>CM053578.1:91611169-91939823 GCA_028646485.1 Cryptoprocta ferox | reverse complement strand
TTTTTTTTAAAAGCAGTTCATTTTGTGTACGAAGCCTGTTTTCTTTTTTTTTTCCTGTGCTTTCCAACAATTATCCAGACACCCATTGTCCTGGCTATTTCGCTTCTCCTTGGGATCAATGAGATGTAAAAGGAAGGGATCACACACTCAAGTGTTACTATTCTCCATGGGTGCCACCTTTTTTTAAAAAATGTTTAAATAAAAAGGTGTTTTGTAATTTTTTTTTTAAATTTACAACCGAGTTAGCGTATAGTGCAATATTGATTTCACGAGTAGATTTCTTAATGCCCCTTACCCCTTTAGCCTATCCCCCTTCCACAACCACTCCAGTAACCCTCTGTTTGTTCTCCATATTTAAGAGTCTCTGATGTTTTGTCCCCCTCCCTGTTTCATTATATTCTGTTTGCTTTCCTTCCCTTATATTCATCTGTTCTGTATTTTAAAGTCCTCATATGAGTGAAGTCATATGATATTTGTCTTTCTCTGACTGACTGACTGATTTGGCTTAGCATGATACCCTCTAGTTCCAACCATGTAGTTGCAAATGGTAAGATTTCATTCTTTTTGATTGCCGAGTACTACTCCATTGTATTATATATATATATATACCACATCTTCTTTATCCATCCATCCATTGGTGGACTTTTGGGCTCTTTCCATACTTAGGCTATTGTCGATAGTGCTGCTATAAACATTAGGGTGCATGTGCCCCTTCAAATCAGCATCCATGGGTGCTGCCTTTTGTAACAGCATCAAGATCCTGAGACAGTGCTTCCCACCTCTGGCAGCACATTAGAACCTCCTGGGAAGAGGGGCCCCTAGGTGGCTCAGTCAGAACTTCACCTCAGGTCATGATCTCACAGTTCATGGGTTCGAGCCCCGCGTCAGGCTCTATGCTGACAGCTCAGAGCCTGGAGCCTGATTCTGATTCTGTGTCTCCCTCTCTCTCTGACCCTCCCCTGCTCACACTCTGTCTCTCTCTCTCTCAAAAATAAATAAACGTTAAAAAATAAAAAAAAAAGAACCACCTGGGAAGATCTAAACAAAACAAAATAGCAAACAAAGACAATGACACTGAGACATACCCCTAAACATTCCAGTTTAATATGTTCTGAGGTAGGGCCTCGGTACTGGGATTTTTTTTTTTAAAGCTTCCCAGGTGATATCAATGTACACCCAGGTCAGGACGATTGCCCTGATCTACAGAGGATTCCTAGCCACAAGTCCAGGCACATCTTGGGGTTCTCTGAAGAGCCTTTGCAGGACTCTTTAAATCATCTCCAAAATGATCTTTTTCTTTGGCTTTAAAATTCATTTTGAAAAAAAATATGTCTAAATATTTTATTAAAGTATCATTTCACTCAAAACAATTTAAAAAAAATTTTTAATGTTTATTTTTGAGAGAGACAGAGTGTGTGTGCGTGCAGGAGGGGCAGAGAGAGAGGCTGACAGAGGGTCCAAAGCAGACTCCATGCTGACAGCAGTGAGTCTGATGCGGGGCTCGAACTCACAAACCTTGAGATCATGACCTGAGCGGAAGTCAGACGCTCAACTCACGAGCCACCTAGGTGTCCCTCACTCAAAACAATTTTAAAGTGTTTGCCAGCATGGGATGCTGTTGTACGTAAAAGGATAAAGTATAATTACTGTGGTTGCCAGGCTATGACATCTAAAATATTTTGTCCCATTGATAACCCCATTATGCGGACTTCTACAGAGCCCAGTCCTTGATTAGTAAATAACATTTTCTCCTAAAGGGAAGCAAGACTTCTCAGAGAAACGAAGCCATTTCAGGTCTGAAGCATGGAAGGTACTTGGTAAGGTGAACATCTGTTTGCCCTAAGGCAAGATAGTGCTCAAGGTCTAATGGGGATGTTTCAAAAGGCCTCAGAAGCCAGAATGAAGGAGCTCACATTGGCTAAATTTAGGACGACTGGAGCATCAGAAGGAATAATGACTATCAAGTGATTGTAACAGTAAATAAATAAAAATCCCTGGTCCGTGTGACGCTCAAACAAAAAGAACAGGGGAAAAAAAAAACGAATTCATTTGCCATTATTGGAGGTGACTATTACAAGGCTTTAATTCTGAGAGGAGAGAAAAAGGGACAGCAACTCTAACCTTATAGGAGGTGTGGAGGGTCATTTTCCGGTGATGGAAGAAAGTTCTTTATAGAGGGATGCTACGTAGTAAACAAAAAATGGAGGCGTTGTCAGTTATGCCTTTGGTATGACCTATCATGGGACCATTTTTTGGTTTTCTTCCTGTGTTGCACTGTTACCACCAAAGAATGTCTTTTATAATCCCCTTGTGGACATGCAGAGACCACTGATAACTTTAGAACAGAATCTGCAAAGGAAAACTTCCACTAGAAAAACAATCTGAATATTGTCTGTAGAGATGGAGCTCTGTGGCGCTTAATAGAATATCTATACCCGCAACTTGGGCGATGAAGTGTATGTGTTTCATGGCTTCCTACCTAGGCAAGCATAGATGGCACAGAAAACTGCCAGTTTTCCTGCATTGTCTGCCCATTTTCATGGAAGACATCCACTTCAGAACCTCAAGTCACCACTTTTTGAGGAGTTTGTTTGAAACAAGAAAGGCAGCAGAAAAAAATATACTTTTCCTGTAGTAGAAATTTGCTGGCTTTCTAGAAGACAGATCTTGAGCACCTGAATGCCTTTCCGGAAAACAAATATGTTGCAAGTAAAGGAATATTTAAGTGGGACAATTGGACATGGATGAGTTTGTACATGGCTTATTGGTGGATACTTTTGATCAAATGAATGAGGTCATTCTTCCCATTCAAAGCCTTACACTCTGTTAAGAAAGCTGCTAAGCCTTTCTTCCATCCAAACTGCTCCTCTGGAAAAGGAGACAGGAAGAGGCAATCGCATTGACTTTTCAATGCTAGAAAAAAAAAATGTTTCTTTAGGCTGAAGTAGAGAGTGATTTTTTTTTCCAGTTTTTCTGCGGGCAAAAAAACTGTAGGCACCTGGAACCCTACAGAATTCTTTTGATGGTTATTTCTGCTCCAGTGATCTTGAAATTAAATGTGTGTTGATGATCCTTAACTTGCTGACATCAAGCATGCAGGCAATGCCAAAAATGACCTCACAAAGGAATGGAGGCTGCACGGATTAACCCAAAAGAGTCCTGGAAAAATCTGCCTCAAGCCTGCCCTTGTCTCAAAACACGTGTGATGGGAGCTCTGATTCTATTACTGTGCTAGTGATCTATGTTTGTGAACGAGAGTGTTTTCATCACTGGTCGGACAAATCCAAAGACAGAAACCACTGAGTGTCAAAGACAGCATTTGTGTTTTATCACAGAGCACTCCACAACTTCATCCTCCTATTCAAGCTCAACCACAGCAGTTTTGCTGTTAAATTCACCTCTGGCAGATGAAAGTGTATCTTTTACTTGTCTGTATAGAAACCTTCACATGTTTGCAGATCTTTGTAACAGTTTTGCATATTTTTCAAAAACTGGCCATTAACGTCTGCCCGAAACATGGGAGGGAAGCACAAGCATGAAGATGGTCTTTATACTCTGCATGAGTGTCAAAAATAAATTTCCTTTGTCGCCAATGGTGTAAAATATGGTCAGTCCATTTAGGTGCTTTTCCCTGGGACACGTCCCATTGCTTCCCTTGGTCTCTCAAAGTGGTACTATAACCTAGGAAAATAGGGAACTCTGCTAATGGAATGAAATTCCTACTAGAATTACAGGCATTGGTCAGTAGCTGGGACAGGATTTGTAAACTGCAGTAGCCTAAAACCCCACCATTGTGGGGGTCTCCTGCATCACCTGTGTCTTAGCTCATTCTAAACCGACTTCAAAAAGTGAAAATTAGTTCTTATGTTCCTCTCAGTTCAAGAATAGACAGAGGCTCTGATCCTATACATATACATAGGAAATGGTGAGCTGAAACCCTCATACGTTTATACTGGGGGCTAATTACATTTCACAATGTGTGCCGTATTTTGAAAATAATTTCTTAGGCATATTTTCTTCTTTTAGGACCGGAAAACAAGTCTGCTACTGAAAATATTTCTGTGATTACAGGGTTGACTCATGACTAGAAATAGTAAAGTACAAACACATGGTGGAATCGCTCATTATATCATTGGTATTGTATTATGATATAGTGTCACACCTGTTTTCCTTTGCTATATGAACCAATGATAAATTAACAGAGATGAATGCGATGGAGAGGTACAGACTTTCTGAACTTTGTTAAATACTTATTAATTAACAAAGTAGTTCAAAAGCTATGATGAAATATGAAAATCCAAAACTGACAGCAAATGTAATTTTGTTTGTGTCAGAGAGAAGCTACAAGTTTCTCATTCAACCACATTTGTAGATATCACACTATTATGGTAACTACAATCTACTTATCTTTACCATGTGTTTAATTAAAAAGGGAAATTTTCCCTCATGGATACACTTAATCTCTTTTGAATCTGTACGTTTCAATGTAGAGTTTGGAACAAATTAATACATTCCATGGCACTACCTGAAGTGCAACTGAGGCATTTCTCAAGTGGAAAACATAATATGAAAATTTTTGTCTACTAGATATAGAACATAAATAGAAAAAAGAAACAAAATCTGTCCAAACAATTTATTTTTTAAAGTACTCTATTCTTGGGGCACTTGGGTGGCTCAGTCGTTTGAGCGTTCGACTTCAGCTCAGGTCACGATCTCACAGTTCGTGGGTTCGAGCTCTGCGTCAGCTCTGCTGACAGCTCAGAGCCAGGAGCCTGCTTCAGATTCTGTGTCTCCCTCTCCCTCTGCTCCTTCCCTGTTCGCATTCTGTCTCTGTCTCTCAAAAATAAATAAATGCAAAAAAATTAAAAAAACTTAAAAAAATAAAGTATTCTTTAAGCTCTCTCTTATATATGACCTTCATAAGATGGGGTTTCAGAAACTATGTAAAGTTTCAAAAATGTTACAAAGATCCTCCACAAATATTTTCTCTATTGACTCATCTGACATCTGGGAATTAATACAAAGGGAACAATCATAAATATTTAAAAGGCTATAATAAAAATTTTCATCGCAATGAAAATTAGGATTTTTTTAAAGTTTCAAGGTCCTACAATTGTTTAAAGGACTGACAATAATTTAAGTGTACAAAATAAGAAACACCCAAAATAATAAAGATTAATCAAAAGAAAGCAGGAGATGAGAATTAACTTAAAATTCCTGAAATTAATAAAATAAATAAAAAATATGGAAAATCAACAGTTGATCATTAAAAAAAGAAAGAAAGAAAAATAAACCACAAATGTAATCCCTTGCACAAGTGACTTAGAAATAATATGTTTAGGGGCACCTGGGTGGCTCAGTCAGTTAAGCATCTGACTTCAGCTCAGGTCATGATCTCACAGTTCGTGAGTGTGAGCCCCGTATCAGGCTCTGTGCTGACAGCTCAGAGCCCGGATCCTGCTTCAGATTCTGTGTCTCCCTCTCTCTGCCCCTCCCCCACTCGTACTCTGCCTCTCTCTCTCTCTCAAATATAAATAAATATTTTTTAAAAATTAAAAAAAATAATATGTTTAACATTAGGAATGAAGGGCACCTGGGTGGTTCAGTCAGTTGAGTGTCTGGCTTTTGAATTTGGCTCAGGTCATGATCTCATCATTTGTGAGTTCAAGTCCTGCATGGGGCTCTGTACTGACACTGCCAAGCCTGCCCCAGATGTGCTCTTTCTTTCTTCCTGCCCCTCCCCCACTTGCTCTCGCATTCTCGCTCTCTCTCTCAAAATAAAGAAATATACTTAAAAAAATAGGAATGAAAAATACAATCAAATCATAAAATTATTTTAAATATTCTAAAATATGATATGTAAGTTCTGTGGCAATACATTTTCAACTATATGAAGATACTACTACATGAAGAGGAGAAAACTTGAGCAAGTCAATAATCTTAAGAAAAATCATAACGATAACCTAAGATAGAGGACTCTTAAAAAAGCTCAGGGCGCCTGGGTGGCTCAGTTGGTTGAGTGTCAGACCTCTTGATTTTGGCTCAGGTCATGATCCCAGGGACATGGGATCAAGCCTCACATCTGGGCTCTGCCCTGAACGTGGAGCCTGCTTGGATTTCTCTTACTCTCCCCTGCTTGTGGGACACAAGCTCTCTCTTTCTCTCTCTCTCTCTCTCTCCAAAAAAAAAAAAAAAAAAAGTTAAAAAAAGGCACCACAAAAGTTGAGTAATAGCTAATCTTTAAAGAACAAAGAATTCCTATGTATAGTTTAAAAATGATAGCAAACCATACAAAAATATGGAAATCCCCCCATTAATTTTATTTTAGAACGACTTAATACCACGTGCCAATAAAGATGGCACAAAAAGAAAACTATACAGCAAATTCACCCACAAATTATCTAAATGCTCTATCAGTAAACTGCATCCACATATGCATGGATAATAAGAGTTAATGCAGAGGCTTCTCTGTGCCAGACCCTTTTCTAAGTCCTTTACACACGGTAACTCATTTAATACTTAAAATGACCTCATGATGTAACTACTTTTATTATCCCCATTCTACAGGGAGGAACTGGAGGCAGACAAAGTAACTGTCCTGGCATCACACAGTAAGCCTTGGAGTTGGGATCTGAGCCAAGGCAGTCTGGGTCCAGAGTCCAGGTTTTGTACCATAAACAGTATTGCTGTAACCAAGGAGAACGTCTGTAAATGTCATTCAACTTCAGGATACCTATCAAACTAGCTCAGTAGACAACAGACTAAAAGATCACATTATTATACCAATATCCAATCATTTTTAAAAAATATTTATTTATCTTTGAGAGAGAGAGAGAGACAGAGAGAGAGGGCGCCCATGGGTGGGGGAGGGGGAGAGAGAGAGGGAGACAGAGAATCCGAAGGAGGCTCCACACTCTCAGCACAGAGCCTGATGCGAGGCTCAAACTCACCAACTGGGAGATTGTCACCTGAGCCGAAATCAAGAGTCCAATGCTTAACTGACTGAGCCACCTAAGTGCCCCAATAGCCAGTCATTTTCACTAAAAACTCCTAGTAGTATAGACGGAAATATCTTAATATGGTACAGACCACTTATAAAAATACCATGTTAAGCACATTAAGCGATAATATATGAAAGTTGTTTCCTAAAATTAAGAAGGGTGTTCACAATCATAATTTTCAGTTTTAGCTGAAGCATTAAGAAACGAAGTAATCTTATATGTTGATAAAGACGAGGCCTTAATTATCTTGTTTTCTTCTAAATATTTTATATATTCAGAAAAGCCAAGAGGCTGATAATTTTTTTGAAAATAATAAGAGAAATTGCTAATGTGATTAGGTACAAGAGAAATATATGAAAAACCCAGAATAATGTTATTTATAATAGCAATAACCAGTTAGGAGTACAAATGGAAAAAAAAATTCCATGGATACTCACCAAATCAAAACAAAGCAAAGGAAAGCCCATGACACAAGAAGGGCACAGGACCTATATTGGGAAAACTATAATTTTTGTTTAGGGATATAAAACAAAACGTGAACTAATGGAGAAGCATTTCCTGATCCTGTGTGGGGAGTCTTAATATTAAAAAGGTCAATCATTTCCAAATGGTTACAACAATTCATTGCAAATGCAATCATAATACCAATGTTTTAAAACCAGGCAAAATGAATATAAAGTTTATATGGAGAGATAAATGAGAAGAGCCAATGATTTTAAAGGAAGATGCGTGCACCGCGTGCATGAGCAGATCCTAGGTACCATCTTGCCTTGTCAAATACTACAATTTATTACAAAGCTACTGTCATAAAATGGTATTCCTGTCCATCAGCCTAAAGCATTTTACATTTTAATGTCTATGGGGCAACACTGAAAGAATTTAAAAACACAATATTCATAGTAAACAAGCTAACACAATTATTTTAAATATTTACTTACTCCAATATAGAACACTACCATGATATATTATAGTGGAGGTGTTAAGAGAACAACGGAATAAAATAGAGATGACAGGAACAAATCCAAAGACAGGTAGTAGTGTGGTATTTAATCAAGTTAGCGTTTCAACTCAGGGTAATGTATGACTATTTGAATAAACAGTGTTGGCATAATTTACTTTCCGCCTGAAGTAGACCGCCAAACAATAAAACTCCATACTTATTTTTTTTAATTATGTGAGAAAAAAATGTCATAAATTAAGTGAAAAGCAAATAGATTGGAGCGAAATAACTGTACTGTACGTGACAGGGCAAGTGTCATTTCCCCAAATATACAAATTCTTCCTATTAATTCCTAAGAAAGACAAATAACCCAACAAAAGAATTGGCAGAGAGAGGAACAGGGTATTCACACACCAAATGCTATCAGTAACAAACGCTTGAAAATATGCATAACCCTATTACTAGTATGGAAATGCAAGTTAAGTAAGACAATTTTTCAACTTTGAATTATTGAGAGCAACAGAATCTGATGTTGTTGAGGGTGTCGCTGAAACTGGCAATGTCACACACAGCTGATGAGAATGTCAATTGCTACAATCTATTATGAAATTAATCTGGGAATATCTACTGAAAGTTAAAATATCCATACGCTTTAAGGATTCCACTTAGAAGACTATAGCCTATAGAAATAAAAGGCAATGTCTAAGAATGCATGTTTAAGAATCTTTATTATGGATTTATTTATAGCATAAAAAATTCACCTATAAACACACTGAACATACATCATAAGGAACAGCTGAATAAACTGATATTGCCATTCCATGTACTATTTATTATGCAGCTATTAGAAAGTGAGTTAGGTGTTCATTATTGCTTTGGAGATATTTATGATATAGTACTAAGTGAAAAAAGACATTGCAGAAAAATGTATGTGGTGTAATGCTAGTTTTTAAGATACTGTTTCTAACGTTTATTTTTGAGAGAGAGAGACAGAGTACAAGCAGGGGAAGGGCAGAGAGAGGGGGAGACACAGAATCCGAAGCAGGCTCCAGGCTCTGAGCTGTCAGCACAGAGCCCGATGAGGAGCTCGAACACATAAGACGTGAGATCGTGACCTGAGCCGAAGTTGGACGCTTAACCCACTGAGCCATCCAGGCACCCAGTATTTATTATTATATGCAGCATATTTTATATACATAATATTAATTATTAGTAATAAATGATTACTAATTGCTAGTACTACTAGTACAAAATACTAATACTACTATATATTAGTAGTAATTATATACAGATAGAGTGTCATATACTATAATGCAATGAACAGTGTATATGAAATGTGGATAATACATATTATCAAATAGTAAGTTTTATATGATAGGTACAAATAATGACTTTTTAAAATTTTTTAAAATGTTTTATTTATTTTTTTGAGAGAGAGAGAGAGAGAGAGACAGCGTGAGCAGGGGAGGGTCAGAGAGAGAGGGAGACACAGAATCTGAAGACAGGCTCCAGGCTCTGAGCTGTCAGCACAGAGCCCGACGCGGGGCTCGCACCCACAAACCGTGAGATCATGACCTGAGCTGAAGCCGGACGCTCAACCGACTGAGCCACCCAGGTGCCCCAAATAATGAGGTTTTAATAATTATTATTACATATAGTACTTTACTCCTTAATAATACTAACAGTTATTTAGTAAATAATTGTTGAGGGATAAATAAGAAACTAAGTATAGTAAGGCAATAAATAATACTCGGACAGTTAATCTTACCTTGTAATTATATAAAAGATTTACTTCCTAGAGCTCAGCGCTGAGACCTCATAGATTATTTGCTTCAAGTCTTAAATATCATGCTTCATTAGCAGCGCGGAATTTCAGCCCCCATTAACTAACGCTTGCCGTGCATTAGTTTAAAGCAGTTTCGGCTGACAGTGTTCAAGACTTTCAAAAAAGTCATGTCAGTAGCCAATAAAGAAGCACGATTGTGTTAATCCAGTGTGGCACACCCACCATGCTATCCCAGGGCAGAGAGGCTAAACGGCACCAAATAACTGACAACATACAGAAAAAGTCAGAGGGAAACAGGAATTTGTCTCCTGCAATCTTACTGGACCCTCGCTTAGCATCTCACAGCCTCTGTCAATAGATATCGTGTCTCTAAGTGGTCATGTTATTTAGGGGAATAATGATATGTCAGTGAAGACTATTCCTATTTGTAGGGTGCTTTGCTGGCTCAGTCAGAGGAACATGCAACTCTTGATCTCAGGGTCATGAATTCGAGCTCTGTGTCAGGTGTAGAGATCACTTAAATAAATAAAACTAAAAAAAAGAAACCCACAATATGCCTATTTCTGACTCCTCCCTTCTGCACCTAGTTGCATGCTGGTGCTGCCCTCACTGTGTCTGTCTGCCAACCAGCAAACTTGGTAGCAGTAAGGAAAGGGGTGAGCTAATGATGCCAAGGATCAAAGTCCCATACCAGTACCTCCCCCTAAATGTCCCTTTTTTGGGAGGATCTTCTAACTCACTAGAAAAATAGATACTGATACCGGTATTATGTCTTGACTCTCATTAGCTTCCAAGAAAGTTTCCACTCCGAGTCAATAGGAAATCCAAGAAAGTCATCAAGTCCAAAGGAAACCACTTTTTCAGCATCTACTATGTACCAGAGAAACCCATTCGGACTAGGGAAGGTAAAGTGGCGAGTGGGGATAACTCAGGGCATCAGGGAAATCGCCCAGAACCGAAGGGTCATAGGTGCATTATGAGTCTAGAAGCAGAATCAGTCCTAATCAAGGTCTTGCCCCATCTGGCAGGCTTTGCTCGCGGTCTCTGCCCAAGCCTCGACCTATTTCTCACTCACATGGGCTCTGGCTCCCACTCTCTCCCTCACCTTCCACCTTCTGCCCCCCTATCTCCTGATGGGCCCAATGTAGCTACCTCAGCCTTGCTCTAAATGACCTTTCAGCCTCCCATGGATTAAAATTTCCCCTGGGTCTCTTAATTCAGATTCTAGACAGAAGAAGTGTGATCATGGAATCTATGAGTGAATACGGTCATGAATGAATCAATCAACAAATTAATAAATCCAGCATTCCTCTCCTTTGAGGTAGAACATTTTGTTGAAGATAAGCAAGCCATGGAACTCACTTATTTGCCTAAAACATCCACAGGTAGAAAAATTTGCAAAGATGACTCTAGGTAAACATATTAAACAATCTATTTCATTATGAAGGAAATTTTTTTTTGCATAATATTTTGGTGTCTCTGTTTAAAGTCCCTTGTATTTATGATCCCAAACTGTACCTATTAAAATAGCATCATGTTGGAGCCCTTGGGTGGCTCAGTTGGTTAAGCCCCTGACTTTGGCTCAGGTCATGATCTCGCAGTTTGGGAGTTGCAGCCCCATGTCGGGCCCTCTGCTGGCGCCTGCTTCAGATTCTGTGTCTCCCTCTCTGTCCCTCCCCTGCTCACGCCTCTGTCTCTGTCTCTGTCTCTGTCTCTGTCTCTCTGTCTCTCTCTCTCAAAAATAAACATTAGGGGCGCCTGGGTGGCTCAGTCAGTTAGGCAGCCGACTTCGGCTCAGGTCATGATCTCACAGTCCGTGGGTTCGGGCCCCGCGTCAGGCTCTGTGCTGACAGCTCAGAGCCTGGAGCCTGTCTTTGGATTCTGTGTCTCCCTCTCTCTCTGCCCCTCCCCTGCTCGCGCTCTGTCTGTCTCTCAAAAATAAATAAAGGTTAAAAAAATTAAAAAAAATAAACATTAAAAAAATAGCATCATGTTGAGTAATTTCCAATAAAATGTAAAACAAAATCTTGTATCTTATAAGTCAGGCCCTTGTCAAGTACTTTTTATTTCACTTAATCTCTACACACCTAAAGAATAGGTACTATTATTAGGCCCCTGAATGAAGACATTTAGGCTCAGAGCGTCTAGAAGTCATTTTCACGCTGTCGCAGCGGAGGCAGGATTTCCATAGAGTCTCTCTGCCTGTACCCACTGCCCTATATAGGCTACTTTGTAATCCACAGTGAAAAAACACTTTCTAAGCCTTGTGTTCTATAAATCTAGTTAATACAGTTTGCTAAACTTTCAGCAGCTAAACATTGTGACTAGTCAGCAGTTAACATGAAAATACAACACAGTTGGCAAACTGAAAAGCTGATTATTTGTCATCTTTAAAGTTTCTTTAAAGCACTTTGGATTTTTCAAACACTGGCAATCGACTCAGAACCCTGCATTTTGCAAGACGTTCATCTCAGCCCCTGCACTGTAATCGGCCGAAACTAGTAGGACAGAGTTGAAGTTGATCCTGATTCATAGCGAAGGTATCCTGTGGACTTGCTCCTGATTGGCAAAGTTGAAAACAGCATTTCTAGATTCCAACTCTAATTGCCATACCATTTAAAAGTCATTAGTCGCCACTTTAAAATACACATAAATTCACGATTTAAAAAGCAATATCCGACATAAAACATGGAACGTGCACTATCCTTTGGACTGTGATTATTATATATTTTGGTGCTCTCAGTTATCACCAAAAACCCAGGATGTCACTGCATATCAAGTTCTGTGTTACTATAAAATAGGACTCCCTTGGCCGTTATTACATGAGATTATAGCAGCTGTCCCTCAGTGCATCGTCCTGTCACCATATAGCACTTTTACCATCACAGCCCAAAGATGGTCTTTCCAGTCTTCTAAATCTCCAACAAAGCAAGATGCGGCTTCGTTATTTACGTGATGGCCTCAATTCTCCCTGGCCCTCTGGGTAGGAACGTTGGTCTGAAACGGCATGATGTCATCTGGAATTCCGTGTTGCGTTTCTTCTTCGGTGAGTTGAGCTCTAGCTACAGTCCAGTCCAGAGGCGGGTGGCAGATTCTGGTAAAGCCACACTTCGGTTCTGTTTTTTCTGCCTCACTAGGGTCTCAACTCTAAGGGTCACCGTTCAGGTCCAGCCTCTCATATCATCATGGTATCTTATAACACTGAGGTTTTCTTCTCTCTCATAAGAATGATTTTATTGGCCAATATTATCTGGCATGAATCTGGCTCTGATACCTTCCCCAGGTATACAGCTTCTTCTACTAACCTTGCTTACATTTCAAGTATACCTTGAGTTTGTAGAGCTATTTCAGAGAGACATCAAAGGCTTCAATATCTGAATACAGGGCAGAAGTTTTCGCATAATGGTTACTGGCTTTTCCTCTCCTTCCCTCCTTCCTTCCTTCCCTCTCTTTTTTTTAATTAAAAAAAATTTTTTGAGAGACAGAGGGAGATACAGAGTGAGTGGGAAAGGGACAGAGAGAGAGGGAGACACAGAATCCGAAGCAGGCTCCAGGCTCTGAGCTGTCAGCACAGAGCCCGACATGGGGCTCGAACTCACAAACCGTGAGATCATGACTTGAGCTGAAGTCAGATGCTTAACCGACTGAGCCACCCAGGAAGGGTGCCCCCTTCCCTCCCTCTCTCCCTCCTTCCTTCCTTCCCTCCCTCCTTCCCTTCTTCCTTTTATTTTTTAACCTTTTGACCTCTTTCTCCTTAAACAAAAATATTTGGCCAAACAGAGGTAGAATTCGCCTGAATTCATCATTCAAGTCTTTCCATTCTAATCAACTGCAACAAAAATCTTCTCTTTTGCCGAGAATTTCCCTTTCCTTCTTTGAATAGCACAGGCGTACTCAACCCATAAGGGGCGAAATGAGGGATCTCCTTAAAGATGGATTGGCTCAGTGGCAAAGATACATGGAGGAAAATAATACTCGCTGATAACCTTTTCCCTACGGTTAGAGAGAAAGCCAGAGATGTAGGAGACGTATTCTGAGGTCTTCATGGCGGTCTCTGTATCTCCTTATTTTCATGTTTCTAGAGACAGCAATTTCACTTCCAGCGATTAATTACAGCAATCATTGAAATAACAAGACAAAATATATCCCTTGTTCCTGACTCTCTTGCAAACTGTACTATATGGAGCAGAGTCTCTTTGCTTCTGCCTAAATGTGCTCTGCCTCCCCCCACGTATGTCAGTTACCCTGTAAATTGGGAACCAGCCATAGCCGTTAAGAGCTACATTGTTATTCCTTATTTTGCTTAATCCTCTTCCTCCAGAGCACATGTGTGGATGACGGCATCTGTCCTAAAGAGCTCCCATCGGGAGAGACAACAGTCTTCATTTCTTTCGCTCTGCGTATGTAAGAGTCATTGTCATGAAATGGGTTTTAAAAATAGTATTGAATATTTGATTTAATTAACCCACAGAAAATGTCTTCTAAAACTTCAGGCTGCAGAAAGGAAACATGAGATTCGTATAAGTAAAGCAGTTCCATCTTTTTTTTTTTTTTTAAATCACATCGCATCTTGTCAGTATGGTTTGGATTTGTAGCAATAATTAATTCATACAGCGTGTGCGCACTGCGCTTCCCACCGTAGAAACCTACATGTGCTGTGGGTGTTCAATAATGTACGTTTTAATTAATGATTTTTTTTTCTGTAACTGAAATGCCAATATGGATGTGGTGCATCTGCTGAGGACAGAATTCGGCAGAGCCTCTCAAGAATAGAACTAAAATAAAAGACAACAACCCGCTTACCACAAGAGACTTGTGGGTCAATGAAATCTGCTCCCTCAAAACGTTCGGTCTTAGGCAGAGAGAACTGTCAAGAGTCCCTTCTCCTCACCAAGAACTTCTGGTCACCTCGTTGCACACAGACTACGGCTACAATCAACTGAACGAAGTATTTGGGTCTTTATGCTCGGAGGTTGCCTCTATTGGCCTCATCCACACTTTGGATCAGCATGTGCCCCCTCATAGGATCAAATGGAACTAGGTTTTGAAACCGCATTGCCACTTACTGGCTGTGTGACCCTGTGTAACTTGCTTGACTGAGCCTCAATTTCTCCATCTGTAAAATGAGTATTCGCTGAGACAGGATCTGTCAGGTACTAAGCACAAAACGTTCTCATTCGTAATGAGAACTTGATTATTTTATATTCAAACAATGTGGAAGTTTATTCATACACGGTCCTTCGGGAGAGACTTGTCATAAAGTTCCCAGCTTTTCTACAAGTCTAGGAGGTTGGTTTTTTTTTTTTTAATTTTTTAAAATGTTTATTTTTGAGAGAGGGAAAGACAGAGCATGAGTGGGGAAGGGGCAGAGAGAGAGGGAGACACAGAATCCAAAGCAGGCTCCAGGCTCCGAGCTGTCAGCACAGAGCCTGATGTGGGGCTCGAACTCACGGACAGTGAGATCATGACCTGAGCCGAGGTTGGACACTTAACCAACTGAGCCACCCAGGTACCCTAGGAGTTTTTAAATCAAGAGCAGAATGGAAAATTCTTACTTTCTTTTGATTCATGATGGCAACTACATGCTGAGCACATATTTTTGATCCTCTTGTCTCTGGAAATCCCATTAAAGTAAGAGTACAGGGATAAAAAAGGAATAAAAGGCAAAGTTATTCAGAGAGTGACCTTGCAGATGAGAGATTTCAGCAAATTTCTGGAAGACAGCAACAGATAGAAGTTTGATAGCTGAGGAGGTGGCAGTCTAGAGTATTCCAGAAGGTAGGTGCAGTGGAGAAGGGAACTAATCTCAACACGGCTCCAGTGCGGTTCTGGGGTCAGGTATGACTGGCAAGTGGGATAAAGGGGCTAAAAATATAGGGATAAATGGAACACGCTGAGTAAGAAGCAGTTAACTCCTCCCATTCCGCAGTAGATGGCCGGCTACTGTATTTACACCCAGGGGAAAAACCCCAGGTTCTCTAATGGAATAAACTCTCAGTTGAGAACCAGGACCACAAGCAAAGGGGTTCCAGATTTTGTTATCTGGTGGGTCCCCAGGGAAAAGCCACCTCTTAGGCCAATTTCTCTTTTAGCCAACAAACCACACATGTATACTCAGATCTCCCATTCAGCCTTTCTATTAGACTGGAGAGATGATCTTGGAGAAAAGTAATAACTCAATTAATATGAGACCTTTCAAAAATCTGTTAGTATTTTCAGAGAGGCTGTAAGAGATAGTACTCATAAAAAGTACTTACCTCCATAAAGGGGTGCTCAGAAAACAAGAACAAAACTTCACGTCATAAGGTAAGTCCTGGGGATTTAATGTACAGCATGGTCACTAGAGTTCGTAACATCGTATTGTGTTTTTGAAAGTCTCTAACAGAGTAAATCTTAAAAATTCGCATCACAGGAAAAAACTTCTAACTATGTAGCCACAGATGTTAACTGAACTTATTGGAGTAATCATTTTGCAATATGCACATATACCAAATAATTATGCTGCACACCTTAAACTAATACAGTGTTGGGGCACCTGGGTGGCTCAGGTCACAATCTCGTGGTTCATGGGTTCGAGCCCCGCGTCGGGTTCTGTGCTGACAGCTCAGAGCCTGGATCCTGCTTCAGATTCTGTGTCTCTCTCTCTCTCTGCCCCTCACCCACTCATGCTCTGTCTCTCTCTGTCTCAAAAATGAATAAAAAAATTAAAATAAAACTAATACAGTGTTATATATCAATTATATCTCAATCTAAAAAGAGAAAAAAGCAAAAAACAAGATCTTTGAAATAAGAAAAGTTGGTAATAAAAAATGCAAAATCAAAGGACTAATTGGAAGATAAAGTCAAAGAATCCCCCCCCCCAAAGGAATAACAATAGCAACAAACCCTCAAAGAAATAGATAACAGGAGAAGAAAAGGAGACACGGAGGATCAATCCATTCAACTAATAAAAATTCTAATAAGCAGGATCTTTGTGAGCCAAGGAGACTAAATGAAAAAAAGAATGTCCAGTGTTTTATTTCCATTATATTATTCTTTATGCCCCTTTAGATGCCTTAAATATGTCCTGATTTTTAGAGACCCAAATTCAGATATGTCATTGTGAAATTTCAGGGCACCGAGGATAAAAGAATATTTTAAATCTTCCAGAGAGCAACAGCAGGTCACCCACAGGAAATAAAACTCAATGGCAATTAGCCTTCTCAGCAGCAAAGTTCTGAGGAAAAATAGTTTCAAATCAAGGGTGCCATGCAAAAGCTGTCAACTTGGTGGGGAAAATGGTCATTTTCCTTTTATGACATCCAAGAACTCATGGGGTTTAGACTGTACTGTTTCTGAAGAATTCACCTTCAGGTTAACACCAAGACAGAGGATGATACAGGACCTAAGAAACCGTACCGCTAACCAAGAATCTAATGAAAGACTTTAAGGTGCCACTTGAGCAGCTATTCCGAAAAAAAAAAAAAATCAGCCTGAGTTAGAATATGAAATCAGAGCACTGCAAGGGGACACTCTCCAAGAGGCAGAAGAAGAAAAAATTCAATTAGCAGAATCAATAGGATTTGCAAATAACAGTGAAGAAGGCACATTATTTTTCATTCACTGGCAACAAGAACAAGAGAAAGCAATCAGAAAGTAGGGGAAAATCAATTTAAAAAATCACTATTCAAATATACAGCAACCAAACGGGAGTGTGGCTCTGAATAACTGATAGAATCGAAGAAGAGAAGGCATTTGACCTTGATGCCTAGAACATTTCCCTTCGGGAGGTTCAAGTTCCATGACAATGAAACCAGAGAGGTATGTTTGAAGACATGACATGGCTCTGTGATAAACCAGCCGGGATTCATTAAAGAGTGAACACTGCTGTTGTTTTTGTTTTTTTCCTATTTTAACATGTAGAATCAACCAATCAACAAAGCACAGGAGGCTTAATCATGATTACAAAAGAGAATATAACTTTATCAGAGGCATCTGGGTGGCTCAGTTGGTTAAGCGCCTGACTTTGGCTCAGGTCGTGATCTCGCGGTTTGTGAGTTTGAGCCCCGAATCAGGCTGTCTGCTCTCAGCACAGAGCCCACTTCAGATCCTCTGTCTCCTTCTCTCTCTGTCCCTCCCCTGCTTGCATGTACTCTCTCTCCCCGCCCCCCTCTCAAAAGTAAATAAAGATAAAAAAACAGAATATAGGGGCGCCTGGGTGGCTCAATCAGTTAAGCGTCTGACTTTGGCTCAGGTCATGATCTCACGGTTATGAGTTCGAGCCCCGCGTCGGGCTCTGTGCTGACAGCTCAGAGCCTGGAGCCTGCTTTGAATTCTGTGACTCCCTCTCTCTCTGTCCCTCCCTGCTCACGTGCTCTCTCTCTGTCTAAAAAATAAATAAACATTTAAAAAAACAAGAATATAAATTTATCAACATTGACAGTATGAAGGTTAGAGAACAGCAAACAGAGGTCAGGAAATAAGGGAGCGAAGAAAGTGTGAGGGTGATAATCCACTCAACATAAAAGGAGCAATCATGAGAGCCTGTGAAAGCCAATAGAATAACAGTTTTTAGCATACTGTTTACAGTTATAAAGAAACTAAAAATAGAAATACCAAAATACAAAGTGGGACAATGGAGGAACTAAATCCTCACCCGTGATAGCAGAAAATCAATATTTAATATCCAAAGTTGGCAGATCAAGAAATGGCGATGTAAGTATGTAATTTAGAGATGCATTAGGTAACCACTAACAGAACTTACAACATAAATGATTAACAGTGGTGGCTTCGGGAGAGACAGACTGGAGTAAGAAGCACTGATATGGGGATTGGTCTTTTCCCATTATAAGTTGTTCTGAATTGCTTGAATCTTTTTTTTAGCTGTGTGCTTTCTGGCTTGGATTAAAAAATGCCTAAATTTTAAAAGCCTAAATTATGATATTTCACTCCATTTACAGAAAACAATTTAACAGGGACTCTAAAAACTCTAGGCCTCTACTAAGTACCTACATTCCACAGCTGTAATGAAATAAAACCCAGGTTCAAAATCCTCATGCAGATGTATTCTGAGATAGCGATATGCCTTTATGAACAAAAAATAACACCATGTTTCAAACAGATCCAGTGTTGAGTTTAATCTTATTTTAATTTTTAAAAATTTTGATTGAAAACATATGACAAAGACAATGACTTCTTCCTACCAAAATATTTAATTAAACTAGAACATTGTTTTCTCTGCACAACTTCTCGGGAATTTACATGACCCCCAAAGTTTGGCAAAATCAAAGAAAATGTTCCACTTTGATCCTTTTTTTTTTTTTAATGTTTATAGTTTTTGAGAGAGAGAGAGAGAGAGAGAGAGAGAGCAAGCGAGCAGGGGAGGGGCAAAGAGACAAAGAGGAAGACACAGAATCCGAAGTAGACTCCAGGCTCTGAGCTGTCAGCACAGAGCCCAACGTGGGTTCAAACTCGTGAACTCTGAGAGCATGACCTGAGCTGAAGTCAGGCGCTTAACCAACTGAGCCACCCAGGTGCCCCTGTTCCACTTTGATTCTTAAGAGAGGCTAACAGAAAGACCTGAGGGGGAAATCTGTACTTGAAAAATTTTTTTTACAGAAAAACTACTAACTTAGAATCAACCACTCTATATTTGTTATATTTAATTATTGTGGAAACACATAGTTTAGATTTTGTAATGGGATATCCTTATTTAAAAAATAATTTTAGGGGTGCCTGGGTGTCTCAGTCAGTTAAGCATCCGGCTCCTGCTTTCGGCTCAGGTCATGATCTCATAGTTCCTGAGATGGAGCCCCTCATAAGGCTCCGTGCTGACAGCGAGAAGCCTGCTTGGGATTCTCTCCCTTTCTCTCTGCCTCTCCCCAACGTGAGTGTGCTCTATCTCAAAAGTAAATAAATAAACATTTTTTAAATTCCAGTGTAATTAACATACTATGTTATATTCATTTCAGGTGTCACAATGTCTCATGTTTTTAAGGAAAAGAGAAGGAAGCCTAGACCTATGTCTTTTTTTACTAACTTAAAAAATAGTTTGCAAGTTGAAGGTGTCCTCTAACTTCTAATCGGCCCATTATAATGTAACCTAATGATACTTACCCACAGCGTGGGTTTTCCAGAAGCAGATGCTGAAACAAAGTCTGGCATTCAAGATGCTTACTAATACTTGGGAAAGCATGCGGGCAGAACGGGGCAGAGGGCGAAAGGGAGCTTTGGGCCCCACAAAGTCCACGGACCGGGTGGGAGGCTCCCGAGAAAGTAACACACATTAAAGTTGTCCTTCATTGGACTGAAGTGGCTGGGCCTTTATACTTTACCTCGAGGGGCGCCTGGGTGGCTCAGTGGGTTAAGTGTCAGACTTCAGCTCAGGTCACGAGCTTGCGGTTTGTGCGTTTGAGCCCCACATCAGGCTCTCTGCTGTCAACACAGAGCCCACTTCAGATCTTCTGTCTCCTCTCTGTGCCTCTCTCTTTCTCTCCCTCTCAAAAATTAAATAAAAAGTCCACGTCTAGATGCAGCCTGCCTAGGACAGGCATGATCTCAGACCCAGCTGCTCTCTGGGGCCCAGGCAGGCCCAGAAGGAGCCATCGGCTGGGAGCCGTGTTGAGCTCTATTTCCCCACAGCTGAAGTGAACCTTCCTTGAGGGAGATGTGGGGGTCCCGTCTCTGGGGCTCCCTTCCCACTTGTGTGACTTGTGTATTTAAATGCAAAAAAGCACCTATCTCATCATGGAGACACGCCCCAAGTGGCAAGCCGATGGCGGGGCTGGCGGTGCTGTGCCCCACGGCGGCTGCAGGAGATGACCTTGCTGGTTGTTTCAGCCATCCCTGCTCCTGCTCCAAAATTGCTTTTGCATCCACACCTCCATGTACGTAGAAACATCTTCTTGTCCACTTCTGTTGACTTTGCCTCCTTTGGCTTTGGATCTTGGCTCCACCTCTCTACATAGCCTCCTGCATTTCACAGCCTCATTTTGGAGGGTTGCGAAACAGCTTGTGGGGACCTCACCCAAAGGGGGGGTGGAAGGACACGGATTACCAGACCGGTTCTGGAGCACCCTGCCCCATGGCCCCAATTTTGAGGAGCAGAACGTCAGCCATGCAAAGCACCAAGGCTGGGCAAGTCTGAGAACTCAGCAGAGACAAAGCAAGTCTGCCCTCCATTGGAAGTAGCTCCAGAGGCCATTGAGCCAACCACCCGTTCATCAGTTTGCTCCTGCCTGCACACCTAGGGGAACAACCACCCCCTCTCTGAGGTCACATGGGTCAGTGAGGCTGACCAACCCTGAGTGCCTGAGGAGGTCTTCCAGCCCAGGTCTGGCCAGGCAGCTGGTCTGGATGTAACAACTGGGTCAGAAATGGACACCTGCCCCAGCCAGGACAAGAAAACTCTACTCTAAGACTTATTATTGAAAGAGTTGCTTTCTCTCCATGGGAAATTCTCTGTGTAAGGTTATGTTAAACATCGATTCAGCCATGTCTGAAATGGGCCTTTCAGCCACAAGAGCCAATAAATTCCTTTCTGTGCCTACATTCCTTTCTGTGCTTGAAACGGGTTTTTCTATACCATCCTGATCTCCTTACAA
Organism: Cryptoprocta ferox; assembly: GCA_028646485.1. NCBI lineage: Eukaryota > Metazoa > Chordata > Mammalia > Carnivora > Eupleridae > Cryptoprocta > Cryptoprocta ferox. The sequence goes on along the minus strand of CM053578.1, from coordinate 91,918,514 downwards.
AGTGCTGGTCCAGGTGACTTGATGGGAAATTCACCACTCTTGCTTGCACCTAATCAAACCCTCTTTGGAAGTTGACCCTTTATTCAGCACCATGGAGCTATAACAGGCATGGGCATTCATCCAAATATTCTGTCTACATCAGTGGTTCTCAAACTTGGCAGCACATCAGAACTAACCAGGAAACTTGAAAATGGGAGAGTCCTGGGCCTCCCCCTGGGTCTACAGAATCAGAATTTCCGGGTTTATTGGCCAAGGAATTCATATTTTTAAAAAGCTATGTAGACGACTTTAACCTGTTGCCAGATTTAAGGGCCACTGATGCCATCATGCCAAGTCACTGTCCTACTGAGTGTAATAAATTGGCCAGCGGAAATACAGTCATGTGCACGCCTCCTACATGTTTGCGTCTGATTTTCTACAGATCTGGTCCTTAAGTTCAAAGAGCCAACATGCATCCTTCCCAAAGAAACAACAGCAGCTCTGGTGGAAGAAAATTTGAGTGGAAGAAAAGTAAGAAGTGGACTTACCATGAAACCAATAGTGCTTAAGTTTCACGGCCCCTCATGTGAAGCACCTGTGTTTCCATGGCCATGTGTTCGTGTAAAATTTATGTTTTAACCACAAGTGGCTGAGGCCACTGTCTCTATCCTACTTCGGCTTCTCCTCAGTCATATTCCACCTCCTCGGTCATGGTGGGTTACAAGCCAGGGGCATTTTTTTGGACCATGACTAAGGATGTTGATGGGGTTACATATAGTTTTGGTTTAGTGGGATCGTTCTGTGGCTCACAGCCTCTCCTGTGTACAGTTTAGTCATGGCTAGCTGCCCTGGTACAAGAACAACTTCAGTAATGGTCCTAACACCCACTCTACCCACATGGTCCACCTTGATTAACGAAAGTGCAGGGTCTGACATGACCCTCATAATATGCCACAACATTAGGAACACCAAAGACAAGCTGGTCCAAGAGTGTTATCAATTCACAAAGTACTGAAGCTTAGTTCTTGGGACACCAAACCTCTGAAATGTCTTGAAATCCTTTAAGTCTGTGAAAGACACTTGAGCGAAGATTTCCTACAATTGGTAACAATCCTAAAAATGTACCAATAGTAAGTTGTGAAGCCAAAAGAAACCTTTCCACACTATCAACAGTAAAAAACAAAATGACATCATTTTTGGAAGCCTGGGTGGCTCAGTCAATTGAGCATCTGACTCTTGGTTTTGGCGCAGGTCATGATTTCACGGTTCGTGAGTTCGAGTCCCGCATCAGACTCCTTGCTGTCAGCAAAGAGCCTGCTTAGGATTACTCTCTCCCTCTTTGCCCCTCCCTCACTCGCTTGCTCTCTCAAAATAAACAAACTTAGAAAATTTTTAAAACAAAACAAACATATCATTTCACCCAGGGAAACAAAGCAAAACATCATTTCATCCACCATGATGACTCACCATCAATTCATTATTGGATTGATCCAATCAGAGGACTGTCTGATTTCTGCTTCTATTCTCTTAGTTGAAAGTATGACAAGATCACTGTTGCAAGAAAAGGCAGTCAAAGGGCGCTTGGGTGGCTCAGTCAGTTGAGTGGCCAACTCTTGACTTCAGCTCAGGTCATGATCTCATGATTCATGAGTTCAAGCCCCTATATCAGGGTCAGCAGTGACAGTATGGAGCCTGCTTGGGATTCTCTCTCTCTCCCCCCCTCCCTCACTGGCTCATTTGCATGCATGCTCTCTCTCTCAAAATAAATAAGCTTTAAAAAAAAGAATAGGCAAACAAACATATGCAGACAATAATTTTATTGAGTAGTATATCAGATAGCTAAATATTAAAAAATGTTATTTTCTGGATTTGAAGATCTTTCCAGAATTTGTCAGCTTTAAGTATTTTGTTGTTATGGTGGTGGTTTATATTATAATCCTAAGTGAATATTCAATTCTGTATCTAAGAATTTGAATTCCTTTTCTTAAAAAGGACCTCTAAAACTGTCTGAGCTTCAGGCCCACAGACATTCCCCTGGCTTGAAGGGAGCATCTCGCCCTTGCATGCTGATAGTGGATATGATCGAACCTCATGGATCTGCCCTTTACAGCTGCCTGAGTCTCCTGAAAACCAAATCTGCTGATCATTAAGTCAGTGAACGTGGATGGATTTAATGACCCTGTAGGAATGAGTCAGTAATGACTCTGAAGGAATCTGTGTAGCCAGACAGATAAATAATACATCATTTAAAGGTTTTTGAACTCTTAATGTTTTGGAAGAAGCCATTCTTTAAAAGAAATTAGAAGGGAGAGTCTATCATGGCTGGGGAGAGAAATGTATAAACAACCAATATGATTAATCATCCTGGATGCCGGGTAATTTAGCCTTTACTTCCCCTCTATAGGAAATGCTCCAAATATCGTCATGTGAAGAGGTGATTAAGTAGATGTCCCCTAACATCTCAGCTGGCCTGGTTCAATATAACTTCAGAATCCATTTGCTCTTTTCAGCAAGGCAATTGCTGACAATAAGACAGTACATGGTTTCATGTAGATGATGCGTATCGCATATGGAAGGAATGGCCCAGGTTCTTTATTACAAACATGCCCGAGTCTCCATGCATGCCGAATAGCACCCCCAGCTTTGGCTCCTTAGAGGCATTCAGGGAGAAATCATCCCTATGTTGATTGATGTGCTCCCTTGTCCCGATGCACCTTACTTCCAGCACCGCTCTGAACAAACTCAAGATTTACAATACAGCATTTCAAATCCGTTCATTTAAAATCTCTGCTCTGAGTGCCTTCAGCCATATCTTAGATTCATTGGACATTAACAGGTTTACTAAAAACAAAAACAAACCAAAAAACCCAACAGTAGCCATAACAGTTTGGTAAACACTGGTTTATACAATACTGAGCTGATTTCTTTATATATGCCTCAGCAGGGCTTCTCAGAGTTTTAACAATAAATCTCAAAGTGCAGAGTATAAAAGAATGTAGTTTGCAATGCTTTCCAAATTATTTGATCACAGAACCTTTTTTTGAGGTAATATCCCAGGGACCATAACTTTAGGACATGCTGCTTTGGACTAAAACAAAATGAAATAATGGACTGTCCATGCTTCATACAACATAAAAGCAGAATAAGTTGTATGATATCATGACAGGCACTATTATTATTGTTATAATTAAGATTTCTATGCTCGGGGCACCTGGATGGCTCAGTCGGTTAAGTGTCCGACTCCTGGTTTCAGCTCAGGTCATGATCTCATGGTTCATGAGTTTCGGCCCTGTGTCAGGCTCTGCACTGACAGCATGGTACCTATTTGGGATTCTCTGTCTCCCCCCACCTCTCTCTGTCCCTTCCCTGTTTTCTCTCTTTCTCTCTCTCAAAAGTAAATAAATAAATAATAAAAAATATATTTCTATGTTCAAAGGAAACAACTGATTCTCTCTTTTCTTTCTCCTAGGGGTCGTATAATCAGTAGAGCTCTGGAAAAAGACAAACTAAGACAAATGTGTTTACTTGCATAATTTTCTGCTATAATAGTTTTATTTTACAAAGAGGTTGAGAAAATTATGCACACTGTCAGCTATCAAGCTTCTCTCTGCTGCCTCAGTAGCTTTCACCACTTTTTTGAGATTCTCCACTGCATTTATTAAAGATCAGTGGCTGTCAAGGCAATCCCTGTCCAAATCCCACTGGCATTTTTTTGAAGACATAGGAAAATTCATCCTAATGTTCATATGGAGTCTTAAGGAACCCTGAGTAGCCAAAATAATTTTGGAAAAGGACAAAACTGGAGGACTCACACTTTCTGATTTAAAAAAAATTACAGTTCTTTTTTTTTTAATAAATGTTTGTTTATTTTTGAGAGAGACAGAGTGCAAGCAGGGGAAGGGCAGAGAGAGATGGAAACACGGAATCTGAAGCAGGCTCCAGGCTCTGAGCTGTCAGCACAGAGCCTGATGCCGGGCTTGAACACACGAACCGTGAGATCATGACCTGAGCTGAAGTCAGACACTTAACCAACTGAGCCACCCAGGTGCTCCTAAAAAAAATTACTAAGCTACCGCAATCAAACCAGTGTGGTACTGACATAAAGATAGAACGATAGACCAATGGAATCAAATATAGAGCTCAGAAATGAATCTCATATATATGGTCAAATGATCTTTGACAAAGGTACCAAGATCACCCAAGGGGGAAAGGACAGTCTCTTCAACAAATAGTGTTGAGAAAACTGAATACATACATACAGAAGAAGAATGAAGCTGGACTCTTACTTTGTACCCAATACAAAAATTAAATAAAAATGGATTAAATCCCTAAACATAAGACCTAATACTATAAAACTCCTGGAAGAAAATGAAGAGAGAAAGCTTCATGACATTGGATATGGCAAGGATTTCTTGGATATGACACCAAAAGCACAGACAACGAAAGCAAAATACACAAACGGGAAACACGTACATCAAAGGACACAATCAACAGAGTGAAAAGGCCTATAGAAAGGGAGGAAGTATTTGTAAATCATATATCTGAAAATGGATCAATATCCAAAGTACATAAAGAACACCCACAACTCAACAACAAAAATCAACCAATTAAGAAACAGCCAGAACACCTGAATAGACATTTCTCCAAAGATGACAGTATAAAAATGGTCAAGTATATGAAAAGATGCTCAACATCACTAATCATCAGAGAATGCAAATCAAAGCAACAGTAAGATATCATTTCATTCCCATTAGGACAGCTACTATCAAAGGGAAAAAAAATCACCAGAAAATATATATTAAGTGTTAGTGAGGATGCAGGGAAATTGGAACTCTTGTGTATAGTTGGGGGATTGTAAAATGGTGTAACTACTATGGAACACAGATTAAGTTTCCTCAAAAAATTAAAAAGAGAATTCCCATATGAGTATCTAAAAGAACAGAGGGGTGCCTGGGTGATTTAGTCAGTTAACCATACGACTCTTGATTTTGGCTCAGGTCATGATCTCATGGTTCATGAGTTTGAGCCCTGTGCCCGGAGCTGCACTCTGTGCTGATAATGCTGAGCCTGCTTTGGATTCTCTGTTCCCTCTCTCTCTGCCCCTTCTCTGCTTGCACATACACATGCACACGTTCACTCTCTCTCTCTCTCAAAAATTAATGTTAAAAAAAATAAAAGAATGGAAAGCATGATCTTAAAGAGATATTTGCACACCCATGTTTAATGCAGCACTGATTACAACAGCCAAAGTGCCCATTGACAGATGAATAGCTAGATAGAATGTGGTGCATACACGCAATGGAATGTGATTAAACCTTACAAAGGATAGACATCCTGACACATGAATGCTGAGGCCCTTACGCTATGGGAAATCGGCCAGTCACAAGAAGACAAATACCGTATTTGTATTCCACTTGTATGGAATACATACATATGTACTTGTATGAGGTATTCCACTTGTATGGAATACAAGTACATATGTACTTGTATGAGGTATCTAAAGCAGTTAAAGTAGTTAAAGTCATAGAAACTTCAAGTAGAATGGTGGATACCAGGGGCTGGTGGGAGGCGGGAAGGGGAAGTTGTTTAATGAGTATAGAGCTTCAGTTTTGCAGGTTGAAAAGTATCTGCCTCGCGACAATCAACAACGTGAACGTTCTTAAAACTACTGAACTGGACACGTTAAAATGGTTCAGATGGGGGGGCGGGGGGGCGGTGCCTGAGTGGCTCAGTCGGCTAAGCGTCTGACCCTTGATATTGGCTCAGGCTGTGATCTCGAGGTCATGAGATCAAGTTCTGAGTTGAGCCCCCAGTCGGGCTCCACAGTGAGCATGGAGCCTGTTTGGGATTCTCTCTCTCTCTCTCTCTCTCTCTCTCTCTCTCTCTCTCTCTCTGCTTCTGCCCCTGCTTGCACTCTGTCTCTCTCTCTTAAAATGAATAAATGATCTTTGGGGCACCTGGGTGGCTCAATTGGTTAAGCATCTGACTTAAGCTCAGGTTATGATCTCTCTCACGGTTTGTGGGTTCAAGCTCCACGCTGGGCTCTGTGCTGACAGTTCGGAGCCTGGAGCCTGGTTTTCGATTCTGTGTCTCCCCCTCTCTCTACCCCAACCCTGCTCTCTCTCTCTCTCTCTCTCTCTCTCAAAAATAAATAAACATTGAAAATTTTTGGAATAAATAAACTTAAAAAATGGTTAAGATGGTAAATTTTATGCTATGTACTTTTTACCACCCATACACAAAACAACAGTGACTGTGCTAGAACTACTCACAGATGAATCGAGGTCATTTACATCTAGACATTTAGAGCTTCTTCTGCTCACCTTTGTTTACCTTCAAATCAAATGCAGAAATTCCTTTTAAAAATTTCTCTTGGAGCTAGAATACTTAAAAGATTATAAATCGATCATATATCTGTGTAAAACAAGAGAGCTAAAGAGTGAGAATTTCAGGCGCGCCTGGGTTGCTCAGTCGGCTAAGCATCCAACTTTGGCTCAGGTTATGATCTCATGGTTCGTGGGTTCGAGCCCCGCATCGGGCTCTGTGCTGACAGCTCAGAGCCTGGAGTCTGCTTCAGATTCTGTGTGTCTCTCTCTGCCCCTCTCCCACTCACACTCTGTCTCTCTCTCCCTAAAATAAACATACATTTTTTAAAAAGTGAGAATTTCACAATGGGTCTGAAATGTTTTTTTTTTAAGTTTGTTTATTTTTGAGAGAGAGAAAGCGAGCACACGTGAGCAGGGAGGGGCAAAGAGACTGAGAGACAGAGAATCCCAAGCGGGCTCCATGCTGCCAGCGCAGAGCCTGGAGCGAGCAGGGCTCGATCTCCCGAACAGCAAGATCTTGATCTGAGCTGAAATCAAGAGTCAGATGCTTAACCGACAGAACCACCCAGGCACCCCGTGTCTGAAATGTTTTAAATTTTAAATTCCCTTTCCTTTCAAATTTTGCAGTTGGAGATTAAGCTCACCAAGGAGCTACCTGGCCCTACAGGGTCTGGGAAGCCTTTCACTACTCAGGACATTGCAAGGCATCCTAGAGGCTGGGGTCTCGGAGGCTGGGCCATCTCTTCACCACACACGGTCCAGGGGCACCAGCCACCCCCTTCCTTTCTGTCGGAGGCGTGGTTAGATACTGTGTGTATAGACTTACACCATCTCTGGCCTTTTTTCTCTTTAGAGGTCAAGACAATCCCTGGGGTTAGGCTGGAAACGCGAGTGTCTTATTATTTCACCACATTTGGGCAGCCTCTAGAGTCTTGGGATTCGTTGCCGTGATTGAAGCATCAGAACAAACAAGGGTAAGGAAGGCAACGCAATTGCAGCTTCGTTTTCTCATTTGTGGCATCCAGGAAGCTGCTTTTCTTTTCATTAAAAATACTGCACTTTACTTTGGCCTCTCAAAGAGGAGATTCATCACTGAGGAAGACAGAGCCTTTCTAACTCTAAAACATATGTTCTACCTAATTATTTATTTTTTAACTTTTTTGATGTTTATTTTTTGAGAGAGGGGGAGAGACAGAACGAACGCAGGGGAGGGGCAGAGGGAGGGAGAGACACAGAATCTGAAGCAGGCTCCAGGCTCTCAGCCGTCAGCACAGAGCCCGGTGCGGGGCTCGAACCCACGAACCGCGACATCATGACCTGAGCCAAAGTCAGACACTCAACCAACTGAGCCACCCAGGCGCCCCTCTACCTAATTATTTTTATAGCATCTAATCAAAGGGCAGACTTACCAGAAGGAAACATTTTTTTTTTGGCAACCATACAGATTTGATTAAAAGGGCCAGGCTGTGGAAAGGCTGTTTGGAGAAATGTGTGTTGCATGCATGTCCAGTTAATTTTGCCTTTGTCATGCAAGGAATACCAAATGATTGGAGGGGGAAGAAGCTGTTATGGAATTGGGGCTGCAGCCGCTGGCATGGAAGCCATGACCTTGAGCAGCTCTCAAAGATTAAGGGGGGGGGCAATTTTAGGCTCATGGACTTTCCCAGGTGAGGAGAGGCCCCACCTCCAAGACCTGAATCTTTGAAAAGAGCTGAGTAACAAACAAGCTTCACCGCACGGAAGGTCCGGGTTATCCATTCTGCTCACACAGCATTCATTGATAACCTCCTACACATCCTCTTCATCTCCCCTGATCCACTCATTCCGGGGTTTGGAGCAGTGACCCAGAGATGTCTGGGATGACAAGGGTAGGGCTCTGGGCTCTAACACCTCATCAGCAGGCAGGAGAAATGACAGGACTTGCACTGGGCAGTGAGCTCTGAAAGGTTTCATCTAGCACCTGCCTTCCCTGCTCCCCTTAGCTCTTCCTTTTTTTTTCTTATTTTATTTTAATTTTTTAATTTTATTTTAAATGTTTATTTATTTGAGAGGGAGAAAGAGAGTGAGCGAGCATGAGCAGGGGAGGGGCAGAGAGAGAGGCAGGGAGAGGATCTCAAGCAGGCTCTGTGCCATTAGCATAGAGTCTGGTGTGAGGCTTGATCCCATGAACCATGGGATCATGACCTGAGCTGAAACCAAGAGTCAGAGGCTCAACTGACTGAGCTACCCAGGTGCCCTATTTTAGTTTTTTTTTTAATGTTTATTCATTTTTGAGAGAGAGCACATGAGGGAGGAGGGGCAAAGAGAGGGGGCAGAGGATCTGAAGAGGGCTCTGAGTCCTCAACCAACTGAGCCACCCAGGTGGCTCTCTCTAAAATAATTTTTTTATTTTAGAGAGAGGGGAAGAGAGAGAGAGAGAGAGAGAGAGAGAGAGAGAGAAAGAGAGAATCCTAAGTAGGCTCCATGCTTAGCACTGAGCCTGACGCAATGCTCAATCTACACAACCCTGGGATCATGACCTGAGCCAAAATCAAGAGTTAGATTCCCAACTAAGTGAGCCACCCAGGTGCCCCAGCTCTTCCTTGATTTCTTAGAAAAGGCTGAGAAAAGAGTCAAGAAAAAATAAGCAATAAAAGATCTGAACTCAAGACGATTTTCTCTGGTCCCTTAAAACCAAAGTGCTAGTGAGACCTTCAAAAATGCAAGCATTATCAGTACTATTTTTATAAGAATGCTGCCAATTTTGAATCTGTCTCTAAGATTAACAACTGACAGGAACAAATCCTTGCAAGTATCACAAGAGAAAGTAATATAAGGAACACCCAAATTCCTTTCATCCAACTTCAACAATTAAAAAAAATTTTTTTAGAGTTTAACAGTGAGATCATGACCTGAATCGAAGTCGGACGCTGAATCCAATGAGCCACCCCGGCGTGCAAACAATTTTTATACATGTGACAATCTTATTTTTCTGTTCTCCCATGTTTAAATATATTTATCTATCTATTTATTTTTGCTGGGATATATGAAAGCAATTCGAGATGTCATACTCTTTCTCCTATAATACTTCAGCAGACAGAGAAGACAAGAACTTTTTTCATAATCCCATTGCTATCATTACAACAAACAAAATCAACAATAATCCCTCCATATCACCTAATAACAAGTTCTGAGCTCCACCTCCCCTGTCGGGGCTCATTGGTCTAAAGGAGGGAGCCGGACACATCTGTCTGACACTTGAGTCTCCTTGTCTCCCTTCTCCCTGGAGACCTCTCTCAGGAGGGCCTTACCTGGGCTCCTCACGAGTCCTCTTTGTCAAGGTGGTACTGACTCTTCCACGTCCTCAGAGCCATAAGGGCATAGTGGTTCAGGGGAACGCTGTGTGTGTGTGTATATGTGCGCGCGCACATGTGTGTGAAGATTGAAAAACAATTTGGTTTTCGGGGCGCCTGAGTGGCTCTGTCGGTTGAGCGTCCGACTTCGGCTCAGGTCATGATCTCACAGTTTGTGGGTTCGAGCCCCGCTTCGGGCTCTGTGCTGACAGCTCAGAGCCTGGAGCCTGCTTCAGATTCTGTGTCTCTTTCTCTCTCTGCCCCTCCCCTGTTCACGCTCTGTCTCTCTCTGTCTCTCAAAAATAAATAAATGTAAAAAAAAAGTAAAAAATAATAATTTGGTTTTAGTTTAATATATTTATGTTATTCCACATTGTCCAATTAACCTGTGGTTTCCTAGAGTTACATTCATGGTGCCACATGAGTGGTAGACCACAGTTAAAACAAATAATGGGAGGGGCGCCTGGGTGGCTCAGTCAGTTAAGCATCTGACTTCGGTTCAGGTCATGATCTCATGGTTTGTGGGTTCGAGCCTCATGTCAGGCTCTGTGCTGACAGCTCAGAGCCTGGAGCCTGCTTTGGATTCTATGTCTCCCTCTTTCTCTCTGCTCTTCCCCCATTCACACTCTGTCTCTTTCTCTCTCAAAAATAAATACACATTAAAAAAGTTAAAAACAAATTTAAAAAATAATGGGAAATGAAAGACCTTCTCCAACAGTAGGCGCAATATCATATGCTCCTGATTTACAAGCCCCTCCCCCCCAATTGTTTTTGAATAACAGCAAAGAACAAAGTTAATGTTGCCAATAACTCGGTCACTTCTTTTCTGGTTTACAAATCACCTTTTTGGGGTAACGGTTTTTCAGTTCCAGACTATGGCCCTCCCTCTCCTTTTACTCTGGCTGGCTTGTGGGCTCAAGGGGAGCAGAGGCAGGAGGTGGGAGGAGCAGGTGGGCCCTTGTCGCCCTCTGTTCAGGGGGCCATCATGCCACCTCTGTCCCTCGTATCCCTAACACCCTGCTGCTGAGACTTCCTGTCTCAGGTCCGTCTGCCTCTTCCGTCTCCCACCCACAACCTCCCTCTGGACAACCTCAGACACACTTGTGCCCGCTCCACTCAGGAAGCTTGTGCACTCTCCTGGAGGGCTCCGGAGTGTCAAGAGACTCAACACAGGGTGGTGGAATGAGCTGTGTCCGATTCTCCCCAGGTGGAACTGCTCCTACCCCTCTGCTACACCATACTCTGGGCCTGTGGGGTGCAGCTTCTCTTAGGGGCTTGGAATCTCCCCAGGATAGGCTCTAAATTTTTTTAAATGTCTTTATTTTGATAGAGAGAGACAGAGAGTGAGCAGGTGAGGGGCAGAGAGAGAGGAAGACACAGAATCAGAAGCAGGCTCCAGGCTCTGAGCCGTCAGCACAGAGCCTGACACAGGGTTTGAACCCATGAACCCGTAAGATCATGACCTGAGCTGAAGTCGGCCACTTAACTGACTGAGCCACCCAGATGCCCCGAAAGCTGAGAATCTTAAAAGCAAATATTAATAGTCCCTTGAAACCACAACAGACATGTATGTTCTTGCATAAACTACACTTTAAGCAGAGAAGCACACAACAGCGACAAAGTATCAAAACACCAAAAAAAATCCAGTGGAACAAGAAGAAAATATATGAGGAAATGGGATGAATGTGTTATGTAAGCTACAAAATCAACCTGGCTATTCTTTCTTTTTACCCATATCTTGCCGAAACAAAATTAAAACAAGCAATGGGAAAAGAAATGGTTTTAATACTTACAGTGAAGTTCTTGAAGAGAAAAAAATACATTCTTTTTGAAAAAAACCTCTTCCTTCCTTCATAAATCCAAATACTAACAGAGCAAAAGCATTTTCTTGGATGACAAAATGTGTTGCTAAATAACAACTCAAATTGTCAAAGGATAATTAATGCTTAATATAAAGTCAAGTCATCCAGCCACTAAATTTTGCAAATTGCATTTTTTGAGGACAATGGCCTACAAAAATTCCACTTCTGAGGATCAGTCTTACAGAATTCATCCAAAATATAGCAAAGGCTATATGATGAAGATTTTAATTGCCTGAGGCGCCTGGCTGGCGCCTGATCTCAGTCAGTAAAGCATGTGACTCTTGATCTCAGTGTTGTAAGTTCGAATCCCACGTTGGATGTAGAGATTACTTAAAAATAAAAATAATAATATTTCAAAAAATAATAAAATTCTCTTTCCTATATTTTCTTCAAAGTAGAACAATTTCTAGACATTTTAAAAAACTACTATTATCTGCACATTATAAAAAGTATGAAGAGGCCCTAATGCAGTAAACACGAAATCAAATGTTTCCTTGGAAGTTTTTGCAAATCTTGCTTATTGGATTTTACCAGAAGTGATAAAAATGCACAATTAGCAGATATGTCTTAATCCCAAAGAATGTTAGTGGCCTTGTGATTGCAAATTCCCATGAATTGACCACATTAAAAAAGAATAATAATAACCTTTTTATCTTAGAATAGTTTCAGATTTACAGAAAAATTGCAAAGACAGCACAGAGAGTTCCCATTTTCTCCATACGCCTTTCCCCCTGTTATCCACATCTCATGTGAAAAAGCCACATTTATCATATCTAAGGAACCAATCTTGATCTACGATGACACTAATGTGCACGCTTTATTCAGATCTCCTTAGTTTTCGTCTAATGTCTTTGTTGTTTCCATACCCATCAAGGAGATCCCATCGCATTTAGCTGTCCTAACGCCTTGGGTTCCTTTTGGCTGTGACAGGTTCCCAGACTTTCCCTGTTTATGATGACCTTGACAGTTCTGAGAGGTCCTGGTCAGGTATTCATAGCATAGCCTTCTACTGGGATTTATCTGATGGTTTCCCAGAATTAAACTGGGGTTATTGAGAGGTTTTTTGAGAGGACTATCACAGGAAGTGCCATGCTCATCACATCATATCCAGGGTACATGTGATTAACTTGACTTATCACTGTTGATATTAACTTGGATCACCTGGTCAAGATCGTTTTTATTCTCAATTATTTTTATTTACCAAAAAGAAATGATAATCTCCCTAGAATAAGCATCTTTTTTTTTGAATCATTGCAGTTTGGGCCTGGCTAGGTAGCTTCTTAACATGTTTATGGCACTTACCAGTACCAGGCACTGTTTAAAGCTGAACATACAACTCATTTTGACCCTGCAACAACCCTAGGAAGTGGATACTACTCTCCCATTTTACAGGAGAGAAAACTGAGGCACAGAAAGATAAAGTGACTTTTTAGGACTATAGAGTTAGAACGTGCCAGCAACAGAGAACTTGTTCTTAACTTCTAGACCATCCATCCTGTCTCTACACAATGGGAGGAAACTCATCACCATAAATAGAATACATTAATTTTCTTTTATTTTATTTTTTAATGTTTTTTTCTTATTGAGACAGAGAGAAACAGAGCATGAGCGGGGGAGGGACAGAGAGAGAGGGAGACACAAAATCGGAAGCAGGCTCCAGGCCCTGAGCTGTCAGGACAGAGCCTGACGCGGGGCTCGAACCCACGAACCGCGAGATCATGACCTGAGCCGAAGTCGGCCGCTTAGCCGACTGAGCCACCCAGATGCACCTGCAAAGATATAACTTTTAAAAGAATTAATGTAGGGGTGCCTGGGTGGCTCAGTCGGCTAAGCGTCTGACTTCGGCTCAGGGCATGATCTCGCGGTTCGTGGGTTCGAGCCCCGCGTCAGGCTCTGTCCTGACAGCTCAGGGCCTGGAGCCTGCTTCCGATTTTGTGTCTCCCTCTCTCCCCATGAATGTCTTTCTCTCTGCATTTTTCTAATCCCTCTACAATTCACCGACGTTGAGTCTGTGGAAACTTCTTATGTCCCTAGAGCAGCAAAAACTTCTCTTTCATCTTTATAGCCACCAGACCTCATCCCTGGAGCACAAACTTGCCGCATTCTGCCTCTGAGTTTTGCACGCATATTTAACATCCTCTTAGTTTCTGGAGGCCAGGTTTCTTATCACGTCGCAATAATGCCTGCCAGGTTAGGACCTCAGCACATGCTGAATTGAATCAATCCAGTTTCTGTTTTAAAATTTTAACTTTTTGATGGACCCATTTACTACTTGCTTCTGAGTGGCATTATCTGCCTGTACATCTATTCTTCCAATATTACCAATGAAGAGATTTCACTTTGTCCTCATTTTATACAGGGCTTTATTTATTACTGCGAATGGATCAATAATATGTGGTTAGATCCCTAGGTCAGGGTTGCTCCTCCTTGTCTTTCTGACTGAGCTGCTCCCTGTATCTCTATCTCTGAAATAGTGGAAGACCTGGGTTAGGACGGCTCTGTCATTATTGGCTTATCACCTTGGGTTGGTTACACGAGCCTTCTGGGCCTCCCTCACAGGGCATTTGTGAGGATTGTTGAGATCAGGAGTAGAAACCCCTGATGGAAACCATAACGAGTGTTAACAAGGGTCAGGGGCTCTTCTTTGGGTGTTATGTGTATAAGATATTCAATCTTCACAACAAACTTATGTACTCATCCCCATTTACAGTTTGGAAAACTGAGGCACAGAGAAGCGAACTAGGATATCTAATGCTCCACAGAGCATCTGGACCCAGGACAATGAATCCTAAAACTAAAATATTCTCTCTGTTTGGATAGTTGATGGAGGGAATATACATATAAGAGACTACCCAAGACCACTGGTGTCTCTCATTTACTCAAGTCTTCAAAAAGAACACAATTCAGCCAATACTGATCAGCTAATATATTCAAGGCATGAGCAGGATTCAGGAGCAAAGCCAAGTCAAACCCGGATGTGAATATTATGTTCCTCATTTCTGACTTAAGATCCCTTTCAACACAGTTTTCGCCATGAGGAAAGCCTAATTCCTACACGAATGACCACTTCTTACTGCTGCAGGTGACTATGAGCACTGGGCCGTAGAGCTCATTAGGGCACATGCCTGCAGCCCTCAAACTCACAGCCTTCAGGAATGTCACAGTCCCTCACTGAACCAACGAAGGCTCCCATGCAGCTCCTTTATGAGTCCTAAATAATGAGTGACAGGTCCTGGGCTGTAAATAATTGGAGATGTTGGGTCCCTTTAAAAAGCTATCCAAATTTTCAGACAGTAAACTCCAGCACTGTTAACCGAATTCTGGCTATGGTTTGTGACCCCCATAGACAGAATGTATTATGGATGGAAACTATCCCTGGACCTCTCAAATGAGAGTGCCACAGTGTCAAAGGGACCGTGAGCTGCAGAAGAAATGCTGGGAGCTGCTAAATGATTACTTTGCCTACCAACGCTCTCTTGCTTGCACTAGTTAAAAGCTGGAAAATATTTCTGCTTTTGGTTTCTTCATAACCAAATCTGTGATATTGGTGGAGACCTGGGATCCTCAGGCCCAGCTAAGGGTACCCCCAGGGGATGAGTTTACACCCCCCCTACCCCCTTTGCGTCACTATCACCACCCTGGGAAAGGGTTGCTTCTGATATCAAGTGGGTAGGGCCCAGGGATGCCACAAAACCTCTGACAGCACAGGGGACGACAACAATGAATTGTCCAGCTCAGAGTATCAATAGCAACGAGGCTGGGAGACTCTGTGACAGCCCCATGCTCTGTTTCTCCATTCTTCCTTCCAGTGCTGAGAATGCAGAAGAGAGTGAAAATTCAATTGTTTGGCCCCAGTGCAGACATGTGGACTTTCAGAACTCTTTTTTCCACCCCCTTTTGGCATGGAAGTTACACATGTCCCAGGATCTCGGTGGGTGGGAAGGACAAGACATAAACGCATACCAGCCCTCCTATTTCTGTGCCTGTTTTTCCCCCATGCCCTGTTTTTAAATGTTTCCCATAACAGCAGTATGTCTCCTCTCAGTACAGGGCTGATCAGGGCTTACGTAGAACCCAGTTGAAAACTGCATCTAAAATACATGATTCCAGGCCCTTCAGAATTCTGCAGCTCAAGGAGGGAACGAAAAGGAAGCTGGTGCCTCCACTCAGAGGCTGGTTTGCATAACTGTAATATCCCAAGGCCAGATGCCGGCCTCCTCCTGATGTCCCACTACCTTGCCTTCTGCTCATCACAGCTCCCGTCACAAACTAACCTATTTGAAAAAGAAACAGTATCACCCCAAGTCATATTTATAAAATCTGAAACCAGGACCTGGAAAGTTAAAGTGGCCTCTAGTAAGTTGTCCGAAGACCCTGGACACTTAACACATCTATCACATTCACGATTCACGAAGAGTAAAAAGCAAATTCAGTTTCAAACGTCATAGAAACTTACTAGCTGTTTAGGACCATTCCTGCCTTGGGAGCTTATTGGTTCCTTTCCGCCCTTTTCCTTCAGCTGATTTTCCATTCATTTGTCCTTTCGGCAAACATTCTCTGGAGCCTCTTAACTGCCTTCTGCAGATAACACGGAGAAGAAGTGGAAACATTCCATTCCAGGGGAACCCAGAGAATCCTCCTTTTCTCCTTCCTTGTAGTGGTTCTCTCGCTCTCTTCATGGGGGGACGTCCAACCTGGAGAAAAAATGGAACAACTTTCTGGTTAGGAGTATCTGAACAGCACCTTTCGGATGCCCCCCACCCAATCCACCAATCCTGTGTTCTACTGAGTGCTCCTTCCAAAAAGCGCTCCTTGTTGCTAACCTGCCCAGGAGGGCTTCCGTTAGTTTTAATAAACCAGGAGGATCTGTTCCATGTTACTCAGGGAAGTTTGGGCTCTCTACACTTGCATATTAAAAGTTTAAGTAGAGGACGGTGGTGAGTGATGCCAGGGATTAGTTTAGGCTAGACTTTGAAATACGGCGAACCTGTTTGAGAACCGTAATCCCCCGCTGCCTCTGAAAACGCCTGCGCACCACGAAATCGCTACCTCCTCCCCTGTGGTCAGCGCCAGGGAATCAGAAAGACCTGGCTCCGAGCCTATGTCTTCGTGCCTCCTTAAATCTCGGCAAGCAATATTTCAAGGGGAAAGAAAGATACCGTTTAGCTCCAAAATTTCCTCCAAATGGTGAAAGGAAAATGCCAGCCCTCCGGTCCCACCCTGTGAATGCTGGAGGGCTACCTGGGCTTCGCTAACACAAGTCGCAAGTGTATAAATGGCAGGGTAATAATTACTGGCTTTCGCCCTTGGACGGAGAAATGAGATCACGACGTTCACCAAGAACAGGAACCGGAGCTGCCGCCGCTGCCCAGGCTGCCGCTTCCCCTCCCTGCGCGGGTCCCGCATTACATCACCGGTGAGCTCTTGCTGGTGGGGGGAGAGGAGGCTCCGCCAGGGACGCGGCCCCAGACCAAGGGGAGTAAACATGGAAGAACAAGGATAAACGCGAGGAGGACAAGGAGGGAGGAATAAGGAAAAAGCAGGGCCAGGTTTCCCGTTACCACCACCACCGCCCCTTGTCTGTTTGCCGGGGAGGGGGAGGGGGTGTGTGCCAGGGCGCCACATCCTTAAGCAGCCGCACCCCAAATTTCGTTCCCGCACCGCCCCCTCCCCTAGCCTCCCTCCACTTCCAATTCCAACAAGAACTGACATCCAACGGGGCCAGGAGAGCCGCCTTGAGAAGCTCTAGTGGGGAACTGCCGAGAGACGCCAGGGGACTGGGAGGGACCGAGGCGCCCGCGCCTTGGGGCAGCGGCGGGGGGTGGGGAGAGGCGGTCGCCGCTGCGCCCCCGCCCGGCCCAGCCAGCGGTGCCTCCCCCGCCAGGCGACAGCAGCCCGAGGGGGGGGGAGGCAGAAGCGCCTCCTCCCCGCCGAGAGCCGAGGCGGCGACCGAGGGGGAGGAAGGCTCCTCACCTTGCCCCCGATGAGGGGCGGATCATGCCATGGCAGCGCCGGCGAGCGACAGCGGCGGCGGCGGCGGCGAGCGGAGCCCCACCAGCAGCCCCGGGAGCTCGACCGGAGTCGGGGTCGCCGCGGCGGGAGCCCGGGACAGCGGGGACGCGGCGGCTCGGAGCGCAGCCGTGACGGTGCCCGGCCTCCCGCCGCTCGAGGACTACGAGTGCAAAATCTGCTACAACTACTTCGACGCGGACCGGCGCGCGCCCAAGCTGCTGGCGTGCCTGCACACCTTCTGCCAGGAGTGCCTGAGCCAGCTGCAGCTCCGCGCCGCCGCCGCCGCCTCTGCCGGCGCCGCGCCTGAGCGCCCGCTGCGCCCGCCGCCCTGGCACGGCCCGCCCGGCGCCATCGCGTGCCCCGTGTGCCGCCACCGCACGCCGCTGCCCGACAGCCGCGTGCACGGCCTGCCCAACAACACCAAGCTCGCCGAGGCCTTCCCGCTGGCCCTGCGCGCCGCGCACGACCCGCTGCCCCAGGACCGCCTCCCGCCGCTGCCCGCGCGCCGCGCCGCGCCCGCCGCCGCCCCGCCGCCCGCCCCGGCCCCGGCCGCCGCCCCGCCGCCGCCACCGGCCGCGGAGGACGCGGCTCGCGAGCCCCGCGCCCGCGCCGGCCTGCGCGCCCCGGGCGCCTACGAGAGCTGCCAGAACTGCAAGCGCGCCGCGCTCACCGCGGGCTGCGTGTGCGTCGTCTTCTCCTTCCTCTCCATGGTGGTGCTGCTCTTCACCGGCCTCATCTTCGTCAACCACTACGGCGGCGGCGGCGGCGGCGGCGGCGGCGGGGGGGCACCTCCCGGCGGCGGGGCGCCCCCTGGCGCTGCCCCCGCGGCCGGGTCGCCCTCGCCCGTGGGGCCCATCTGTCTGTCGGTGGCCAGCATCCTGGCCCTCTTCTCGGTCGTCGTCACTTGGGTCATCTGCTGGCTCAAGTACCGGCCCGAGGGCGCGGCCGCGGGCTCGGCGGGGGGCGGCGGGGGCGGCCCGAGGGTGCGGGCGGCAGCTGGCGGCGGCGCGCGGAGGAGCGACACGTAGCGGGGCCGCAAGCCGGGCCTCCGCCCGCACCTCCAGCCCCGCGCGGCCAGGGGCGGGGGTGGGGGGGCCTCCGGCTCCGCGCGCTCCAGTCGCGCCCCCTCCGCGCGGCCCCCGGACGCCCGACCACCTCTGGGCCTCGGTGTCATGTCTCTCAGGCCTCCCACGCCCCGCCGCCTCCGCGCGGGGTCGGAGAGGGACACCGAAGAGGCGGGGATGCTGCTGTGGCGTCCCGTCTCCCCGGACTGTGCAAGATCGACCTCCGCTTCACGCACCACCCTCGTCCTCGCCACAGTGCACGGCCGTCCCTCCCCCGAGTCCGAGGACTTGCAAAGAGAAGGAGAAGAGGAGCGGGGCCCCCGTCGTCCCGCCTGAGAGCTGCTTTTCTGGCTGCGGCGACTAGACAGTTTCAGCGGAGAAGTGCGCGCGCGCACGTCTGCGGCAGTGGTGAAAGGACTCGAATTGTCCAGAGCAAGGATGAATGAGATGTCCACGTGAGAGAAGGGTTTCCCCGCTTCCTGGCTGTCCTGGAAGGCGAGTGAGCCGGGGGCGCTGAGAGTCACGTCCACTCCCCGGGGGGACACGGCGCGGGAGAGCGGGGCGGCGGCACAACAGGCCAGCCGCGCGCAGCTGGGTGCCACCGGCAGGTGCGCAGCGCGCCTGCGCGCTGGGGCTGCGGCCGCTCCGCCGCCTGGAGAGGTGGCGGCGCGCGCGGGGCGGTGGGTCGTGCTGCTCCCAGCCCGGCGGAGTCCAGAAGTCTCATCTCCCGGAAACTTATGCTTGTTTTATTCACAGTGTTACTACCAGGAAGTCATTTCATCTTCTGTAATGGACTCAGGGAGCTTAAAGAGCCCGTTCTCTCTTCTCCTCTCAAAACTGACTTACTGTTGCCCCCACCTGGAAGATATTGAAAGCTATTCACGCAGAATATAAGCTGCAGGCTTCCTCCTCCTTTTCCTCTCCATTTCATTTTAAAAATAATTTATTTTAGAATGTATAAGACTGGAAATTTTGTGCGTTCAAGTTTCCAGGGAAGTGTCTGATAAGCAGTATTATTTCGCCCATACCTCCAGTCCAAATACATTTCAAAATTAGGAGCAGCAAATAAAGGCGTGTTAGTAATTGGTTCAAGATTTTATACTGTGAACAACTACGGACTTTCAATTATCTGATAAAATTGATACTAGCTCCCAAAGACGAAACTGGCAAGTCTTAACTGACAAGTCTTTCTTCTTTTGATTACAAATACATATCACACTTACCGGGAAAATATTATTTTGAATTTAACTATTTGATATTGGAAATCACTGAAAGGTTCACATCGGTCACATTAGATGAAAAAAACACATATCTACCTGATTTTGTAACTAAAAAGATGAATTGCGAGTGTATGTTGCAGGTGGATTAGATGCCTTTTTAAAGAAAAAAAAAAACCCCACTGTTCCAAATGTATTTTATATGAAAACATTCTTTATTCCATCTTTTGAAATTTGGAATAAGACGAAGTTTTCATGTCTAACAATCACAGAAGCTGTGGAGGGTATGCTATTATTCCTCATGTATTTATGCAAGCTGTCTGCATGATATCCTGACTATTCTATTAAATGAACTTGAATGGAGCATTTGTATCTATCACAGAGTGAAGTAATTTATTGGTCACTAATAAGCAGTATGGCTGCCATTTAGGAATTGCAATATGGTGTGTTTTATGTCTGCATTGTCTTAATAAAAACAAGAAGCATTTATAGAAAAAAAAACTATTTTCATGAAATTTATTTCATGGGGAAAATGGCTCCTAGTTATTTGTGGCACTCTTCTTGAAATACGCATCTCCATCCAAATCCTAATTTCACATTTTGAATGAGGCTGAGACAAATAACTCACACATGGGAGGAATGTACATCGCTGGGGTGGGCATTTTATGGAATTGTTTCTAGGATTTAACAGGACTTCTGAAGGCCAGGGGAGATCTATCTGTTGTATTTTGAAGGGAGAAGCAGCTTCCCCAGCCCACTAATATAACATCCCACTGAAACTAAACTCTGCTGGCAGATTTGGTTCTCAGTTTCTGCTAAATGTTTTCAGGTTCCTAATGTTTTCGTGTTCCTAATACTAAGAGTCACATTTCAGAGACTAGCTTTGATTTGTTTATGCCTCCAACAAGTAACTTGTGTTACTTTTATATTCATTTTTATCTGTTACTCTTTGTGTACTTCCAGTGCTGAGATTCTGTTTGCATTCACAACGTTTAGTTGCACAAGTATATCTATACATGTATGTGTGTGGGGGCTAGTAACAGAAGTTGGCTTTGTGCATGTAATGATGTGTACACGTGTGCACACACCTGTTTGTTATTTCACGCCCTCAAATGGGCAACCTGGGAGTCTGTCTAAAGTTATTTGGGAACCAGCTTGCTTCCTACAGAGTTTATTTATGTCCCACAGAGGAAGGTACGCCAATGACATAAACTGAATTATTCCTCGTAAATGAAAAAGATATCTGAATCGCCTGTCACAATACAAGCCACATTTTGCTTCTTTCTTAGGTTGCACATGTAAATTTCTTATAAGGAGAAATTTGAGTTAGAGTACTCTAAAACAAAATAGGTACAGTTAGTTGTTCAGGACCTAAACATGGTGAGATTTACTTTTTCTTGGCTGACTTTATATTCCAGCTCATTTCTGACTTCCTTATCAGGAATTAAGTGACAGGACAGAGCAACAGAAAACAGGTGTTCAATTTCTAGTGGCTTTCTGTTATTCAAGTGTCCCCCATTTTGCAGGTGTGCTTTAGTCATCCTAAAGCACTTCCTACATCATGTGGAAAGTCCTGGTACACCAGCACCGAAGACATAGCAGTTTATAAGTTAATTATTGAAATGTTCCCATGAGTTGTAGAGAAAGCTCCTGGTGACAGTGAGTGTTTTCCTCCCTTCTCCTGGAAATTCTCACCTTCTTGGAGGAGCCAGCCTCAATTCTGGACACATTTCCACCTCATGAGTGTTAACTGTCAATAAAATCACTGTAAAAAGCCAGTCCTGGGGGAGGGGGGGGTTGCTCCTGGGTAGCTCTGTCAGTTAAGACTATTCTTCATTTTGGTTCAGGTCATGATGTCACGCTTTCTGAGTTGGAGCCTTCTGTGAGGCTCTGCGCTGACAGCATGGAGCTTGCTTGAAATTCTCTCTCTTCCTCTCTCTCTCTCTCTCTCTCTCTCTCTCTCAAAATAAATAAATAAATAAACTTAAAAATAAAAAGCCAGCCCTGGTCTGCTTTGCACACCTGCTGAAGAAATGGTTTCCATGGCCCAGGTTCTGCTTAGGTCCTGGACCTTCAGGTTAGAGTTACCATCATGATTCTGTAGAGTCTAAATTTCAAGTAGAAGAAACTCATCTTGCAGGTCATAAATTAAATACTCAGCCTCTGAATGCAATACGATTTGGCGAACAGTATCCATATCTAGAAAGAACATTGGTGTGAGATCTAAAGACTAGGAACAACGCCCAGGAGATATGAGTCAATACAGGCTCTCTTCTATCTTGGAAAGACCTTGGAAATTAATTTAACCCCTTTGAGCCTCAGGCTCCTCTGCTACAAGATGGGAACACCACGTGTCAGCCCTGCTTAACTTTATAAGATTGGCTTAAGGGCTTGTATACAACACGAGGGCATATGAGTGAAAATGCTTTGGAAATTGAAGCCCTGTGTGGATCTATGGCCTTGTTTTCACTCAGATTTCCAAGGGTCTAATATCACCTCTCCAGAGAGGTCTGCCCTGATCACTCTATGCTAAGGGAATATCTACCAGAATTTTATTTTCTTCTTAGCACTTATTACTGTCTACAGTGGTCTTATTTAATGGTTACATGCTTTATGTCAAATTGCCCTCAATCTCTAAGGGCAGGATCCTCCTCCGGTCACACACTTTACCCACAAAACCTTAGCCAGCCCTCAGCATATGGTAAGTAGCAGATAAACAGTCTTTTGAGTTGGCTGAATGGGACCCCCTGGACTGAATGTTAATCAGCTTGACTCCCCTTACTCTTACTACCACTTAATAACTCCTGAGACCCTGGGGGGCTTAGGTAAACAGTAGCTTTTCCTGAGTCCATAAGAATTTTTGAAAGGTGAAAAAATATACTGGAAAACCACTTTGATTTTTCAGAACAATCAGTTCATCGCAGTGAAAATCTTAAGTGCGTTATATTCGATGACAAGACAGTGGAGAGACTGAAGGACATTTGGCCTCCATTTCCGATCATTTTCTGCATTGTGAGATTTCAAGGTATGCCTCCTTTTGGCTGCCAACTTTTAGGACCACGACTGCACCATCTCTCCAAAGCTAATAGCACCTGCATTGGTGGGACATGTTTATATGGTAGTGAAATCCCCCACAACGTTGAATGCAAATTTCTTATCGTTTGTAACGTTCCATTTTAATTCTTCAATCTTTGCTATTTTAACAAACGTATCCTTCATAGACCGGCTAAATTTATCATCTTAATAGCTGAGTAACCCCCTCCTGATTCTGTGACCCAGCTCAACCTCTTTAACATTCATTTCCCATTAGCTAATGTTTGTGTTTTAAATTTCTGCTACGATACAAAGTTGATTCGATTCATGTATTTGGCAATGAACTGCATCCCTGCTTCGTATGCATTTATTTTTTTCCCTTTGAAACAGTATGTTTTTATTGTATGCATTACAGTGTAAATTTGAGGAATATCTAGCATTTACTACAGTAACTATTTCTAAAGTAAAGGTTATAACTGCACATCTTAATTTGAAGTTATATGAATGGGGAACGTGTGAGAGAGATTTTATCTATCTTTTGCATGATCTCTTTTGATTGTCCCTTTAAGAAAAGCTTGGTAATTAGCATGTTTGTCTCCATCAATCAAACTCGAGGCTTCTGTTCTCTTATGGAAAACTAAAATGTGCCAAAGAGAAGCAAGTTGTTTCTGTGATACATTTACCATCATTCCTGATTCTAAATCAGGAAAAAAGAGTGTTCAGTATTTACATTCGGGGAAAGCAAAACTGTTCAACATCCAATTTCCAAGAGTATTCCTAGGAGCTCAGGAAGAATGTGCATACTTCCTTTAGGAAAAAAAATCTTCGCATGTAAAATTGGATTTTCTTTGATTTAGAAATACCACATCTCCGTGGGGTGGAGTGGGGGAATGTTGAAGTGAGAAGAAAGAAGGTAGGAAAGATATGAAACAGCTTCTTCCTGCTCCTATTATTTAAAAAAACACATTTCAAAATAAAGAGGAGACAAAGTGTTTAATCACTTCTGGAACAGAACAATGGTATCTTAACAGTTGCTATTTTAAAAAACCGTGGCAATCCATGGGCGGCTTGACTGTCTCCCACCACAGTGACAGAGTTATCTGCATCATTTGGAATAACACATTTATCAGTTTACTGTGCGCGGGTTTTAAACTATTTTATTGTCAAACTCGAGGGGTAGAGAACAATTACACCTGACTTGTAGCTTGGGGGAGGAATTGACTCCAAGTGAGAAAATAAACAGTTGCTGCCCAGGAAGAATGTTTGGGACCAGTTTCTGCAAGGCAAATGATTTGTTCATTGAGCCCATTTCTTGTTAAATTCACTCACAGCAAACTTATCACGTCATGTGAAGCTTAGCGGGAGTTCTCAATGCTGACCGCAGGTTAGAATTACCTGGAGCTTAAAAAAAAAAAAAAAAAAGAAAAGAAAAGAAAAGAAAAAAAGCATGGGTCTGCCCCCAGAGACATCTATTTAATTGGCTGGAGGGGAGGCACATCAGTATTTTTTAAAAGGCGCCCCAGGTGATTATAATGTGCAGAGAGATTTGAAAGTCATTGTATTTCGTTTTTTATTGAAATGCGACCTTCTCCTTAATCTCACTTTAATGAACAAAACGCCACCAAGTCTCTTAGAAACTGGGAGATTGTGGAGCAATGCTTGGATTTTGCAAGTGGTCAAAATTTAGGTAACTAGTTTGGGTGACTATGTAATCACTGGTCTTGGTCTCTCTCTTTCTATCTCACTCACAAACACACACACTCTCCTGTTGACTTTGTGTTCCCAAGAAAGTTAAGTAAATATTTGCATCCCCATTTGATGTGCTGTGATCTTTCCTAAGCTGCGGACTGCACCTCCGGGTCCCACAAAACTTTTCTGTGGACTCCCTTGTTCCTGCAAAATGGGTGAGTGCTCTCCAAGTCCCCCGAGTCATCAGAATTCAGTGACAGTGTGAGGTTTGGAGGGCGGATTATGTGGATAGCCAGGAAAGTCTCGAGGTTAAATTAACGAAACCTTGCCAGTGACAGCTGTGAGTGTCACCTCCAGTGACAGCTGAAGGAATCTGCTGGTCGCCAATAGGATGGTTGTGCGAGCAGATCTAGCGGAGTCATGGTTTAGAACGTTCACTAGAGAGCTATCAAATGCTTTTAAAAGATGCTTCTGAGCGGCCGCTCAGCGTGCAAATTCATTCCACGCTGTTGGATCCAGGTGTAAATGGATTTGCTCTGAGACCCAGTTTGCCGCCGGTGGGTGGGAGGTGGGGGATTACCTCGATTTCTCTCCTTGTGGACGGGGACGCCAGTGGTGTCTCCCAGCTGAGCCGAAGGACTCTCAGGAGGAAAAGCAAGGCTGTTCAAGTGCAGATGGCTGTCCCTGCTTATTTCCGGGGACCGCCGCCCCGGGAGGCGGGGGGGGGGGTGGGGGTGGGGGCTGCCATCAAGACAGGTTCCCTGGGGGCAGGTCCTAGGGCGGCAGGTGGAATCCCCGTGCATCCTGGGGCTGGCCCGAGTCCCTCATCTCCTGTAGCCTCCTGGGCTGGAGAGAATCTTGTGGGCTGATCCCCACAAGGCTGGGCCAACCACTGGAGCCTGTCCCATTCGCAGTCCCCTGCTCCAGGCTTCTGCCCCGCCCCGCAACCCAAGCGCACTTGTGATCCAGAAGGGATGGAAGGCCCAAGGACGCTCTCACGTGACCGCTTATTGCACGGTGGGGAGGTGGTGGTGGTGGTGGTGGTGGTGGGAACCAGCTTGCACTGCATCTTGTCGACCCCAGCACCCAACACCTCCGCTCAGTGTGTTTTGTTTTGCGTTTGTATGGAATCTGGTCTTCAGCCCGGCACTAGCACCCCGGATTTTGTGATTGCTCCTCCCGCACTGCTGGGCCCGAAGCTCTGTTATTTATGATCCGAAGGTGTATTTGCCATCCCTGAATGCCCACTGGACTTTCCCAGCGCCCGCCTCAAACTTCTGAGTTCGCACCTCTTCTTAAAAATAGCAGAGAAGCTCAAAATACGGAGGTAAAGAAGAAAAGAGACGCAGACTGCGGTGGCTGTCGCAGCCTGCGCAGGACTTGGAGTCCTGCTAGCTCAGTCCTTCCTTCCTCCTGTGCTTTCCCGGCTGTCGAATAGCCGCCCCTTTCCTCCACAGCTTTCAAAGACACAAAAGGTGTCCAGACAAACAGTGCCTTTTGTCCGGGGACATGCCAGCGTATCGTGGACGTGAAGGGTAGGGGCTTGGAAGTACCTTAAGAATCCTTGGGTTTCCGCTAGTCAGTTCCTTGGAGTCCCCTCCCCCCCACCTGCAGGTGCCCCGCCAGCTTGCCAGCTTCCCACCCTAGACCTTCCAGGACCACCTGGCGGTCCAGCAGAAGGCGAGGTTCGCCTCTGTGCTGGGCGCCTAGGAGGACTTCAAGAAGCCCCAACGATGACACGTTCCAGATTTATAGCCAACCTTCAGGGAGTCAGGAAGACTTGGATTCTTTCTGCAAATATTCAGCCCGCCTACCACGTGTCTGGCCCCATTACAGGCGGAATGATGATACCAACCTGAGTAACAAAAAGGGTTGGTTAATATAAGCAAAAATTTTAAGTGGGATTATATCATTGAGTATGTTTTAAAGGGGGAGTGAGGTGGAGTAAATTACCAAATTCTTTTCAATAGAGATAAGATGGGGTAGTGCCTCCCAGAAACATTAAAGGTAACTTTAGTTGAAATTTACTTACATCCAGAACAAAGCAAACAAAGGAGAGGTTAAGTATTGAGCAGCCCCCAGATCTCATCTCTTTGGGATCTAATTAGAGTGATGAAAACCTAGGGCTTTCTTTTTTTAAATTATTTTTTTAATTTTATTTTTTTAAGTAAACTCTCCTCCCAGCGTGGAGCTTGAACTCACCACCCTGAAATCAAGAGTAGCATCCTCTACTGACTGAGCCAGCCAGGCAGCCCCGAAACCTAGGGCTTTCTAACTGAACAGGACTGGGAACATAATGC
This sequence comes from Cryptoprocta ferox, assembly GCA_028646485.1. NCBI lineage: Eukaryota > Metazoa > Chordata > Mammalia > Carnivora > Eupleridae > Cryptoprocta > Cryptoprocta ferox. The sequence goes on along the minus strand of CM053578.1, from coordinate 91,891,700 downwards.
CCTGGGTTTAAATCTTAGCTCTGCCATTTCCTAGCTCTGTGGCTAGGGCAAGTTAATTAACCTCTCTGTTCCCCCTTTCCCTCATTTTACCTAGATATAATCTGGTTGTTTGGAGAAGTAAATTGTAAAACTGTGAAGTGCTTTGAACAATGCCAGCACCTTCAAAGTGCTCAATACTATTATGTAATACATATATAACATTATATAATATATAATAGTACTATATTGTAGTAATATAATAACCATAATACAGTAATATAATGTGATTATATAGTAATACTACTACATATTATATATATGTGATGATAATGTACCAGTGTCATTGAGGACTGTTGTCACCACATAATGGACTTACATTCTCCCAAAATACATGTGAGTTCTCCCAAAATAGCTTATTCAAGATTGGGAATCCAAGAAACGGTACATTAGGCCTTCTGAGCTCTCATGCTGCCAACCCCAGGCCACTGGTCCTCAAAGAAGTCTCCTGGGAGGGAGGCTGAGAGAAGGCAGATCAGCCCGTTGGTGGTAGGCAGTGGATGAGGGAATCCCTTTCCTTGGCCCCACCCTGGCAGGTCCGTAACTGAAACTTTAAAAGGGTCTGTTTCACAGGTTGATTTTATTTATATCCATCCTTTCTCCCATCACCCTGCCCTTCTTCAATGTATAAGCTGGCAAAAATCCAACCCGCATTTCATTTATATTTTTTGAAAAATTTTTAATGTTTTATTTATTTTTGAGAGAGAGAGACAGCGTGAGCAGGGAGGGTCAGAGAGAGAGGGAGACACAGAATCTGAAGACAGGCTCCAGGCTCTGAGCTGTCAGCACAGAGCCTGATGTGGGGCTTGAACCCACGAACCGGGAGATCATGACCTGAGCCGAAGTCAGATGCTCAACCTACTGAGCCACCCAGGTGCCCCAGCATTTATTCTTAACATAAATGAATTTGAAAACCTTGGGAGCAAACCACACGGAATTATTCTTGAGTCAGTATTAAATAAGAGTATACGTGACATGTCTGGCACACAGTAGGGTTACAACTATTGTACTTTCCTTCCTAATGTCCTTTTCTCCCTCTCACTCCCCTATATCCCACTATCCCCCAATATACAAGTGCGTCCTCCATGCCTACGTATTCTGAACAGTGAAATGGGGATTCAGATTACTTCCAGTGCAAATGTGTCCTTCATATCAGAAACAGTCCTTCACTGTTGTCTAGTATGAACCCACCTTGATCGACATCAGTTAGGATTCATTTTATCAGAAATATCCTGGAGTGCCTTGGTGGCTCAGTCGGTTAAGCATTGGACTCTTGATTTTGGCTCAGGTCCTGATCTCACGGTTAGTGAGTTCCGATTAGTGAGTCTGAGCCTTGCAGAGGGCTCCATACTAACAGTGCAGAGCCTGCTTGGGATTCTCTCTCCCTCTCTCTGCCCCTCCCCCCCTCAAAATAAATAAAACTTAAAAAGTGATCAATATTTTTAAAAAAGCAATGTCTTAGTCATACTGTTTCTTCTGTATCATATTCTCTTTTTCTCTTTCCCTCCCTCTCTCCCTTTTCCTTTCTCTTTCTCACCTTCCCTCTCACTCACCCTCCCTCTCCCCTTTCTCAGTGTTAAAGCAATCTTCTCTCTTTCCTGGAGTTTTCATATTTTTCTTTTCTTTTTTCTTTTTTCCTATCCCAAGCTTTCCATTCTGATGGTACTTCCTTCTTTTTGAGCTGCAAAAGCTTCTTTCATTTCTCCCTCCCAGGGTGACCTGCCACTCTGTTCCTGAATGCCCCAGGGTCTGGCTCCTGCCTTCCTGGGTCATCCACCCCCCATGAAACCACACTGTGGGCTCTTTTAAAACTGGGGCTTCCTCACCAATCAGAGGAATAGAGTGCAACCCCTGCCCCTGCCGCAGGGAAATGTGACCTTGTTCCGAAGGACCTGAAAGTATCATTTCTCTTTCAGGGGTGACTCCTCCGACCCCATTGTGTCAGGGCAGCCTGGGCTTTTTGAGAACCTCCTCAAACAGCTTTGGAGATTGAGAACTTCCATCTGGAGATGCCATAGGGATTCCCTTTCCACGTGAGCCTGCCCACCTCTGTCATAGCTACACAGTTTCTGTTTTTCCCCTCTGCTAGGTAGCTCCAAAGTTTTGTTGCATTAGTAGTTTTTGTGATAAGAACCGCTCCCTTTACCTGAGCAGTATATCTGCACACTGTTCTGAAAGAATTGTGGCCTCTTTTCAGGGCCCCCACTTCAGGGCTCCACTCTGTTGCCTCCACATTATCTGTTGGGTCCCTGGGTCCCAAATCTTCACAGGGAAAAATGTTTTCAAAGCCTTTCTATCTGTAATTTGCGAAGCCTGGTGAAGACACTCTCACCTGAATGTTCTTGTTTTCTATTTATCTCAGAAGACCACCAGCTGGAGAATGATGACTGGTTCTCTGGGATCCTGGGTTTCCCTGGAGAAGATCCCCCTCTCCTGTTCCCCAAGAGGTAGAGGCAGCTCCCCAAATCACCCAGGAGACACACATGTCTGTCCCTACTGTGTGAAACAGGGCACTTCTGCTCTTCCAACGTTCCCGGGCCCAGAAGGAATTTCCTCCTGTTCGGGGATGGGAGTGACAAGTCCAGTGACAGGGAGTCGGAGGCCTAGACAGGAAGAAGCTGGGCCTTCTTTTCTTTCAAATAAAAATGCCATTTGCAGGCAATGGGGACCAAGCTGAGGGCGCCCAAACCCAGCCTGGATTTTTGAGCCCTAACCATGGGCTCAAGCCCTGGAAAGGGAGGAGAGACCAGGAAATCCCCGGACCTGCAACAGCGACATCTGCCTTACTGCTGGAGGCAGAGAGAGGGTTGGTCTCTAGGAAGCCTCCACCTGTTTGTGAGAAGATTCAGTCTTCCCTGTCACTACTTCGGTAGCCTGAAGGAGGTGTCTTCAGAAAGAAGACAGTGGAGGACATCCAGAGGGACGTTGAGCCCCAAGAAGACCCAAGAGCTGCCTCGTTCCTGGCAAAGCACATCTGCAGGTTGGGCTGGCCAGAGCCTGCCTCAGTTTTCCACGGCTTCAGACTGCCCACCGGACAGCTGTCACTCACAACCGCAGTGTATAGGGTTCCTTCACTCCATCCCTTTGGCCTTATCCTTCACCAAGTGCTCCTTCCTGCCCTCCCTTCTCTTCAGTAAGCTACCTCAGGAGCTGCCCAGACTTCTGTGACTGAAATAACAAGGCCCCCCACCCTACTCCTGCGGTTTATGCCTGCCCCTCCCCTGCCCCTCCTCCCCCAAGTCCTTCAGCATCTCCGGACTGTGCCACATCCTTGTCACCAATCTCCCGATCTGTGGCATTTGGATTCTTTCTAGTTATTTTCTGGACAGTCAGCCAGAAAGGCTGAGGATGACTTTGGTCTGTTTCCACGACTAGTGTAGCCCTGGCTCTTGGAACAGCATGCAGCGGAAGCTGAAAAAGTATGTGTGCCATGAATGAAAGTCCTGTGTGCCAGCCCTGTGATCTGCTCTGAGGACACAGCAGAAGACAGGCCCAGCTGAGCATTCAGCGGGAGATAAAGTGTAGAATAAAATAATCAAAACCGTGCCAGGGAAAGGCTTCAAGGGCCAGCTTTGCACATGTCTTGGGACCTGGAGGTGGCCAGGGAGCAAAGGAGCCTGAGCACTTAGTGAGAATTTTCCAAGGGGTTAAATGATTGAATGGGAGAATGTCAGACACCAGAGTGTGCCCAGCCGGGGCTCGGAGGAGGCAGCAGGGAAGAGGGGCGATGGTCCAGGCGCTGCTAAAGCCCAGAGGGTGTTGTTACCAGGTGCTCTCACACCTACTGGCTCCCTCAATACAGGCTTCTCTACTGGCCACTGGGTCCCAGGGCTGTGAGCCAGGGCTCTGCATCTCCAGGGACCCCGCTCAGATTTCCAAGGGTGCCTTTTCACTTCCGGGGGGAGTCCCCCTTGGGCCAGGGTCGCCCAAAGACTCAAGGGCGAGCAGGCCAATCCTTTGGGGGCGGGAATCGACTGAGGGCCCCACCTCCGACACCAAGCTGTTGACACAGCTTAATAATTGCGCAGGCAAAACCAAGAAAGGGAGCTAGGAATGGACCCAGTGTCCCTCGGGGTCAGATCCTCACTGTCAAAAGGCAGAGAGTCCATGAAGAGAGCTTGTGCAGTTTCTACCTCATCTGCTAAGACGTCCTCGGAAATCACTATCCTATTAGATTTGTGTCCCCAAATCCTTTTTTTTTTTTTTTTTAAATCCAGCAGAATCTCTTTAAGGGGAAGAATTCAGACTCAAGGCACAGAGAGGACAGGACCCGCAAGATGGCGTTGGAGGGATGGGGGTGACAGGGGCTCTGGCCCACACCAACCCCGGGGCCACGTAGAGAGGGCTGGTTGCGCGAGACACCGCTTCCCAGGGCCATCTCCCGAGTGAGCACTGGGTCTTCGACCTCAGAGTTCAGCGGGGCTGCGGGGAAGGAACCTGAATTTGTCGAGCCCCGTCTCCAGCCAGCTTTTCCACGCGCCACCTGTAGGCTTCGAACTTTCCGGGGTTTCTCTGCCAAGAACTGGAGCCTCGATACCCGACCCTCATCCCACCTGTGCAACGCATGCGTCTTCTGACAACCCCGGTGCCCAGGAGTAGTGGGCCACCAGGGCGGCTTCTAAGATCTTCCCTTCTCCACCCTCGGGGCAGCTTTCCGGGGCATCCTCGGGCTCTTCTGCCCCCTCACCCCAATCGCCTCGACCCAGGGGTAAACGGAGCGCCCCCAGGATTGCTGCTCAGCGCGGATTTGGGATCCGCAGAATCAAGTGTTCTCCGGCTCCTCCGATGAACGTCGGAGGGAGGCGGGCGCGGGGAACGGTGTGCGCCCAGCTAGGGAACAGAGAGTGGGGGACGAGGAAACGGGCGGTGGGGTGTGTTGGCACCACTGTGTGCCGCTTTCTGTGAGTGTGTGCAAGGGAGTGCCCGGATGGGGGCGGGCCCGGAGTGAGGGGACGGTCGGGCAGGTCCGGGCTCGCGCGCAGAAGGCTCCGGGGTGGGAAAAGACCTCCTGGCGGGGATCCGTGGGACGCGACCGCCACGCGAAAGGCGGACGGAAGGGAGGAAACGCCAGCTTCTGGCTCCTTCTCCAAAAGCGCTCTGGGAAGGGATTAGGCGCCCCCTGTACTTTCGCTTTGGGCGTGATTGATGCGAACCGGCGCTCTGAGGGCCGCGCAATTAATACAGATTACGCTCGTTTAGTCGAAACGTCCCTGTTAATTAATGGAGAGAAGGGCGCGATGGGTGATTTATTTGCATTTGCAAAATGCTTTCGGCCGCGCGGGATTCGCTGGGAGGGCGGCCGCTGGGGCCCAGGACTAATTGGCTACCACCCGGTGGAGGCCGACTTGCTCCGGATCGAAGTGTCCCCCATCCTGTTCCCCTCGAGTCGCCGCCTACGGGACCTCCTCCCCGGGCCTTACACCTCCACCCCCTAACTCCGTCTGAACCCCCCCTCCCGCCCCCCAGCTGCAGGTGGGCCTCCCTCCCTTGAGAGCACCTGGCGGGCCCTGGCCCGCACTCCGCGCCCCCGCACGCTGGGGGTCGTGCCTTCTTACCTCCCCCCTGAACGCGCTGGAGGGGATCTCCCGGAGGCCTGCTCCCCGATCCCAGCCGGCCCCCCAGCTCCCGACCGTGCTGTCCGGGAGGGGTTGCGGGATGGAAAGGAGCGCTAGCTTCGAGGCCCCAAGGCCAAAGGGGGCTCCGGACATGCTGGGAACCTACTCCCTGCGTATGAATGTGTGGGTGAATGTGTGTGCCTGTATGTCTGTGTTTCTAAGTATCTGAGTGGTGCGTTTTTGCTAAAATACCTAACTCTCTCACCCGCCTTGCTGTCCACCTGCTACAGCCCAGGAAAATAAAAGTGCAGCCTTTCCCTGGAGCGTCGCCGCATTAAAACACTCTGGGTTGGGCCGGAGACTTTCTCCCCCTGGGTGGGGGAAGCAACGGTTCCCACTCAGCAGGGGCTGGGGGCGGGGAAGTGGGGGAAGCCGCGTGGCCGCGTGGAGGGCCCAAGAGTCAGGAAGAGGCTTCAAAGGTTTCGGTAACGACTCTTCGGCCTTTATTTATGCCTCTATTAATACAATATCCATCATGTAGATATCGATCTTTATCCTTTAAACTGATACGCTAGGAATCAATTAGCCATGCAGATTACATTTCCTATATATCCAAATGTTAATCTTTCAGTCTCTGGGCCAGTGATATATATTTTTGCAGCCAGATTGTATTAGATTTCGTTTAGAAATGGGGAAGAAAAGAAAAGGCTCTCTGAAGTGCATTTCTCTTGGGGCTACTTGTCTTAACTCTTGCCCCCCACTGGGCCTTGGGGGTCTGGGGGCCAGGATACCTCTCAAGAGTTTTCCGGGGCAGAGAAGCACGACTGTGGTTGTGGCGGCCAGCGCGCAGGGCCACTGAGGGGACGGGGGACGGCGTTCTGTGACAGAGCTCCTGGCGGCCAGGTCTACACTTCTGGCTTAGCATCAGGTCTACACTTCTGGCGGGGGCTCCCTCCAGCTAAATAAACCACCCTGTCTGGCAGGCCCCTTTCGATCGCTATTGGCTTTCTGGATGGTCAGTTTTCATCTTTTCAGTTTCTCCTCCAGGGTTCTCCCATCTCCAGGCTTCTAAAATCAAAATTTTTCTTCTACTCCTCACCCCATTTCCCAAACCCAAGGCTAGTTTAAAGGTCCATCTCTAGAAAGAGAAACCTAATTGAGAACACGAAATAGGTGTTTTCCTGGGAGAAGGGAGATGGAGAGAAAGTTTAAGGTCTAGGAAGGAACGTAATCGAATTCATGATGTTTAAGAAATTGGAAGGACTGAGGCGTTCTGCTTGGCTGGTGGTGACTTATTTTTCCTTTCTTTTCTCCTTTCTTTCCTTCCTTTCCTTTCCTTTCCTTTCCTTTCTCTCTTCTTTTCTTTTCTTCCTCTTTCTGCCTTTTTCTCCTACTCCCCAATGAAAGGGGTCAGAAAGGATGCATTCCATGGCGGCCACCCCCTCCTCTGTCTGTGCACCGAGAGCTCCCAGGGACCGCAAGAAGGAAGGGTGCATGCTGCAAGCTTCGTACTATTTTCCTGCAGTTCCTGGCCTGAGCCAGCTTGGCTCTGGGAGACTGGACGTCTTCCACCTCCCCCTCCACCTGTTGTGCCCACTACTGGAGTTGGCCGCACAGTCTCTCACTCCAGGTGAGATTTTAATCCCTGCGGACTTCGGGTCCTGGGCTTACAGCTCTGCTGCCTTAGGTTCCCTGTCCTCACTGTCCAGTGTGTCCTAGTTCAACTAGAGACCCAGGTCTGAACATTCTTCTCCCAGATCTCTATTTCCTTGCTCCTTGCATCCCCTCACTCCCCACCCCCTGAAATCCTCGGTGGAGAGAAATTTCCTGGGGGGGGGGGCGCAGCGGGGAGGGAGTAAAGATATTCAGGCTGAGAAGCTGTGGCAGATCTGAGTTCTGCTCGGACAGTGGGGCCGCATGGAGTCAGAGACCTGGCCTGATCCAAGAGAAAGGCCTGGCAGCTTTCCCCCACATGGTCCATTCCTCTCCCTTCTCCCATCTTCGTTTCCTCCATCGCATCCCCCACACTCCAGGAGTTCCTGGAGTGGTCATTAGCCTTGCTTTTTTGCCACAGGCGACAAAGAAACCCAACAGACCCTACCGCCTCCCGGAAGCCCTCCTACTGATGTTCTCCAGCTCTACTCCGGCCCCCACATCAGATCATCTGCCTCTTTTCCCCGGGCCCATCAGAAGATGCCCAGCAAAAACCCTTCAGTCCTTACCCCTGCACAAACACCCTGCTTGCTCACAAGCAGAGCAGTTGTCGAATTTATCTCCTAATTTTCAACACCCCCCCCTGCGCGGTGGATTCTCACCCAGTTGGGCAGAGCATTTTTGAAGATTAGAGAGGACATATTCTAATTTTTTTTTTTTTTTTTACAAGGCGCTTCCCCCTCTCCCTGCCCAGCAATTGGGTTCTGGCCTCTTGACCTCCTTATTTGCATAAAAATAATTTTTGCAGAGCCGAAGAAATGTCTGTAGGAGACAATTTGCCATGAGATTCCTTCTTTCCCTCCCTCGCTGCCGTTTAAAAAAAAATTTTTTTTTTGTTTTCCATCTCTCTTCTTCCCCTCCTTTCCTTTTCCTTTCCTCGTTTTCCGTCTTGTCTTCCCACAAAGCATATGATCTTTATTGCGAACCCACTCACGCGTTCTCGGCCCGCTCCTCCAGCTGCAAGGGCACCACGGCGGCACGGAAGGGGCAAAATCACTGTGGCTGGCGCACACCACATTTCAGTGTGGCGCCCAGATCCCCATCCAGCCCCTAAACCCGACCTCATCCCAACGGATTTTCCAGTGGGGGAGAAGAGCGGCGCCAAAGCTTTTGACAAACAACCGCGGGGGGCCTAATGACGGTCGCTCCGCCTGGCGCTGCGCGGGGCGGCGGGTTGAACCCAAGCCTTCACCAAGCCCGGATCCTCGTATCCGGCCTAGAAGCGCGTGGTCAAGGACTCGGTGCTTTGATTTCCTTCGCGTGAGCGCTGGGCAGCCTTTCTGCGAAACCGAGGTCTTCATGGTGTTTGCTCAAACCGCAGACAGCAACCCGGGTGATGCCTGGGACGCTTCGAGCGAACAGGCACGTCCCCGCGGGGCTACCACGCCAGGTTGTCAGATCCCCCGGCCCTCCCGCTGGGGCACAAAAAAAAAAAAAAAAAAAAAGAGGGGGGCATGGGTGGCTGGGGGTGGGGCAGACGTCCCCATCCCCGCAGCTCAGGAACAGTGTTTTACAGAGATCATAATTTTCTCTTAAGGCCTTTGTCTGGCTAAAATGAGGTCACCTCTTGGAGACTGCGAGAAGTCCGTGCGTCAGGAAAGGCATATGCCTGGGTCCAGGAGTACGAGAGCTGCGCGCTGAAGGGAGTCCTGCGGTCCAAAGCAGACGGCACTGGCCCGCGATTGGACTGTTGATCCACCCATCCCAACCCGGGAGCCGGAGAACCTTCAAGTGAATGGGACACGCTCGCCCCAGGCTTGGACAGGCAGCCGGCTGTCTATTTCACCTGAAGTTCCTCTGAAACTCGGGGCACAGGAGGCATCGGCAAGTTACCCTCCTCCTCCGCCCCCCGTCATTATCTTACTCTTGCCCTCAAGGCTTCAGTGGCATTTTGCACGTGCACAGATAGCGCGGGTGGGCACCGCGTTCGTTCTGGAAACTGTCGTCGAGACTCTCCTGGCTGCTTTCTGGGTACTTTGTCAGCCTGGGGAAATGATGCTGCCTTCGAAACCTGCGTTCAGGGCTGCAGGGCGCGGGCGCTCGCCTTCCAAGCCCCTCTGTGGGGCCACTCCTTTGTCAGCGCCTGCATCGCGCCCAGAGGCGGCGCGGTGACTCTGGCTCAGGGGCCTGGGACCGGGGACCGGGCCTCGGTGGACACTCCCTTCCTGCTCCGGGGAGTGGGGGGCGGGGGTAACTTCTGTTTCCGGAGAGACATCTGAAAGAAGTAAAGGGAGGCGCAAGCTTCGGGGATGGAAGGAGTGGCTGAAGTGTAGAACCGGGGTTCGTTCTCGAAACCAATCTGGAAAACCGGGAACCACCCCATCCTCCCGCGACCTGTTGCGCTCGGCTCCGTCCGGGCTCCGGGCCTGGTCTGGTTTGGCTGCGAGTGAGAGCCATGGGCCCGAGAGCCTCAGCCAACATCGCCGTCCTGGCCTTCCCTGGTCGGACTTCAGGGATACCAAGTTCAGGGAACTTGGACTCCCGAGGTCTTTGAATCCAAAGTGGCTCCGCAGCCCTACTGGCGCAGCTGCCGGGAGACTGAGGGTGCCCCCTCATCCTGCCCCGAGTCTCCCGGGTCCTCTGACCGCCACCGGCTGGAGAGGGGCCGAGTAAATCTGGGTAGAAGAAGAGCGCTCCCGCAGGGGAGAGGCCGCGGAGGAGAGATCCTGGGGCTAAAGGCCACCAACCTCCCCTCCACCCCCCACCCGCTCGTGGTCTCCATTTGTACATTTTTATAGCAAGTGGTGGTCGGTTTATGGATGCGCGTACTGGACTGGCTTCCACGGATACTTCAGATCCGGTTCAACCCGCAGGACCTCCGTTCCCGGGATCCCCCTGGCCCTGCTGCTCACGGTCGCTGGACGCGCAATCCGGGGAAACGAGCCTGAGCCCGCGCGCACTTTCCCTGCTCTGCCCGCGGTGGGGAGAGAGAATACGCAGCAGGAGCCCGCAGGGTCCACGCCACGGAGGGTCTGGAGACACAGCCCTCGGCTCAGATACAAATGAGACTCAGTCTCGGATGTTCCTGGGTTCCTTTCAGTGGGGAGTTTGAGTCTGCATTTGCCCTCTTAAAATACACTTTGGGTACCTCCCTCTCCCAACTACCGCTGACCCTAGAAAGTGCCCTGTCTGCTCCACTCAACCTTTGGAAGACGGAAAACACACACACACACACACACACACACACACACACAATTCTAGCTCCCAGGTTGCAATCCCTGAGAAGTGGCTTAGAAAACAAGGACACAAACTTTGGTGACCTCCACGTTTGCAAAAGGGAAATGAGAAAGTTTTCCCCTTGGCCAGTGGAATTATTTTATATAAAATCAAGTTAAACAGGGCTTCACTTTAAGCAGTGACTCTCCTTTGTACTATGAATGCACGTGTCCCCACCCCCGCCCCCCATGAGTGAGGCGATGTCCAGACTTTCCCCCCGTGTTTCCAGAGACCTGTCTCCGCAGCTCCGAAGGTCAGTCAAGCCTTTTAACGTTGAAGCCCAGCTGGCCGAAAAGCTGCCTGCTTTTCCCACTTGCGAGTGGATTTTTAAAGAGCCAACTCCCAGAAGGTTGAGCAGTTATACGCTACCCCCACCCCCACCCCATCTTCCCTTAGGAGTTTGCCTTAATTAGGGGGTGGGGAAGTGGGGTTGGGGGCCGAGTTCACGTAAAAACTGTCAAAGGAGTTGAGGGAGGGGGGACCTAGCGAGAGGGGTGGACAACTCCGGGGCAGGAAAATTTCAAAAATCGTTAAAAGGAAAAGGGGGGACATGAAGCCCAGAAGTCATTGTTTCCTTTATTTCAAAGGGAAAAACCTGCCCGATTCTCATCCTTTTGATTGATTAAGGCCCTGAATACCTCACAGCCCCAGAGTGACAGTCCCTGAATAGACTCCAGCGAATAAAGCGCAGCGCAGAGCGCGGGGCTGGCACTCGGGGTGTAAAGGAGGCTAGTTCGCTGGCACTTACCAAGTTATAAATAAAAGGCTATGCACAATGGTACCTTCTCTAAGGACAGACAGTCTTTACAACACTCCTGGCGTCATATCCTGCTGGGGACACTTCAGCTCCTAGCCAAGACTTCGCTCCTTTTATTTTTCCAGCAGTTTAGTCTGAATACCATAATAAATTCCTGAGAACAAACGCAGCAGCGGGGCAAAAACTTTAACATATAGACACATCTCTGCTGCTGCATTGGGGATCTATACCTCGAGATTTAGAGCTGGGGCTTCCCAGAGTGGGTTGTTCAATCAAGAGGCGGTTTTCTTCTTGCTCCCCGCCCCAGACTTCAACTAGTGAGTCCTAGGGCCTCCCCAATGGCTGCCGAAGCTTCTCGCCACTCCTGCTCCCAGACCGAGAAGACAAAAGAACTTTATCAGCGCACTCTGGACTCCTCCTGGGAGGAACCCCACCGGGAGGACCCCTATAACAAACCTAGGCCAAAGGGGCATTGACCAGAAGAAGGAAAGCTAAACAAGTTTGGGGGGGGGGGTTCCAATGCCTTCTTACTGGAATTGCCCCCTCCAGTGGTTGTAAACCGAGAAAAATGAGAGAGAGAAAAGAGTCACAGAAACATAGAGACATAGAGAGACAAGGAGATGGAATGGTTAGAGAAAGACACACAGAGATAAACGGAGGGAGACAGAGACAAAGAGAGAAATAGAAAGTCAAGGAGAGAGGGACACACGTAAAGTGTGAAAGAGAAAGACTGCTCTTCTCTCTCTCTGCAGCTGCCATCTCCCTCGGGCTGTCTCTCCCAGGTTCCACGGGTCTGCCCTTCTCTTCCGGGGAAGGGGCGCAGCGTGGGTCCCTCTTCGGGCCGGCCAAGGCCTTGGCACCGCCGGGGATGGGAAGAGAAAGTGGCCGCTGTCGCCCAATCAGCGCGTGTCTCCGCCACCCGGGACGGTCTCCCCGTCGGCCAATCGCAGCTCAGGGCTCCTGACCAAGCTTTGGGTGAAAGAACTAATAAATGCTCCCGAGCCCGGATCCCCGCACTCGGTGTCACGACGGGAGGAGATTCAGGCCGGCCGCGCTCCCACCCCCCAACCCCCCCTCCCTGGCTCGTCGCGGCGCTCGCAGCCCCCTCCCCAGCGCCCCCAGCCGCAGGGCCAGTCGCCCAGACTCAAACCAAACTTCTCTGCCCTGGGCTCGCGATCCCGGACTCTGGGGCCTCCCTGCCCGCCCCTTTCCCCGGTTCCATCCCAAGCCTCTCTCCGGACTCGGAGCGCGCAGTCCTCCTCCTCGCGTCCCTCCCTCTCCTTCCAGCCTTTTTGGGGAGGGGCTCTCCGCGCCCGGGGCAGTCCCCGAGGGTCGCCAGCACCGCGCTCGCGCTTCTATTTCGCCTTCACCTGGATATAATTGCCCAGCGAAGCTGCCCCCAGGATGACCACGCTGGCCGGAGCCGTGCCCAGGATGATGCGGCCGGGCCCGGGGCAGAACTACCCGCGCAGCGGCTTCCCTCTGGAAGGTAAGGGAGGGCCTCCGCGCCGCGCGGAGCCTGGGGCCCGAGCCGGGCCGCTCCACTCCTACCCAGCGTCTCCACAGGCTTCCTCGGCGTGTCCCGGGAGCCCCATTCCCTGGGCGCCCCGACCCCAGGAGGTAACAGTCGGGGAGAGGTCTCCGCTCGATTTTCTCCCTGCAAACAGAGCGCACTTCTTTCTGCAAAACCCTCGCGAAGCTTGGCGGCCAGGCCTGCTCCAGGCCGGTCGGCTTTGCTCTTCTGTTTTGCAAGGGCCGCGGTGGCGAAGGGCCGAACCGGCTTCGGAGCGCCAGAAAGCAACATCTCCGCATTTTGTCCACCCCAAGGCGCTTCAAAATTGTCGCGGCTGCGCCGATCTTTGCTAAGCTCTTGTCAGTTCCGGAAGAGTGTTCTTGCCGGCCGCAAAGTGTAGTGGCAGACGCCCGGTGGCTTCGTGCTTGGAATTTTTAGTATTAACGGATTAATTAATTAGAGTTCCATTCATCTCCAGGGGCATCTCGAAGTTTCCATAAACCTTTTTGGGGAGCTGCCTTGCAGTCCTCCAGCAGGGAATCTCCAGGCAGGAAGGGTTGGAAGCCCCAGCCCTTCTGGATGGTTTGCGAGGTTGGGGCGCAAGCGCCGGAAGCTGATCCGGCGGCGCCGGCCCTGCAGGCTGGGTCTAGAGTAGAAGGTCATATCCAGAGCATGGATGGAGGTGAAGGGGTCTGCGAGCCGACCCTGCTGTCGTCTGGGTCCCCAGGTGTAACAGGTGACACGCGCCGCCACCTGAGGCCTCCTTTCGGGACCCTCTTTGACCTTTGGCTGCTGCACTTTCAGCCAGAGACCCCAAGGGCTCTCGGGTCCTCCAAGTCCCTTAGAAAGGGAGCGGTTCCAATTGAGCGGGGTTTAGTGCCAGTGGCGTTCCAGGAGGCCAGCGTCTGGGTAAACTTCTCCCCTCAAGCCTCAAGATTCTGGTCCCAGGGTCTTCCCTTCCGCCACCCCTCCCCCTACCAACGATGCCACTTTCTCCGGGCCCAAAAGGAAGACAGTTTCTCTGGGGCAAGTTAGTTTGCCCTCACTGCTTCCCCTTCACACAAGATTATGTGCCCCCGAATTGCTTACTACTTGGAACAGTTGTGATTGGGACAGGGGCTGGGGCCGGGAGCCGGACGTCTCGCAGTTTCAGCTGGGGGCTGTGACTTGCGGACCGTCCAGAAGCGAAAGGAATGAGGTGGGCTCATCTCTCCGGCTGCTCTCTGTTCTCCCGAAGTGACTCTTTGCCTCTCTTTTCGCCTTCTGCTCCCAGTGTCCACTCCCCTGGGCCAGGGCCGCGTCAACCAGCTCGGTGGCGTATTTATCAACGGCAGGCCGCTCCCCAACCACATCCGCCACAAGATCGTAGAGATGGCCCACCACGGAATCCGGCCCTGCGTCATCTCCCGCCAGCTGCGCGTGTCCCACGGCTGCGTCTCTAAGATCCTCTGCAGGTATCAGGAGACCGGCTCCATCCGCCCTGGTGCCATTGGCGGCAGCAAACCCAAGGTGAGCGCGCGGGCCTGGCCCTGAAGGGCTCCGGGCCTGTGGTCTCCCGGCTTAGGGAAGATCGGGGCAGGGGGCAAGGGCGATCATCTGGGGCTTTCCAATGAGTTCTTTTTCAAGACTGGAAAAGGGTGTGTGTTGGGAGGGGGAGGCGGTAGACAAGGTTGCTGCCTGGGCCGCTGCTCCTTGATAAACGCTAAGGGAAAACTCCAGCTTTTTTGCAAGGGAGACTTAGCATTTTTTAAAGATGTCCCGGAACCCTAGAATACTTATCAAATTATTTTAATAGGCAAACACCTAAAGCATGCAACTGTACGTGCCCACCTGTTGCTGGTTTTCTCCCCAAGAGTCTTCCCAGCTCCGACGCATTGCACTGCTTTTTCCAAATCTAGTCTAAAGAGCCACTTTTGGCTTTCTAAATGATTTCTCTCCCACCTTCGGTCCCCAGTCTCCTGCGGTTCAAATTGTCTTCAGGGAGTCAAAGCTAGGGTGATTTGTTTTCTTTGTAATGAGCAGATGACTTGGCATTTAGAAAGCAGTTTGGTATTACCCTCAAATTATTTTGGTTCCTTTTAAAAAATGAAAGAGTCACACTGGCGAAGGCTCAGTGGGAGGGGACTGCATTGAGTCTGTCTTTTCTTCTGGATGTGGGGGAAATCCAATATAATTTCTAGTTGCCACAGGGCAAAATCAAAAGGAGGATTCTGGTAAACCGAAGACTTCCAAACACCTTCCTCCCTCCCACCCCTAGCTCCCTTTGCAATCTCTCCAAGAATCTCTAGAACCTACTTTGATTGAAAAAAAAAAAAGAGAGAGAGAGAGAGAAAGAGCCAGTCTCTCAAAGTATCCATATTTGTTATCCGCTCTGATTAATTTTTTTAAACCCATATAATTATCTTTCGCATTGCATTTTTTTTTTGGAGAGGTACAAGTTGTAGCTGTAATTTCATTTTTCTGCTTCTCCTTCAAACATTTCCTTTTTAGTTTCGTTTTCATGTTTCTGGGTAAGGAGTTGACTTTTTTTATTTTCAGGGATCAGAAATTAATTCCCCACCCCCATCCCCAAGATGTTATAAGTCCTTTTAATTTATCCTAAGTGTCCAAGCTTATCTAGGTAGGAAAAGGGTCAACAGGGGTGGGGTGATCTCATTTCTACCCCTTCCTAAAAGGAAATTGCTTTGGAGAACCGGGCCTTTTTGCTAACGAGGGGGACCTTCCCAGGGGATTCAGGAAGGAGCATCCCACAGGGCCTGGAGGCGATGGGGCCCCCACATTTGGCCCAGAGTACTGGGTACCAACGCCTGCCGGCCTGTTCTCCTAAAGCAGGTGACAACGCCTGACGTGGAGAAGAAAATTGAGGAATACAAAAGAGAGAACCCGGGCATGTTCAGCTGGGAAATTCGAGACAAATTACTCAAGGACGCTGTCTGTGATCGGAACACCGTGCCCTCAGGTACCAGGCCCATTCACGTCTTCCTGAGGCGCAGCAGTCAGTCGCTATTCCCTGGGCGGGTCGTTCAAGCCACAATCACCCCAAAGATGGATCTGGGCGATGGGGAGGCAGCCCCTCCCAGGGCCCTGAAATATTCACCAGCCAGACTCGCTCTGGGTGTTTTACCGAGGGAGGGCTGAGCTGCTGGTCCTGGGGTTGAGAGACTGCCAAGGGCTCCCCAAAGAGGATTTCTGTCGAGGAGGCAAGGCAGGAAACGGGAGGCGGAGGCCAACTGTTTATTAATATTGATGTTCCCTTTTAAAGAGAAACAAATGTTTTGGTAACCCCAACCGAAGGAAGATGGGGCCGCGCCAGCCCAGGCTTTGCCCAGTGCGCCAAGGAGGGGAGGCTTCGGCAACGGCCTGGCTTTTTCCCCGAGAGTCCCAGGGACCATCCGGCGCTCGGGGGCAGCGGGTGGGGGGGGGGTGGAGGGGGGCGGCGGAGGAAGAAGAGGGGAGAACGCGGCGCGAGGGCGCGCGGGAGAGTTTGTTTTTAATTAAAAGGAAACTCCCTCCCCCTCCCCCCCCCCTCGAGAACGAGAGATTTCAGAGCATGGATTTGTTTACCAGACTGGAATCTGGAAAAAATAAATGGGGGAGAGTGCATTTTCTTTTGATTTTGTACAATAGGAAACGATTCTGCAGTTGAAATTTAAACCCTTTGCAGCCTCGAAAAAACGTTGAATTGCAGAGGACGGGTCCGCTGTGGTTCTTCCTTAACGCGAACCGCGGGGGCCCAATACCCAGATGGCGGTAGGGGTGCTGGGTGGTGGGCTGGCCGGAGAATTCTCTTGGATTGGAGATCCAGAGCCCCGTCTATAGAATCAAAAGGGGGGATGCTTTCTACCAAGAGGGACACAGACGGCGGTTCCAGGCCCTAACTTGGAGGTGTGGGCTTCTCAGGCTTCCGTCTCCCAGGAGCTCCCAGGAGCTAGCCGCAGACTGTGGGGTGCGGGGATTGGGGTGGGCGGGTGCAGGGGGTGGTAGAACCACGAGGGTGCAGGAGGAAACAGGCGGGTTCTGCACGGCAGCCGCTCTGGGGCTCGGGGGTTCGGGGGTTCCGGGGCTCCTACGACCCGGCGTGGCACGGCTCAGTCGTCCGCGCTCCCTCCCTCCCCCCCACCTCCAGTGAGTTCCATCAGCCGCATCCTGAGGAGTAAATTCGGGAAAGGCGAAGAGGAGGAGGCTGACCTGGAGAGGAAGGAGGCAGAGGAGAGCGAGAAGAAGGCGAAACACAGCATCGACGGCATCCTGAGCGAGCGAGGTAAGCGGCGGCGCGCTCCGGCGGCGCGCGGAGGGCCCGCGCCTCGGCCACGGCCGCGCTCGGACGTCGGGGGCCAGAGAGCCGGCCAGCCCCGGCTCGTGTCAAGGTCTCTCCTCGCTGGTCCCCACGGCACCCGCGTACGGAGCATTCAGATGAAAGACCAGAGACGCACTTGAAATTAAAACAAAAATATCTGGTCTCCCCGCCCCCCCCCCCCCTGCTTTCTAAGTCTTTCTTCTGCACCGGTCTCAGCCCCTTGGGAGTCTGGAACCGGGAGCTGCAGTTTGGTGCGGGGCCACCCTCTTGTCCTCAGGTGTCCGGGCCCAGGCGCCTCGGAGAGATTGAGGGGCTGGGAAGAGTCTGTGAGCCTCCAGAGGCTGAAGGAACTTTTGCGCCCTCGGGAAAGGCCCCGATTTCCAAAGAGTTTCTCACGATCAGAGGAGGGGCGGGGAGAGGAGGGCTCAAAACTCTTTGGCGCAGTGGGGCCCCAAAATTGCGCCTTGTCGTTTGCCTTATACATACATACGTACACAAATACATGCATGTAAGCTGGCTGTTTTGTATTTTTAATTGGTTTTCAAATGCGATGGGGTTTGACTTCTGTGCATGTCTAGGAAGTAAAAGCGGCCTAAGATGTGGGCTCTTGGGCCCGCGGTGTTGGTACCGTCTACACCTGAAGGTACAGGCCACCTGCTCCTTGTTGGCTGTCATCATCAAGAGAAAAATCTCTCCTTTGGAGCCATCCGTTCGGCCTCCTCTCATACCTGCCGCACTGGGTCTGGAGAGTCTAAAGGTGTTCTCCTCCCCCACCCCCAAAGGAAAGCCAGCCCCGGGGTGGGTGGAAGGTGGAAGTCGAACTGGAAGGGGGTCACTGCAGCAGTTTTCCTGTGAGCAGTTTTGGCCTTGGGGATGGTCGCACCTCTTCAAAGGCACAGAGGGTCGGGAGGCACCTGGCATCCCTGCCAAGCCTAGAGTTCCCGCTTCTGGGCCGGGACCTTGGTGGGGAGAGTTGAGTTCTGACTTACCTAGAAGAGCAGGCAGCTCTCCCTGGGGGCTTGAAAACCCACTGTGACTCCCAGAGTCAGGACTGTGGCTTCTAGAGTAGGACTGTGGGTAGCAAGCTGGTCACTGCTTTTGCCTTCATTGCCCAAGCCGGCGGATGGCAGCAACTTTACAAATCTATGCACACTCTGTACACAACCTTGAAGGGACACTTAGATTTAGATGTTACAAACCCAAACATCGGATTTCAGGGATACGCAGAAGCCTAGATGCTCTGGTACACACGGGCAACCAAGAAAAGACACCCCTAACCATGGCAGGGCGATACATATGCTGTTGTTTCCCTCCCTTTAAAGTGGGGGACTCACAAGGTCTTAGTCTAAGCCTCTCCTCTGGGAGAGGAGACACCCCAGCTTTTATTCCAGGCCTAGATGCAGCAGAGGGGTACTCGGGAGGGAGGAAGGAGAGAAACCAGCCAATCCCAAACCTAAAGATCCCCTGCGGGCACAGGGGCAAGAAGCCCAGAGCTATCAGAGAGGATCAGGAAGGGGGGTGGGGGGGCAAGGCTTTGCTACTTGTTGCTGGAGGCGCCGGCAGCAGAGCGCCGCTCCCTAGCAGCACAGGCAACCGAGGCCCAGGAGACAAAACGCCCCAAATGAGCTGGTCAAACATTTGTACAACTTTTCCAGCTTTTACAAAGAAGGCCTTCTCTACACAATCTACACTTGGAGATGAACTTGGGAGACAAAGCCTGGAGAGTCCATTGAAACTCACACTTTAGCTCGGCCCAGACAAAGCTCCAGCTCGCAGCAGCTTGATGTGAACAAAGGAAGGCAACCTTTTTATAATTCAAGGAGAAAAGAAGAGAAAACAGCCCCACAAAGGGCCGAGAATAGACATTATGGGCTTGCAATGAGGGATGAATTATTCAATGAGCTCCAATAGCTGCTGCACCAGGAAGTTTTATGGACTCTCCAGCGTGGAAAAAGTGGCTATTTCACCTACAAAATGTTTCTAGTCTTTTGGGCCGTCTAGCTGGGCCGGCTGCCATTCAAGGGCAATTGCTACCATTTTTAAAATCAGAGTATTCTCCCCAGCAGGGGCTGTACCGATGAACACACACACACACACGCACACACACACTGTGCAGAGGCTGAAGCCTAATTTAATTTGGGGTTGTCAGAGAAGATACAGCGTCGGTTTCTTTAGCGGCTCTAGCTCCTTTTCCAGATAAGCCCTGGAGGGCATATGGGGCCCAGAGAAAGGGACAGAGCGAAGTGTAGTTTAAAGGGAAACCTAGAAACCTAAAAAAATTACCTCTGTTCTTTGGGCATCAAAAGTTATCGACTGCCCCGCTTGCAAAATAAAAAGAATGTTGATAAAGGGATCTGAGTCCTGGGGGAGAGGGAGGAGGGTGGCCAAGAGAGGACCTTTGGGTGCCCTGAGCAGAGCGACGCGCTCCCTCTGGAGGCTCCAGCTTCCTTGCGGGGCCGGGAAGGGGGGCGAGGGAAGCTGAGACTCCTTTCCAGGGGACGTCTTCCTGCTTGTCAGACTCCAGAAGGCACAGGAAGAGAGGCACCCTGCAAGAGGTCAGAACTGCCCTCGTTTTTCTCCAGTGTTTGGCTTTTCTTCTAGGTGACCCCCTTTACCTTCTCAACTTTTCCCTCGTCCCTGGCCCAATCCAAACGCGCTGACTCGGTGCGCTCAGGCCCTTGCGCCCCGGGCGCGCACTAGACGCTGTGCAGCCCTCCTGGGTCCATCCTTCCGGCTCCTTTGCGCTGGTGGAAGGAGAAAGTTGGGAGGCTGGGGACAGCAAACCGCCCCCCACCCCCGCCCCCATCCCGCGCGGTCCCGGCCCTCCGGCCAGGGCCGAGATCCGAACAGGCTCAGTCGGAGGAGCCAAGCCCCGGTCGCAGCTTCGGGGGGCTGCGGGCAAAGCCTCCGCCGGGGCCACTCAATGGGCGCCTCTGTTCCTCCCCCAGCGCGGCGGAGCGGGCCCGCGGGCGCCGTCACAATGGGTCGGCCCCCACTCCTGCGCCCTGCGCCAAAGCGCCGCGCCGCGCCGCCCCCTCCCCTGCGCTCCGGCCGGCTCGAAGCTTAGCTCGCCGGGCTGCAGCCGACTCAATTGCCTCCTTTATGTCCTTCTCACTTTCATCTAGACACAGCCCGCCTTCCCCCCCCCTCCTTTTTTTTTTCTCTCTTGCCCGAGGCTCACATTAGTGAAATTTCTGCAGCCTCCCCCCATTTTTTTATTTTAAAGAAAGCCCTTAACACAAAAGCAGTGACTAATCAATAGAAACTGCTCCTTCATCTCTTCCTCCTCCTCCTCCTCCTCCTCCTCCTCCTCCTCCTCCTCCTCCTCCTCCTCCTCCTCCAGCAGGGTGACGCTTTTCCTGTTTGTGAGTTTTGGGAAACATTTTTGCTTTGTGCCGTAATGGAATTAGAGGACAGATGAGGACTGTAAATGGACACGCGACGGCAAGGCTCTCGCTTAAATATTTAGATGCAACATTACAATTACTGACTTGTTGCAGCGGCTTTGAAGTGGCCGCTCGGGAGTGCAGGGGGAGAGAGGCCAGATTGCCCAATTGATGTTTTGATTGAGGCTGGAGATACACTTTCACAGGACTTTCCTTTCGCCCCTTAAAAATCACTAGTGAGCCTGGGAGGGTTTGCAACAATTTCAAAGACTGAGCTCAGAGACCCCGAGCATAGGTCGGTTGGGACTTATACTCCATTCATATCTCTCCCTTCCTATTTGACATTTATGAAAAGCAGGTCTGTTTTGTTTTGTTTTGAGAAAGTAAAAGTGACCAAAGTTTTGCTCGAGTCCCTTTTTGTTTGAAAACTTGTGAGATTTTTTTTTGAAATGACTAGGACGCTCGCTGTCAGTTTTTCCGCGGGGCAGAAGATAAGGCACCTAAAAACGCAGAGAAGTTTTAAAAGCCATTGAAATATTTCGTTTCCAATGGAATCATGAAAAGAACACTTTATCATTGACGGGGGCGCTACTGAAGTCGAGAGGAGCGAAGGCCATTTCTTCCCCCCGACTTAGCAAGGGAAGGACATTTTGGCGCGAGGCAAAGCGGGGGAGGGGGGGGGGCGGAGGAACTTTCCCACAGACTGAAATCCTGGGGTATAAGACCTTAGGTTTGTGGCATCGGAACCTTTATTAAAGTGGACAGCGCACTCTCCAGGTGCATTTGTCAGAATCCTGAATTTGACCCAACGTCGCCTCTAGTCTTTTGAGTGAATTTTATGTTTTCTGAAGCCCTTAAGGTACGCGGGGAGGAAATAGCACCCCATGTAAAAGTGTATTGGAAATATCAGCACTTGAATTAAATTAAAACACCACGCTGGGTCCTTTTCGGGGAAGTAAGGGTAAGGATTTTCCGGTTGGAGTGATGAGAGAGAGAGAGAACGAAAGAAGGAAAGAGAGAAAGAGAAAGAAAGAAAGAAAAAGAAGAAAACCACCAGGGTTCAGATCTTGTAGGCGTGTCTTTTTTTGCTTGCTTGTTTGGTTGGTTGCTTACTTTCTAGCCTTATTGAAAACATGCAGATTTTCTAATTAATGCTTGAAATCGTATGTTTATTTTGGGGCTTGATTTGATTGTTGATAGCATGGAATGGGGACTACTGGCTTCAAGTGCGTAATAATTACTGAAGGGTCATTTAAGAGTCCCCAGGGCTTCGCAATAAAACCCACCCGCGCGGTGAGGCGGAACCAGCAAGTGCACCTCAGTTCAGGAGAGTGGGATATACGGAAATCAATCAGGTGAATAGGAGGGTTGCCACTGAACTGGGTTTCAATATCCATGAATAAATATGTTTTCAAGACAAAAAAAAAAAATCCTTCCTAACCATAAGGTTAAATGTTTAAGCCGTACATAAGTAAATAGCCAATGAAAGTTAAAAGTCGCAACATCAGCCCCAAAAAGTGAGACAGAGTTTGTCCAGGACTGGGGACGGAGAAGGTTCAGTTCGGTGGGGTTCTAGACAGGTAACTTATTTATGCGGGTAAATAAAGATTAAAGAACCATTAAGAATGTACATATGTAACTAACAAGACACTAACAGGCAATTAAGCAGTCAGTTTAATGCCTTATCTCACTGGCTGCTCTGGGGTTGTTTTACAACTAGGAATTAAAATCTGAAAAGGAAGTTTTCAGCAGCTCTGGCCAAATATTGATTAAGTAGCTGTTTGTTGATAGCATTGTTACGCATTAAAAGGCCGGGATCGCGGCCCCTCAGTGGCCATCTTCTATTGTGAGGGATTCTTAACCACAGAGATCAAAGCGGGATCATTTCAACTTATCTGTCTTGGAAAATCCTCCTTTTCCTCTGAAACCTCTAAGGAGGATTGACCAAATTCTCTTTAAGAAATAGGAACCCAAACCAGTTACATGTCGTAGGTTTGTAGAGAAGAGATTCATGGGGTGTTTTTAATTATCCTATAGTGATTTCTTGTTTAGAGCTTAGGCTAAGATGGTGAATTTATCATCAAATAGATTCTCATTTTTGGAGGGTGGCCGGAGGCATGGAACCTACTATCTTCTCGTCCCTAAATTTCTAAATATAGAACTTGCTTTCGCTGGAGTTGCCCTCCACGCTGGAATGATGTGGAGGAAAAATGTCAGATATTTATGTAAAACTAGGTGGGGACTAGTTAAATACACAAGAAACTGGGAGTTACACTAAGTACATTTCTCTACATGTGTTTCTATATTTTTTGTTTACATGAGTCTCATGCATATTTTTAATCCGCTGTAATGTAGGAGTAGATATGTATTTGTGTATAGTTTGTGCATCGTTAGAGTTTATTTATAAGTTGCTCATTATGAATTATGCTGGCAGTAAACTATACCCAGTTGTACAAAATAAAGGCTTATTTGTCCAATGGATTACACTTTCTAGAGTCATCAGAATTTGAGATAACAGCACAACCTCCCCATTCTTATTCAGCCCTGCTGTTTAATGCTGGGGAAAAAAAATCCATGAATGATTTTATGGCTTTTTGGTTGTTGATGTTTAGATGGACTATTAGACTTTTTTTTTAAGTTTAAGAATTCAATATATTTAGATAGATTTTTCTTTTATTATTGGAGTTAAAATTCCTGCAAGAGCTTTTTTGGAAATACCATCTCTGTGCTTAATTTGCAAATTCCAACAAATCACTCTGAGGTTGTGAAATTTATGCCAGATTCAGGCTTTGGATGTTCAAACATGCATCATGGATCTGTCTTTCTGAATCTCCTTCTCTGATTGTGTTCATTGCAGTCCTAAATACTTGTGGATAGGGCTTTATTTTATTTTATTTTATTTTGTTTTCATTCTTTCTTATTCACTCTTGAACCAGATGAGTCTTGATGTACAGAATTACTAATGGATATTTCTATTCTATTATCATCTCCCAATTAATTAATAACCTACCTGTGCTCAAATATTCTTTGACATAGTCCCAATCATTCAGCATAGAGCAACTGCCTGAAATAGATTAAGCTGGAAGTGTGAGTCAGCTCAGATCTGTTATGGTTATGCTGTCCTGGGTCCAGATGCAGCATTAGGGCGTTCTTTGTTGCATACGTCACATGTACATGTATATGAAATATACATATGGAGTTGAGTGACTTTTCCCCCTTGTGTATCAGGCTATGTGTTCCTATACTGCAAGGGGGGGGGGGCAGCAGAATCGAGTTGAGTTCCAAATTGGGTCTAATCTCAGTACCAAGGCAGAATTACTGATTTGAGAATTGGCTTATGTCAATTATATCTTAATCAAGTTGGGAAAAAAATAAATACGATTTGATATTATTGTAAAAATAAAAAAAAAAAAAAGGACTGGCCGCCTTTCACTGAGGAACTGTGATCAGAGAAAGTGGAAGGGAATTTCAGAAGTTGCCTTTCTCTTGGAAGATGCACACCAAAGTGGAAACAGAGGACCGTCTTCTGCTCTGTTGGGAAAGATTTTCTCACCCTATGCCTGCCAGTCTCTGGTGGAGAGTGTCACAGTGCACCTCTCAGCTCTGCCTTGCAGTGTCGGGCCAAACACTGAGCCCCAGTAGCATTGAACTTTTGCTGGAATCAGGACATCTGTCTTCTAAGAAAGCTTCCTTTCAAATGATCTGTATTAGGATTATGCTTCCAAAATGTATAATTTCCAGTTT
Source organism: Cryptoprocta ferox (assembly GCA_028646485.1). Lineage (NCBI taxonomy): Eukaryota > Metazoa > Chordata > Mammalia > Carnivora > Eupleridae > Cryptoprocta > Cryptoprocta ferox. The sequence goes on along the minus strand of CM053578.1, from coordinate 91,867,483 downwards.
GCTACTGGAACATGTGCAGTTATCAAAATGCCCATTAACATTATAAAACATCTATTTCAAGGGAGAGGAGTTAGAAACGTCATCATTGTCAAAAGCAGATCGGAAAACCATGCAAAGTAGGACGCTAGAGGAAAGGTTTTATGAATTCTTACCTTCAATGTCGGTTTTCCTTCTTTCCTGATAAAAACTAAGACTAACAGACTTCTGCTACAGAAGTGGCCACTTCTCTTTAAGGTAGAAGATAGTGCAGAGAAATAAAGGGTGATGTGAAATTTAGAATTTGAGCTGATGCACATTTCTCCTAAGAAGGAAAATCCCGAGAAAGAGTTTTATCCTGCACATGGCATGTACCAAAGTTTGTAGCATTTCGATTTTTGCTGCAGGATTTTAAGTAAACAACAACTACTACAAAGAAACTCTTCTCTTTGGGGGGAAGCAACTTGATCAAAGTAGTCTGAGTTTTTATTCCCTTCTGACTGCAGTGATTGGGAAATCAATCTCCCTCAGTAAAACAAATGAGAAGTCATGACAGGCAATAAGAAACTAACTGTATACTTGTCTCCTTCAACTCATTTAGGGATTTTGTGACTATATGTACTTTTCTTTGGCCAGTTTCAATGCCTCTACAACAGTATATTAATATACAATCTCAGTTATAGGGGCCAATTAATGGATTCCATTTAAAAATAGCTGATCAAAATGCTTTGTGACAAGGATGGGAGATTCTTCTTGGCTGAGGGAGAGGAAATACCACCGATTTTCAGCATTAACAAATGTCCAGGGTCATACTGAGAATTCAAATAGTATAGTTTTACGGAGGCTTAAGTGTAAATTTTCAGAATTTTTATAATCGGCTGGTAGGCATATTTCTGGAAACTACTGCAGAATTAAATGTCCTTGTCTTTATGTCATTAGATGGAAACAATAAGTAAGTTAGAGTAGAATAGTTAAGAAAAGAAAGTTAATTGTTGTACAATTTATCTTGCAATATGGGATTGGTTTAGTTTTTAATGTACTTATATGGTCACACACAAATTTGCATTTTTAATAGAAAGCTTGCATTTGTAGGCTGGTAATTTTACAGGTACATAGCCATGCTAATAGTACAGCCAATATGTACCCCTCTTATCTATTTTTTTGGCAAACCCTAATATAGACATAACTTATCCAATCAACAGGCACTTGGGCATTTATGGACATATTAATACCTTCCTTATTTCCCTTATAGGGCCTATCTTTAAAAATTTTTTTTCAATGTTTATTTATTTATTTTTGAGAAAGAGAGGGAGAGAGAGAGAGCGCGAGCGAGAGAGAGAGAGAGAAAATGTGAGCACAAGCAGGGGAGGGGAAGAGAGAGAGAGAGAGGGAGACACAGAGTCTGAAGCAGGCTTTAGGCTCTGAGCTGTTACCACAGAGCTTGATGCGGGGCTCGAATCCACAAACTGTGAGATCATAACCTGAGCCAAAGTCAGATGCGTAACCAACTGAGCCACCCAGGCACCCTCAAAACCATTTTCTTTTTAAATAACTGTAGATTTATGGAGTCTATTTTCAAACATATTTAAAGTTCGCCCAATGTTCAAATATATTATCATGATTAAGAAAATCTTGGCTAATGTGTGTGTGTGTGTGTCTCAGTTACCATGGTTGAGCTTAACCTGAACTAAAGAAAATTAATTGGTCCAATTCATTTTATTGTAAGAAAAGCAACAGGTTTCTTCTTTTTGAATTCCCGCTTGGTCAGTTTCCTGATTAAGGTTCACTAAAACAATTGGGTGTTTCTTGTCTGTTCTGACTTAATCACACCCCAAAGTCCCTTTTCCTGCCTTTGCTTGCGTTAGAAGAGACCAGTACCCAAGGTAAAAGTGGCCTGTTCTTGCATTCTTTATCTTACTCTAAAATTGAGACCAAGCACATTTCAGGTGTGATCCCCTTGAACTTCGGTTTTGACGTTTTCAAGGTGGGGCACATGATACCAGCTTCCCAGGGTGATGTGAGAAGAAAACGAGAAGATGTAAGTTATGTGCAAATTACATGTATGATAGGAAAACTCAAAATCTTGGGGGAGAAAAACCTTCTGAACATTCAGAAAATGACCAGCCTGCTGGCAGATGGGCTCTGCCCAAAGGCAGATAAAAGCTTAATTCAGGGCTTAGAGCAACAATGAAGCAACACACACACACACACACACACACACACACACACACACAGAGTCCACTTTCACTGAGTCAAAAAAAATTGAGTTCGTCAGCAACTATTTAATGTTAATAGATTTTATTGTCTTAGGGATAAGAAAAATAACAAAATTCTAAAGCCATTCACTGAGATGTCAAAAGATATTTCTAAATTATTTCTTTCTCCTAGTTCTACAAAGATTACTTTTCTCAGATCAACTTGGCTTTTTAAGGATCCTCCATATCAAACATTTCTTTGATTTTTTTTTTCTTGCACAAGTTCTTTTCTCTCCATCAGAGGTTGACAATTTGCTTTTTGAAAATCGGTCTCGTACGTGCATTCCTACTCATGAAATTCTGTAGCAATGCTTCATTTTACAGAATTGCTTTTGCACCCTCTCTCGTTCTGTCCCCTCTTCAGCCTCCTTCGTTGTTCTTAAATATCTTATTAGCTCTGCACGTGAGATGTTGTGCATTCTTCTTTCTTTGTGCATGATTCTTCTTAACCCTATCAAACCCTATCAACCTTAACTCCTATCAAATTCGAGTTCAGAAATATGAAAGAAGCTTTCCAAAATAGCATTCGTTAAGCTGGAGGATACATTTCAATGACCTTTCTATTCCACTTCTCTCCATCCAGTTCCCAAAGTTCAGAACTTGGGTGTTTTCCGGGGTGCAGTGCGAGAGTTGAAAACAAAGTAGCCTGGCTTGTGAGGCTTTTGGGGGGCTGGAGAGCTCCTGGCCCGTTTCCCCGGCGGGAGCAACTTGCTAGTGCAGCCGCTGCAGAGAAGGAAGGTTGTTTTCTTATCCCCGCATGCACTGGTCTGACCTGTCTCCGAAATAGGTCAGGCTGGGGCACAGCCAGTTTATGCAGCTGTTGGGGCTTAGGCATCCCAGCAGGCGGCCCCCAGTGAACTGATAAAAATTCACTGGCGAGCCATAGGGCCTTCCTTCTGGACTTTGCTGCACACCGCCCCCCCCCCCCGAAGGCTTTTAGATGCAAGAGGACTCCTGGATTATGGGGGCCAACTCCCAGCCTCAAAAGGGAAGCGTTCTTTTATTCCGGGGATTGTACTCTTGTTGACGCAAGCATTCAAAAGAAATATATGCTTTGTCAGATTTCATTTTTAAATCGTCCCATTTATTTCAACCGAGTACGACATTCGCTCTGTGCATGATTCCAAAGATAACAGAAGTATTTACAGAAACAGGTGTAATCAGTGTTCCTTCCATCCATGTCCCTCAGTGTCTTGGTCACCCTTCTGGGGCATCTACACATAATTACATTTCTCTCTCTTTAAAAAATATTCTCCCTCCTTTGGCACAAATGGTAGCTCACTGTAGAAACTATTCTGCGCCTTGGTTTTTTTTTTTTTTTTTTCCTTTCCACTTGAGAGAGACCATATTTCAGCAATTACTCCACATCAGGGTCGGATGGGCTCCACAGCCTGTTTGTATAGCTGTATACTATTCCATCGCAATGGCGAATGATGACTTATTTGGCATTAAGTAGTTTCCAATCTAACGTGTGCAAGTTTATTTGTAAAATAACTCCTCCATGGTAGGGACGAAGAGGAAGTGTTTGCAGTTTTGATAGCTTCGGTGGCATTTTGGTACTGTGTCGAGAACAAACCATGGGATACTTAGAAAGCGTGGAGCGGGAGCACATTTGCTTGTGGCCACGTGCACGAGAGAAATGAAACAGCTTTCTCTACCACTGTACGTTTACCGGAGCATAGACTTTGAGATTTCTACTTAGGAAGTTGGTCTTCCAATAGCGACTTACCCTCTGGAGATTTCCTCTCCTCTCTTTTTGCTCCAAATGGAGCCATCTCTCAATCCAAGGAGAGTTGTTTTTTTTCTTCGACTCTTTGGGTTCCTCTTTTTTTCTTATCTACGGTTCCTTTCACTCCCCACCCCTGTCATTTATTAACATATTTATGTTAAGCATTCCTAGTTATTTTTCTTTCTGTGCTGGAAAAACTATGGATAATTTTATAACACTTTAGCGGCAACTTATTCCGACGGTTTGGTTACAAAAGAGAAGGTGTCTTTCAGGGTTGCCAAATGAGGTTTGAACTAGTAAGACAGCAGGTCATGAATAACAAAACATGGTCTTGTATTTCTAATTCTTGAGAAGGGCTGGCTTGGTGCTCTGGGGGTTTCTTGAGTTTGGGAAAGGCTGATTTTTAATTTTACAAACTTCTAAGGGGCGTGGATCCATTCCCTCTGATGCACAAAAGACTTTTTATGGTTTTGCACATACCTTGCCTCCTCAAATCATTTCAGCCTATGTTCCCTTCAATCTGATGCCCAGGAATTCAGTCGTTGGTGGTACTGAGTACCTGGCGTACCTAAGCTGGAAGTCCGAGCCTGTGACATGAGCCAGAGAGAACTGGGTTCCAACCGTATGAGGAAAAACAACCCTCTCCAAACCCTCTTGGGAAAACCGAAGATGTGAACGCCAATAAGCATTATGAAGTCATTCCTTTTTAGGAATGGGCCTTTCAGAAATGGGAGAATAAGCTAGGAGCTAAGATTTGCTTTTGAAAAATCAAACTCTTGGTCTGGCTTTTAGAAAAAATAACAGAACAACAAAACCAGTCTTCTTTCTTGACTGTTCTCACCGCCAGTCCCAGAGCACAGCTCTGCCAGGCCGAGGCAGGCAGGTGCGTCCTCCTACTAGAACCTTCGTGTGTGCTTTGACAGAACGACAGAACACAGCTAGGCTGACCCTCCGGGTCCTCACCCTGCTTCCCTTCTGACTTGCTTATGGAAATCTAAAGGAGTCAGTTCGAACATGTAAACAGGCCTGGTGTCAAGAGCATCTGTAAAGGGCTAAGAAGAATCAAAAGCAGCTTTTTCCCTCCCCTCTCCCAGCTCCGTGCATAATTTGGATGGAATCAGGCCCATAATTTGTGACATCTGATTACTCCCTGCAAAAGTAGGCAGCTCTGCACGTAGGATGGTGGGGTGGGGCTAGGGAGGAGTTAATTTTGAAGAAATGTTGATTTGTTTGTCAGATTGCTGTGATGTTCCCAACAGAAATTTAGACCCTGGGAAAGATGTGGTTTTCAGAGCCGTGTCGGCAGAGTAACGGAACTTGAGATTCTAGACGCATCTCCACAGTGTTCTCGTCCACACAGGTGAAGGGAGACGTTCTCTGGTGGACTGGCGTCAGGTCAGAGAGCAGGGATGTTGGTGGGGAGCAGCTCCCTCTTCTGATTTGTCCATTTGCCATGTTTGTTTGTTTTTGTTTGTTTTTAAATAAAAAGAGACCCATGAATTCATTAGGGGGAAATACTTCAACTTTCCATTTCACGATTGATTCCCAAGTGAATGGGATCTCAGCGTCCGGAATCATTGGTTCTATTTGAAAAATGTTGGAACTTCTAACATCTTCTCAGACCATTTCTCAAAGGGGCTGGGAGTCCATTTCAGGAAGTCCAGCAAATAAATGGGGTCTCCTCACGGTGCCTCCGGCAGACTAGCAACACGCCAGGGAGGAATAGGACTTGGGAAGGCATCCAGTGTGGAAACTTTCCAGGTGGTAGGCTTGCTTGGCTCTTGTGCAGACAGGGCACATCCGGGGTTTGTGTGCGCGCGACACCCATTTATTAGAGGGCAGCAGAAAGGCAACTTCTATAGTTTCTTACTGGGAGCCAAGGTCTGCTTGTGGTCACCGGCCCTGCCAAGCTCTGAATACTTGCTGAATTTTTGTCTGAAGACAAGGATGGCAAACGGAAGACTGGGATCTCAGCATTAGGTCAGACACGACAAAGAGCCAGGCTGAAGAGTCTGGGGCTTGGGGGGGGGGTGCTGGGGTATTGACAAGCCCCCCCACCCCCATCACACAGGGGATGGGTTCCAGGATGGCAGCCAGGGCTGGAAACTCAACTGGCCTATTTGGCGTTTAGCTTCTGGGCTCTTCTCAGGGACCTTTTTGGGCCCTGACTCCTCAGTGTCTCCTTCTGGCCTGTGGAAAATTGTCAGCTGGTGTGTCTCAGAGCATTCCTGAGCGGAAAGCCCGTTGGTGGCTGTGGTCGGTAGAGGGTGGGGACATTCAGCCCTTACGCAGGTGGGAGCAAGTCCTCATTACGTGGCACACCTGTGTCATGGGGTCTGTCCTTTTTTAGGGAAATTGAAACCACATCCCTGCACAGGCTTTTACTTCTAATGGGGTATTAGCATATACCTTGGGCAGATAAGGAGAGGAACAATTTCCTTATTACAAAATACAAATGACACAGAGAACCGAAGCTGGTCTTGAATTTGGTTTGCTGTCTAACTTTATCATTTTATTGAATTACTATAATTTAATGTTACTAGTTTGAGCTAACAATTTCCCCCCGGAAATGGATCCTTTTTATTTTTATTTTAATTGAAAGCCCAAATTAAATTCATTAGGAAAGACAATGACCATCTTTCACATTGCAATTCGTGGTACTTGGAAAATCCTTTTGGAAAAGCTTCAGGAAAAATAGAGCTGCCACTCAAACTATAGTGTATAGGAAATGATATTACCAGAACAAGTTTGGGTCTTTTACAGGGATGTTTGAGAATCTCCCCACCCCCAAAACTCCGCCTTTCAGATCCTTTGAAAATGTTTTCTTCCCCCATTTTCCTCTCACAAAGGGCTCTTTGGGCTGCCCTTGGACAAAAAGAGGGAGGTCGGTGTTGGATGTCATCTCCTCTCCTTCCCAGTGTCCCCACCCCTGTCCTGCTTTCACCTGGCTTATCTTTCTCTTGTGCATCCCTACTACACACACACACACACACACACACACACAACGTATGCTTCTACCAAGGTCTTCCTCATTCACACCGAGACTCAGCCCGTTACGTCTTCCTGGGATGTTTGCAGTTTCCTAAAGGACCCTGGGAGCTGATAATGGAAGCATGGAAGAATGAATCTCTAATGGTAGAATTCCAGGTATCCCTGTAGGAAAGAAACTTTTGTGGGGGTCTGGGGGCAAGGGATGGGTTTCTGGTGCCCCTCAAATCACACCCCTGTGGATCTTCTCTTCACTGTGAATGGCGAGATTAGTTCTGAAATGAGGGAGTTTCTTACTGGTGAGTATGGCCTGCCCGGGCACAGTACCCCATTGAGCTACCCAGGAGGAGGTAGGTCCCCGTGGGGCCAAGAGCATTCTTCATCACAGGTGGATTTTCCACACTTCCTGGGTGCCGGGGAAGGGCCTTGGCTTGTGTCCTTTGGGCTTCCTGAAGAACATAAAGGATCTGTTCTGGCCTAGAGCCATAAGCAGGGAGGGCAGTGAGGGGCCTATCTTGCCCAGAGCTCAAAACCCTCCTAAGGAACAGACTTCTGATCTGAGCTCTCACACTTCTGGTGACAACTGGACAGATGTCAGAGGTCAAAAGAAGTGAGGCTCCCTCCTCTAGAAGACTAGGGCCCAAGGGGCAGCCATGATGGATCTCCTGGCTGGGAAAGCTTCTAGAAAGTGCACTGGAGCACTTCTAGGTGTCTTTGGGATGGCCAGAGACTCCTAGACTCTCAGTCCTGGGGTCCTGGGGTTCTGGGGTCCTCAGCAATATGTTGCTTTGGAGGATGTAAGCCATGAGCGTCCCAGTGGGACAGCTGGGATTTATTCCATCCATGTTATATGGGGTTCAGAAATCGCCTGTCATGTTTGTGGACTATTAAATGACCTTGGATTCCTGCTGAGCCCCTGAAGCGGGCGCTCCTACTTGATCGATGTTTTATAAGTGTTAGGTAATGACAGCAGATACAAGCATGTAGAAATGGTCTACATCTCCCCTAGGCCCCTTCAAGTGGAGGATGAAAGAGGAGTCCTTGTCAGAGAGGTGAGCTAACCATAGAGGGAATGAACCTTGCGTTCCAGGGCTCCTCACCTGTGGGGGCCCTTCCAGTCTCTAGAAGAGTGCCTACAGCATCTTCATGCCATTAGGTTTTTGCGAATGTTGCAGAATGAAGATATGTTGGTATTTACTTCTCAAAAGGGGCTGCCTAAATTATAAAAGCTTCAGGTCCCTCAAAACTGCATCTATCCTTGTCCTTGTTTAGTTTAGGGGGGGAAGGTAGAGGTGAGCAGAGATGGTCCCTGGGCATGGAGAAGACACAGCTGTGTGAGAGCAAAATATTAATAGTAATAATAATAATAATGATAATAATACTCAGTTGCCCTCCACTGTGTCTTGGACCTTAGAGTTGGCCAGGGTGCTTCCTCATTTCTCATGCCTTTTCCTGTTTACTTAGGGAACCAAAGCCTGGGTCTGGCAACCCAGAGCTACTGAGAATTGACCCGTGTGGCCCCTATACCACACAGCATTCTAGGTCCTCCTGGGGACCCCCTTAGAGGGACTCTGGGCAGATTCCTTACCAGAAGATGAGGAACATCACTGGACATGGGGAGGTGGGCAAGAGCCTTAAATTGTTTTGGGCTTTGGTTTCCTCAGCTGTAAAAATTGGGTAAGGCAGTTTTTAGATGTTTCCTGTAGGTCTCTGAAACCATTGCTATGAGCAGGTTGCTTTCCCTCTCTGGGCCTCCTTCTCTCCCTTCCTCTGAGAAATAGAGGCATTGGCGAGGCGAAGGCTGTGGTCTCTCTGAGCTCTGGCAGGATGTGGTGGCTACGGCCGTGGTCGAGTCTGTTCTCAGCAGACTCTCGGGAACCCCAGGGAGCTGTTTGAAGAATCAGTGGGGCCTCTGGGCAGCCGGGGAATCAGGGCAAGGATGTCTTAGAAGGGCAGGAAAACTCCTATGTGTCTGTCTACGGAAGGAAGGATTTCAGGTGCTGGAACAGTGAGGGTGGGAACAGAAGCTTGCTGGACTGTTGAACAGGTGGACCCGAGGGCTCTTCCCCATCCACGCAGGGTGATGGGGTGGTTTCTTGCACCTCCTGTCAAAACTGTGGCTTCCAGAAGAGTCTGGAAACCCCTGGGGGTATTGTTTGGAGAGCATCCCCTGAAGTTAGAGTTGCTTAAGCAGGACAGGAACATTCCCTCTTTCAAATCATCTGTGTCTGGAAATATTTCCCTGTGACCAGAGAGGGACACGCGAGATTTCTGGTAGCTGACCAAGTCAGCCCGGGAAACTGGGCTCGAGGAGAGAGAATCGGACAACGGTGCATTCACGTCATCCGGTTCTGCTGTCGTATTTTAAACATAAATTAACTCTCTCATCAGTAGTTGTTAAAAACTAAATCAGATAAAGTGGATTTTTTTTTGCCCTGAGTTAAAAGACATGCAGAGACACTCATGAATTAAAAAAATCATACTGGAATCAATTAAATTTTTTCATGCATGATAGAGATTGAGAGAAAACTCAAAGATTAAACAGTAGATAATTTCAAATCTGAAAACTTTTATTGTTTTTGCAAGGACTTTGCAATGAAGGGTTTTAGAAACTTGAAAAGAATGTAAGAAATAATTTTGTTACATTGAAAATAAATCAAGGCAAGATGTCATAACCTATCAAGACGAGATTTGAATAATTTTTTTTCTCTTCAACGTTTTACGTTTTTATTTTTGTGGAAAAAATTATTTGACGAGTCAACATCTACGGCTTGACTTTTGAGGTATATGTTCTGAAAATAGACAATAAATCATTCAGATATGGTGAAACTTAACTGCAAAGACCAAATGATGACATTAACAATGTAAAATGCAGTGTGAAAATTTATTTTTTGAAGAATTTTTAGAGCATGAAAATATCCAGGCTAATCTCTGCATGGATAATTTTTCTTATGTATCTGATAATCGATGGCTCAAGGTTTGCTGAGGCTTTCTTTATCTTAAACAAATAGATTTGTGGAAACACATGTGAGCAAATATTGCTACAAAATATCAACTAATCTTTTGAAATAGAAGCTGAACATTATAACATGAGAGCATCAGGAAGGAGAACTCTACCCCTTTCTACGTTCAGGATAATAAGAACTACTGTGTACCATACGCAAGAGTTTGTTTCTATTTTTCTTAGTCATTATCCTGTACTCAGATCAAATGTACTGCGATTTTGAACTTTGAATCGCAAATTAAAATTTTTATGTGATAAGAGAGAAAGTCACCGCTTGACCTGCAGATTAAAGAAGAAATCTGATCTTAGCTACTCTTAGCCAACATTAGAATTTTTGTTGAGTAACTCCATACAAATCAAAACAAGTCACGTTGTCGACTCCCCTTTCCGTATCCACAAGCAAACCTCTGACTTACACTGCCCACGAATTGCGCTCCCAACAGGTTTGAAGAAGTTGAATTGGTGAGTTATGGCATATATTTGTTTAATATAGTTTGAATAGTAAGATAACCAGATAACTTTTAGAATGGCAGGCATTTATAATGCTTTTGCCAAGTTTGGGCTGGTGAGCAGTGCTCGATCTGAGTATTTGATTTCCTCTACTTACTCTTTTTCATGTTTTCTTAGGGAAGTGCTAGTGGAGATTCCAAGGAGAGTTGCCATTCTATTTAACTCTATAAAAACATTGAAGCATTTTAGGGAATGCAAAAGTACATATGCTTCAGGTTAAAATATTGAGACATCTTGGATATTTTAATAACGTTTCCACTATAAAGTAGCAAGAGCGGACTTACTTTTTAACTTCCTTTAGACAGGAGGTTACATTCGATGATTAAAGTAATTTGAACACTTTGGAGGAACACTTCAACTTTCTAGTGGTGAGGCATTTACTGTTTTCGGCTGTGCTATTAAAAGAGGTGTTTTTTATTTCTCAGTAGAGTGCTATTTCGGTTGTCTTTGTGATTGCTCAGAGGGATTTTAAAGTCAGTGTGAATGCACAGTGATATGCACTGAAGAAATGAAATCCAATGCTACAGCTAACTGTAGAGTGACAATCTATAAAATAGAAGGTAGAGGTACATTCTACTGAAATTATTAATATTAACGATGCTGAAGGACTTTGTTGTACAGTTCATTTTGGACGTTTGAGACTAAAAATATCCCTTTAGGATTTGGAGAAAATGAAAGTGTTGCTGGGTGCGAGCAGAAAACATTCTAGAGAGAAGTTATTCGGAACGTTCTTCAAACGCTGAGGATACCGTATGTTTCGTTTCTGAAGGTCCTTTGTGAGGTTGATTTCTCACATTAGGATTAAAAAAGTAATTTCCCTAGAAAGCAAATAAACGCCAAACTCCGAATTCACTAGCAGGGCAGATTACAATTTAGACTTGGTTTTTATTCAAACGATGGGAATTTTCTAACAAAGGAAATGAGTTGACGAACACATTTAAGAAATTATAGCACCTACTTCGGCATACTGTGGTTGAACTTTTATTCTCTCATAGTTGCAAGGGCTGCCACATTACCTAAAAAGAACAATGAGTTTCTCAGCAGAAAATTAAAAGAAAGAAAGAAAGAAAAAGAAATAGCCCAGGGATGCTGTAACTTACAAAGCAATTGTTCTTGCCAAGCTTTGTGCAGCTTTAAATACAATTGAATATTAATTCTATCAGACCTAGTTGACTTAAAAGCTAGGATGGATCAGGAGCTGATTTTTGGCATTCCTTCATTTTTCCACTCTTTTGTTCACTTGACACACAGCTTTTATACACTGGCTTTGCGGGAACCACTGGTGTGATCTCCGAACAATCTGTTCGAGGAGGAAAGGGCTTGTCCAACCAGCAGGCAGAGTTTTAATTAAATACTGTTCATCCTGTGTATCTCAAACAGCTGAAGAAATAGCTGTTGGCGTAAAGGTATCAATGAACTTATGTTCTCTGGTGTTCATAGGGCAAAGAACCTTCTTGGTGCTTAAAAAGGAAAACACAACAAAACGCACACATGCACACCCCCCAAAATCCTGTCATTATTATTTTTGAGTTAAGAGGAATCACATCGAAGCAACGGTCCCGTTCTGTGGAGCTCGACTCCGTATCATGTTGTTAAGGGACATGCAGGTTGAAGAAATTATTTTGTTTATTAATTCAGGTTACGTGTCCTGCCAGGCTGGCTGGAAGAGAAAGGAAAGAGAGGTGTAACTTTCAGCACACACTGATTTGTTCTTATTACATAACAAAAGTCTATTTCTTTATCATGTTATCATTCAGTTAATAAAAATTAGCTACAATAACAGCATCAACTTAAAAACCCCTCAAAGTCCGGGGGATTTTCTTTCACAATGAACATGAATACTGTTCAGAAATACAAACAGTCAAAGGATAACTTTAGGTCTGAAAGGGAAACCTGGCAAGGGTAATTGAATAAGCCTGGGTCCCTTGACTGTGTCATGGTGAGGGCAGTCAACATGTCATAATTAGGTTTATTGAGGGCCATTCCAACAATCTGCTTCTATTCTTCCTGTCTTATTGTCCACAGCTAGGCAAATAGCCAAGGGACAAAAGGAATCAAGTGCTGACAAAACATGAAAGAGGAAAAAGATTTAGCTGCTTTTATCAAAGAAACTGAGAAGGACTTTGTGTAAATAAAATAAGTGACTGGCCATCCTGCATTTAGGCAATGCCGTTTTCATTAGAATTAATTCTTGACATATTGGAAGAGTTCCAAGGGAAGGATTTCTACTTCTGACAAGTTTAATTTGTAAATTAAAAACAGTTGGTTAAACATGAGCCTCCATCAACAAAACTTAACCAAAGCCATACACGGCAAAGGCCTAAGCAGGTGAAAAAGAGAATGACTTTGAAAACAGCCTTCCCCAAAATTATGCAAATTCTTATTACTTCATAACAACTGTTTCCCATTGAAGCCTTCCCAATTGAGCAGGATGTCTGCTCCTAGAGGTTTGTTTAGATCACATTTTCTTCCCCTCTAAGCCTCTTTTCGTTGACATAACACTTACTCCGTGCTGGGTTCTTGGGAGAAGAGGCGAGAGCGGAAGAGGTAGACTTCACGTGTTTTAAGAAGCCAAGCGAATGCAACTTTTGTAAGTTTGCACATTTCGGGACAGGCTGCTCTGCGTTTTCTTCACTGAAGGTGAGAGTTTCTTGCAAGCGTGCTTCTGATTCCTAACGGGGATAAAGAGGAGGAGCTGTGCTGCAGTGTCGCCGGCACTAAATATTCATCAGATCTCCTGGCCAGGTTGTCTGTTTGGAGGGCGGTGTGCAAAGCCAGCAGCTCTGTGGTTTTGACTTGGTGAGAGAGACACAGTGAAAAACCTTCAGGACAGGGGTCAAGCTGGCCTCTGGACAAGACTTCCATTTACGTTTAGGAAAGCCCTTTAACAAAACAGCCATTTGTGAAGTTGGGGTACCATTCCTGTTGCATTTTGGCGCTTTGCAGGTTAAGCTTCAGAGAGGGCTGCTTCCCCTGGACCTGAATTTCAGAAACTCCTTTTCCAGCTGTGAATGGGAAGGTGGGTAGAGAAGAGAATGCCAGCATGACCGATCTGTCCCTTGGGAATATAAATTCTACTTGAGTATCAAATGCCCTGTAGTTTTATTGAGAGTTACATAGGAAATAAGAAACCTATTACTCGGGCTGCTTTAGGGGAAAGGCTGTTTAGATTTGAAAACTTCCCAATGCTTTACTTCACCTGACACCAGGGTGTATTAGAGATTCACGTGGCTTCATTCCTAGGCACTTGAAATTAAAGTGACAACATTTTTTTCCCCATCTGAAAAAACACAATTACATCAGATAGTGGGTGTGCAAACACTTGTAGGTGTGACGCGCTGGACAAATGCAAAGTATAATCATCACTATTGGCATCGCTATTATTGCTTTGTTTGAATGGAGCTAATCAGCGGTTGCATCTGTATGATGAAATCGAAATACACGGTCCAAACATTTCTCTGGTGGCCCATTAAGCTGGATTTGCAGTGTCTTGAAGTGTATTACGCTTGTGGATGTTGGTAGAGAAATCAGAGCGCGTTGGACTGCCGAAATCTAATTCTGCACCAGGTGTAACTGTGATTCCGTGAAAGACTTTGGGGTTAAGTGACTTTCCTTTTGGAGCCCCAAATCTCAACTCTCTTAACTAGCTGTGTGATCAAGGGAAACTCACTAGCCACTCTGAGCTGGATTCTTCTGAGGTAGGAGTGATGATATTTGCTCGACTACCTCTAAGCACTGTTGTGATACAGTAGTGGCCCTGGACACATTCGAAGTTCTGAACAAATATGAGGTATTATTTACTTCTGATCTGCTCCTTGCTTTTGTACTTATTGAAACAAGATTTAGGAGCTGATTGAGTTGCCTTAATGCTTTCTCAGAGTACGGTCTAATAAGAATTAAGTGGATCTTCCTGCGGTCAGTCCAAAATACACAGAATTCCTTCCGTATCCAGGACAGAAGGGACCTAGCTGTTGAGAGCACACTGCTTTACTGCAAAGCAGCACCCTGGTGCATTTCTGGTTGAAAAGCGGGATGGGAGAAAGTGCTGTTAGGGGTTTGGATTTGGGCAAAATAAGGCTTTTGATTTCCACATTGTTCTCATGCCTGTTGGCTCATGTCACAAGATTAGAAGGCCCAGCAGGCCAGGAAGGAGTTTCTCTGGAAGGAGTTGGAGATTTATGCAGATTGACTGCCTCTCTGACATTTATTTGCTGCCCTTTTCTCCCTCTGTTCTGACAACTATGAACCAGATGGACAAGCTCATGGAAAATAAGGCCAGGGAAGAGAAGATGCTTTTGATTTCTTCAAAGATAAGCGAGAGCTCTCTCTCTCTCTTTCTGTTGACCTGGCAGTGGCAATTTTCTGCGCACGAATTCAAAATCGGCATCTCACTTCAGGAGGCTGTGTGGAACATTTGAACAAGGACCTTCCTTGTTGCATCATGGAGAGTAACCTAAACTCTGTTTATCAGGCATTCGCCGAAGAGAGAAAGTCCAGGGGATGGTCTGAATGTTGTGGCTACTAGAGGCCAGCCATCCACTTTGGTAGCCGGGGCCCCAAGGATGTTGTCTGAGCTTTAGTTAAGATGGTGATTCACTGGGACTGAAATCCTTCCTTCATCACCAACCTCTCCCAAAGGGGAATGATGGAGAGGAGAAGCATGGCTTCTCTTTGACTTCGGTCACTTATGATTTGAGTAGTATTTTACCTTCTGTTGGCCTCCAGTGCTGCTGGCATACTCAGTCTATTGTTGTAGCGACAGTATCACGAGGGGACAGATGAAGTCAGCGGCCACCAAATGGTGATTTCCCTGGGACAGATCTCGTCTACATCTAGAGATGACTGATAGAAGTGTTATACTATTTTAGACTCAAACTAAATTCTCTGCGCTGGGAGGGTTAGTGAAGCAGCAATAATTTCAACACAAATGTTCACATCCAAAGTAATTATGTCCTGAGCCCTGGGACATTTTTCTTTTTTCTGTTTTTGCGAAGAGTTACATTCCGCCCCCCTGCATTTTATAGTCTTCACGTTTTACCTCCGTGTTACCTATGGCACAAAGTGAAAATACTTTATCTCCGGCCTGTGGTTGAGTCCCGCCCTTGGAGTTTCAGTGTTGAAATATGGGATTAAAAATGGTGAATGGATTTGCTAACTACATGCAGGTTTTTTGTTTCTGTGTTTACGGATGTTTCGGAGGGGAGGTGCAGCTCACGAATTTAGCCTTATTATTTATTTTCTGTCGTCGCTGTTTGTAGACTTTTTTTTTTTTTATTTGTTTACTCTTGTTTGTTTGAACTAATCACTACTTAAGGAAAAGACCTCTCCGGACAGCCTCCCCTTCCCCAAGCCTTTAGCCGCGGTGACCATTCAGGCATAAAAACGTGCTTATCTGCAAATGAATGGCAGCTCTTCGCTTCATTAAAGCCCCTTTCTCTTTTGGCACTCGCATTGTGACCCTTTGATATTAATTCAAAGGGCAATTAAAGAATGCGGCCCATCTTTGAAGTAAGGCATTCAGGGCAAGGGTAGGGATGGACCTGGGCCTCTGATGGACTGTGTGTATTCAACAGGCCTTTTCAAGGCAGTTTGAAGTGAGTCAAAGAAAATGGGCAGGAGAAGGTCAAAGAGAAAAAAGGGGCTAAAGAAACAGTCTGTATTTGTTCGGAGTATTAGCCAAGCAAACTGCAAATAGCAACAAAATGAAACAGTTAATAGAGCAGCCAGACAGAGCCATGTCAATCACTTAACTTGGACAGCATTAGGCCCACGGAGGCTCCCTCTGCTACGTTACCTAATTATCTTGGGAAAGGCAGTAACTGGAAGTAATGGTATTGTATTTCTTTCTGCTTACTGCCCAGAAAAGGTGATAAATACTCACTGCTCCATAATTATGCAACATATATACATAAAGGAGGAGGAGGAGGGGGGTGGGAGGGGGCTGGAGGGGGGCGGGGGCCTCACTGAAGTCGCGCTCCTAGTAAAAAGTCCAAATATGGCACAAATATGGCATTTTCAAACATTAGCATGCCGGAGAGCCACTTAACTCGTTTCATCTGGAGCTGGCCGAACTATGCCGGGTTTCTTCTTTAACAACCCTTAAAGACAAACATGTTTACCCATCTAGGAAAGTTCTTCTTTAGGAAAAAAAAAAAAAAAACTTAGCCAGCAAAAGCTGTGCTTAAATAATAGGAAGGATTTGGCTAACACTCCACTCTGCCCCCGTGGAGAAGAGGAGATTCAGAGTGAAGTCGGATTGTCTCTTAGCTTTCCCCATTGTGGCTGGCTGTTGACACACCCTTGGGGGGAATCGGCTGGAAGGCCATCCTGGGTAACAGCCCTGCCCGGGTTGCAGACGTCACCTAGAAGGGTGGGGGTGGGGGGGCAGGGCTGGGGGTCTGATGGGAGGCTGGATCGGTTTTTATTGGTGTGTTGAGCAGGGATAATTTTGGATTCCGCTTTTGTTGGTCATTACGAAAGACAAAAAGCATTAACGGAGCACTTCTTTGAAAGTGTGAGCAAACTCACTTTAAAAGGATCTCCAGGCTTCCCCAGGGGTGGATAGGTAAGAGTGGGGGGGAGACCCCAAGCAGCCGTGTAAATGTCTGCAGATAGGTCGAACCAGTGGGGTCCCTGAATTACAAAACACAGAGGTCGGCTTTTAAAGGGGCCCCTGAGGACTGTTCGGCTTATTTGTAGCACGGGCTGGGCTGTTGCACATTGTCGTTTGATGTCAACGTTTGTGCATAATGGAGTTTGGAGGGGCAGTAATAGATCTGAAGGATCTGTTACACAGCTTTTTGACATACTGTTCCAGAACGTAGCTATTAATATAAAAGTTTCCGCCTTTGTAAAAAGTCCATTATTGAAATAAGTGCTCCATCACTCTGCCTTTTAAAAAACACCAGTCATACCCTAGTGCTTGAAATTTTTTCCTTCTTTTGAAAAACATCCTGATTTGAGGATCACCAATGATCATTTGAATACGACACTAGAAAAACAAATTATATGGTTAATTTTTGAATCTAGTAATGACTTTAGCTATATAGTAGAGTCAACCTACACATTATCCCTCCTTGTCCTATTTAATGCTATGACAGAACAATATTTGAGGGGGTAAGAGGTGTTTTGTACCCCAGAAACAAGTCAGCAGAACACCAGCGCCTTAACTAGCAGGAATCAACTATGTGAATTTGTAAATTCCCTTAGGTGTCTTGGGAGGAAAGTACCCCCAAATACCCCAAATAATAATAAAAAGCCTAAGTAAACAATAATTGTAAAATAAGGAGAAGCACAGGCAGTAGAAATAGAATAAATGAGCCAGGACGTTTCACCAGTAGCAACCACGGAAACTTTTCTACTCCTAGAAGGAGGGCATTTCTTTTTTCAAAGGACTCCTTCGCATGTCCTTTTTCAGGGTGATTAAAAACCATAGTCCCTGGAAATATTAGGAAATGTCCATGATCCTAGAATACTGAAAATACTGATATACCTTTCAGATCAAAATCAGCTCTCGTGGGAAGACTGGGGGTTTGCTTTCACCATGTCCCCCCCACTTCTGGGTGATTTATGAATTTCCACCAACTTGTACCCTTCTAGTCTCTGTTTTCTTACTCCTTTTCCCACACGAACCCCCAGTTTCTGTTTCAGGAAGTGAAGGCTGGGGAACCATGAAGGGGAAGAGCAATTTATGATCCTGTTTCCCTCCCATTTTAAAATTTGCCCACCTGGAAAAAAATTATTAAAAAATAAATAAATTTGTCCACCTACCTGAACTACCAGAATCACATGGCCCTTTAGGTGGGACTGTGGTTTGGAAGTCAAGATAAATTATTTTGTGTGCTCTGCTTATCCCTTGGTGAATTTAGATCAGAAGGGCTGAATATAGCTTGCAGAGCAGAGTTACAGTAATTCCACTTGTAGCTACTGCTATAAACAGGTTCAATGCCATACACTTTCTTAGGTTTACAACGCTACCAACCTACTTCTGTCATTCCAAAGCTGCATCCTAGAAGCACATAGGGAACTTCTGGAATCTGTATGATCTTTGGGATCTCTTGGTTTTAATGATTCCCCCCAGTTAGAATTTATCCCTGAATTGACAGTCAGCCCTTTAGGGGCCGGACAGATAACAACAAAGCCATAATGAGAACGTACATCCTACTCTATAGCTAAGGATGCAAAAGTTTAGAGAGGTTGAGTAAATCATCTTGTAAAGGCAGTTCTGGGCTAGAGTCCGGGCTTGGCTGACTCCAGAACTTGTATCCCAACTGCCACACTGCTTAACTGGGTCGTGGCTTCTGAGAAGACAAGTCACATCAAGCAAGTATTGAAGAGTGGCTCTGTTTTCAGGGAGTGTCCTTCGTGCCTCTGCAGCTGGTAGGTTTATGAAAAGGGGCCAGTTGTAGTATTTGCCATATAGAGTTGTGATTGCAAATTATATGAGAGAATACACAGGGACACTTGGTGCCCCTCTGTAAGCATCAGACATTATCTTGGTTAATCTTATTTGTGGGGTCTGGCTCAGAGGCAGGATTCCCAGGAACTTACTGGAACCCCTGAGAGTGCAGGCAGTTTGCTGGGTATTGTAAGGTGTTCTAGGTGGGGAGAGGAAACGGGGATGCAGTTATGATGGTTTCTGGGTAAGTGTTCCTTGCAAATCGCCTGGGCAGATACACACCAAAGGGAGCCCCTAACTTACCGTGATTTTCCCCTTATTCTAAGTGACTATTCACTTTGTACCTGGATTTTGTATTTGTATACGTATATGTATATGTATTTTATTTTATTTTATTTCATTTCATTTCATAAGTTTTTATTTAAATTCCTGTCCTTTAACATATAGAGTAACGTTAGTTTCATGTGTAGGGTCTAGTGACTCACCACTTACACACAACACCCGGTGTTCATCGCAAGTGCTCTCCTTAATGCCCATCGCCCATTTAACCCATCTCCCTGCCCACCTCTCCTCCAGCAACCCTCAGTTTGTTCTCTATAGTTAAGAGTCTGGTTTCTGGTTTGCCTCTCCACCGCCCCCCCACCCATGTTCATCTGTTTTATTTCTTAAATTCCACATATGAGTGAAATCATATGGTATTTGTCTTTCTCTGACTCATTTGTTTCACTTAGCGTAAAACTCTCTAGCTCCATCCACATGATTGCAAATGGCAAGATTTCATTCTTTTTTATGGCTGAGTAATATTCTATTGTATATGTACACCATGTATCCTCTATCCATTCATCTGTCAATGGACATTTGGGCTCTTTCCATAATTTGCCTATTTTTGATATGCTGCTATAAACATCAGTGTGTATGTATCCCTTTAAATCAGTAATTTTGGTAACCTTTGGATAAACACCTGGTAGTGCAATTGCTGGATGATAGGGCAGTTCTATTTTTAACTTTTTGAGGAAACTCCATACTGTAAGAGGGTTTCCCTTTCTCTGCATCCTTGCCAACACCTGTTGTTTCCTGTGTTTGTAAATCTATTTTAAAAAGAGAGTCTTTCAAAGAGGCGCCTGGGTGGCTCAGTTGATTGAGCGTCTGATTCTTGATTTTGGGTCAGGTCATGACCCCAGGGTCATGGGATGGGATCGAGCCCTGTGTTGGGCTCTGCACTGAGCATGGAGCCTGCTTGAGATTCTCTCTCTCTCTCTCTCTCTCTCTCTCTCTGTACCCCCACTCCTGCTTGTGTGCTTGTTCACGTGATCTCTCTCTCTAAAATAAAATTTTAAGAAAAACAATGCGTCCTTCAAAACCTAGGTCAGCTCCTGGATACTTCCAGCACTGTTGGGTTGGTCCTGCTTTTAAACCCTTGGAGAGAAACCCTCGATAGGCACCGGGGAGCCAAGTTCTGGCAGGAGGTAGGAGATGGCTTACCTTCCTGATTTGTTGGGTAAGAGTTTGATTCATTCACAGGCATTAACTGAGAATTCTAGCTGCGCTGTCAGATTCTATGCATGTGTACAGGAGCTAAAGAAGTCAAAACCATCATCCTGTTGTGAAATTGTTTGAAGTCTGGCTTGCCAAATATCCTAACTTCTGGTATTCTGGAAAAGAAGAAAAACCTTGTTCCACATACTAGAAGTCCACACGAAGCTAACTTAGACCCCCTGGGAAAATCTAGAACCTGGAGAATCGGAATTCATCATAAAGCAAGGGTCACAACCTGTGTGAATGAGGAGAGACCAGAACTTGTTCAGACACCAGTTCAGATTGTTTTACGAGAAACATACAACGAACTGCACAAACCAACCACACTTATCGAATCTCTACTCTACAGTAGTTACTGGAAAGACTAATGGTGAACGAGATATGCCTCCTCCTCCTCTTCAGAAGCCTATCGCCTGGGGGTGGGGAAGGAGACAGTCCCGTGAGCAGATCATAGCCAATCACCCATTGAAAGGCTTGTAAAGCCCAAGGCACTGTGGGAATGCAGGGGAAAATTGTTTGGCCATCCCCAGGTTCAGGGATGCTTCCTGAAGAAGATCTCAGAGCTGAGTTAAAACAAAATTTTTTTTTTTACATTTATTTATTTTTTGAGGGATAGAGTGAGACAGAGCATGAGCAGGGAGGGTCAGAGAGAGAAGGAGACACAGAATCTGAAGCAGGCTCCAGGCTCTGAGCAAGCATTCAGCACAGAACCTGACGTGGGGCTCGAACCCACCAACTGTGAGATCATGACCTGAGTCGAAGTCAGACGCTCAACTGACTGAGCCACTCAGGCGCCCCCAGAGCTGAGTTTTAGAAGATGACTAGGAGTTGACCAGAGCAAAAAGCACTGAAGAGGAAAGGCATTGAAGTCAGAGGGAACAGCCTCTGGACAAAGACAGGGAGCAGTGTAACACACAGTGTAGGTAGGAATTGGCAAGCAGCTGAAGACAAAAAGGGGTTCTGTCACCAGAATTCTTCAGTCTTAAAAGGCAAAATAAGGGACACCTGGGTGACTCAGTCCATTGATCATCGGACTTCCGCTCAGGACATGATCTCTCTGTCCGTGAGTTCGAGCCCCACGTTAGGCTCTGTGCTGACAGCTCAGAGCCTGGAGCCTGCTTTAGATTCTGTGTCTCCTTCTTTCTCTGCCCCACCCCTGCTCACGCTGTCTCTCTCTCTCAAAAACAAATAAACATTTTAAAAAAGGCAAAATAAACTCTTCTCTTTTCATCTCTCTTCTGTTAAAAATGAACAGGCATATACTCTAAACACAACCACATTTTCCAAAGGCTAGGTAGGTCACTCCCCGCCCCCAGCTTTATTGAGATATAATTGACAGATAACACTGTGTAAGTTTGAAGTATTTATCACGACGGTTTGATACACATCTATGTATTGCAAAATGATTACCACCATAGCTTAGCTAACACCTGCATCCTGTCACATATTCACTATTTCTTTTTTTGTGATGAGAACATTGATGATCTACTTTCTTAGCAACTTTCAAGCATATAATATAATATTAACTATAATCACTATGCTGTGCATTAGATCCTAGAACTTGTTCAACTTATAATTGGAAGTCTGTATTCTTACATCTTCCCTTTCCCCTCACCCTCCAGCCCCTGGTAACCACCATTCTGGTCTCTGTTTCTATGAATTTGACTTCTTTAGATCCAGTGTAAACGTGAGATCATTTGTCTTTGTCTGACTTAGTTCACTCAGGGTAATGCCTTCAAGGTCCATCCATGTTGTCCCAATGGGTAGGTCAGTTTAATATGGTTATTAAGTAAGTGTTGTTTGAAAAGAAAATGAATTTCATACAGTTGAGTTTTTTTTTTTTTTTTTTTTTTGGACAAAAAAATTCTCCTTTGAGTGACCATTTTGTGGGAACATTTTCAGGAAGAACGGAGCCTAATGGACAGAAATGGGAAGTCTTCTAGAAAGTAACATCTTTACTCTTCTTTGATGCTCTGTTGAAGGCGGTCATTGGAGCCTGGAGTTACCAAGTCATTGCATTTTTTACAGTTTCCTTCTTTTTTTTTTTTTACTTTAAATTTATTGTTATGAAATTGTCATAGAGTAAAATAGACTTTCTTAGATTTCTTGTATCTGTGAAATTCAAAAACATAGAACAATTTGGTGGCACTTAGTACATTCATGTTGTAGTGCAACCATCAGATCGGTCTACTTTCAAAACATTTTCATCCCCCCAAAAGGAAAGCCTGTACCCTTAAGGAAATGCTCCCTAGTCCCTAGTAACCACCAATCTGTCTTCTGTCTCAATGTCCTTAACTATTCTGGAATAGTTTTTATTTTATATAAGTGGGATCATAGGATATCTTATATAAATGGAATCATAGCATATATGATCTCCTGTGGTTGGCTTGTTTCACTTAGCATAATGTTTTAGAGGTTCCTCCATGTTGTAGTATATATCAGTACCTCATTCCTCTTCATGGCCAAATAATACTCCATTATATGCACATACCACAATTTGTTTACCCATTCATCCATTGGTGGACATTTGGACTGTTTCCACCTTTTGGCTGTTACAGATAGTGCTGCTATGAACATGTGCATGCTTGTTCTTTTTTGGGATTTTAACACATTTATAAATTCATGTAACTGCAACCACAATCAGGACAGGGAGTAGTTCTGTCACCTCCAAAACTCTCTCTGCTATCCCGTTCACATCACACCCTCCTCCCACCCCTAACTCCTGGAAACCATTGATCTGTTGTCCATCAATGTCGTTTTGTTCTTTTAAGAATATCCTATAAATTGGGCTGCCTGGGTGACACAGTTGAACATCGCACTCTTGATTTCGGCTCATGTCATGATGCCAGGATTGTGGGATCAAGCCCCCATTGGGCTCCGCACTGAGCGTGGAGCCTGCTCGGGATTCTCTCTTTCTCCCTCTCTCTCCCTCCACCACTCCTCCTGCTCATGTGTGCACCTGCTCTCTCTCTCAAATTACAAAAATAAAAAAGAATATCCTATAAATCTAACCATACAATATGTAGCTTTTTAAGATTGGCTTTTTTCACGTAGTATGATTATTTTGAGATTCACCCAAGTCATTGCATGTGCCAACATTTTATTCCTTTTTATTGCTGAATAACGTTCAGTTGAATGCATGTGTCATAGCTTGTTTATCCGTTCACCTGCTGAGGAACATTTGGGTTACTTCCAGTTTTTGTTTGTTATGAACAGAACTGCTATAAACATTTGTGTAAAGATATCGCGTGAACACAAGTTTCATTTCTCTGTAGTAAACCCCAAGTGGTGGAATTGTCAGGTCACGTGTTAAGTGTATGTTTAACTTTCTAATTTTCTAAGAAACTGCCCAGCTGTTTTCCACAGTGGCTGTACCAGTCTGCAATCTACCAGCAATACACGAGTATTCTAGTTGCCCTGCATCTGTGCTGGGCCTTGATATTGTCAGTATTTTTTTTTTTTTAATTTTAGCTCTTCTAACAGATGTGTGGTGAAACCTAATCATGGTTTTAATTCGCATTTTCCTAATGGCTAATGATATAAAACATCTTTTCATGTACTTTTTTGCCATCCATCTATCCTCTTTGGTGAGTGTCTATTCAACTCTTTCGCTCATTTCTAAATTGCTGTTTTGTTTTCTTATTGTTAAGTTCTGAGAGTTCTTTTTATATTCTGGATACAAGTCCTTTGTCAAATACATGATCTGCTAATGTTTTCTCTGTCTTTAGATTGTTTTTTTTTTTTTAATTCTTCCAAGTGTCTTTTGCAGCACAAAAGTTTTGTTTTCAATGTAGTTCACTTTGTCAATTTTTAATTTTATGGTTGTGCTTTTTAGCATCACATCTAAGAACTTTTTGTCTAGCCTCTGGTCATGAAGATTTTCTTGTAAAAAAGTACAGATTTTACATTTAGGTCTGTGACCCATTTTTAGTCAATTCTAGCCTGTGGCTTTATGTGTAGGGCAAGGTTTGTTTATTTATTTTTTGCATTTGCATGTCCAATTGTTCAAACACCATTTGTTGAAAAGACTGTCCTTTCTTCACTGAATTGCATTTGCTCCTTTCTCAAAATCAACTGGCCATATTTGTATAGGTCTCTTTCTGTACTTTATTCTGTGGTTCCATTGATTTATGTGTCTATTCTTTTACTAATAGCACAGTGTCTTGACCACTATAGTTTTGTAGTAATTCTTAAGATCCACTAATGTAATTCTTCCAACCGTTTCTTCTTTTTCAAAATTGTTTGTAACCATTCTGTTGCTTTTCCATATACATTTGTCTAGATCTACTAACAATTCCTGTTGGGAAGAATTTATTTATTGAAAGCTATTTTGTTTTGGTTTGTAAAAATTTTAGAAATCAAAGAGGGATAGTAAAATGAATCTATTTCTATTACATATAAAATTAATAAAATTATCGACCAAATGGGGGATGTCGTTCTATGACCAATTCTTCCTCTATGTAAGTGCTTGGTTTTTTTAGTGAAATGTTTGGGTGTAAGTCAGAGAGGTTGAGGAAAGTCCTGTCTTCCCCAGAGATGAACTTTGAATCACCATGCATTTCACCTGCTTCCTGCATTTGTCATGCAACATTTAAAATCCATCTCAGAGAACAAGGAAGGTATTTGATGTATGGTCATGAAGACCAGGTCAATCCACCCTTGGCTTTTTTATCATTTATTAAATTTATATGGCTTTAAGTCGTTGGGTCCTTTCAAAAACATTTGTAAGTGTGCAATATTATAGGGTTTCCAGGTCAGTGTTCTGGCCCATGAATTAAAAGCTAAAATATCAGAAACTCAGGGAGGGAAGTAGACGGCAGGAAGCTGTGCTTTTTTTTTTTTTCTTGTTTCCAGTAAAAACAGAAAACCACCCCCTGCTCTGCCTCAGAAAGGGATAATGAGAGAGATGTTATAATCTTGGTATCCTTTCCTCCGAGTCTAGACTTTCTTTGCAAAGTTCCAGTGAACGTTGAATGCTCTGTCCTAATGTTTTATAGAAATTGACACATATGCCAGATATGTAATATGTTTTTTTTCCTACCCACTTTCTAACATTAAGAATAAAATTCCCAGTAAACACTTACCAATGATTCAACATGTGAATCTCAAATATAATCAAGGATTCGACACGTGAATCTCAGATTGGCAGAGATTGCCATAAAACTCCCGGATTTTCTAGGGAGGTTGTTAAAACCAATCCTGGACAGCTAGGCAGCTTGTCATGGGCACACCAGGTCTGCTAGAATGGTTCAGTGTGTCGACCTGCTTTTGGAAACTTTGGACTAGATAAGTCTGCTTCATTCAGGTTACTCCTTAAAAACTGTATGTTGAAATGAATATCCAAGGTTAAAGTTTATCAGTTAAGTACTTTGAGGAATTTCGCGTTGAGACTGCACAGAAGGATACGGTGCTACATGTTTGTGGCTACATGAGTTCATTCATACAAAGTCTAGGTGGTTCTAGGTGGTTCTTCAATGATGCTAAGAAAAGCATGACTCCTAAATTGTACGTTGCCAGGAAGACTTTTCTTGTTCCTCAATTAAAACCGTATGGTGTTGAAATATAGCCACACGTCAATGAAAAGTAGTTATTTGATTTCTTAAAGAAAAAAGTAGAAATCAAGCTCAGTACAACTGTCACAATCCAACAATGATAATTATAATGCTTCATTTCGCTATAGTTCTTTTACATGTAGTTTTTATTAGCCATTTCAATGTTGTGATGAGCTGCACAAAGGCATTGCGTTTTCCACCTCAGAGATGGAGAAAGCAAGGCTCAGAGATATTAAGTGACTGATCCAAAGTCATGGAGAGCTAGTAGTCAGTAGAGATAAGAACCTCATTGAGGCCAATCTGAACCGGCACTTTACGTTCAGATAAAACAAATTCCTACCAAGTATCTGTGAGAATGATGACTCCAAAATACTAAACTTCTGATTCTAAGGCACAAGCTATGAGATTCCCCTCCCCTCCCCCATTAAAACAAAAAAGAAAAAGACAAAAGTGTTGAATCATGTAGAAACAGCTCTGGCTTTGAAATACTTTAAAAAAATATGGGCACTTGCATTTTCTTTCTCTACACACAATCAGCGTTATTTCCCAGTGCCACTTCTCTGTTTATATAACTAGGAGTTATAAACCCCTTTTATTTTGATGTTCTTAATAGAGGTTGATTGGTATAATGCCATGCCTAGTCTTTATATTTGGTATATCA
The DNA here is from genome assembly GCA_028646485.1 of Cryptoprocta ferox. Lineage (NCBI taxonomy): Eukaryota > Metazoa > Chordata > Mammalia > Carnivora > Eupleridae > Cryptoprocta > Cryptoprocta ferox. The sequence continues at coordinate 91,840,874 of CM053578.1, read as the reverse complement.
TGTGTTACCTGCAAAAGTGCTTCTTGGCTTTGTACAATCTTTTGGTTGTACCTTTTGATCTAGGGATAAAACAGGCAGGAGCAATGTGATTCCTGTCTTTAATATAATACGATTCCAGAAATTAGGAATTTCCATCTCAGACCATAGCCGGAAGTGGGGAATGGGTTTATTCAACAACGACGTTTTGTTGGATGAATTGTCTTGGTTGCTTACAAGTATGTGTGTGTTCATTTAGAAGCAGGAAGAGCAGGTTTTTTGCTTTCCAACAAGTCATTCTTGGGAAGTAGAGCTCAGCTGCTGTAACTAAGGTAAAATACGGAATACCTTTGGTTTAGGAAAATTTTACATTTTAATTGTTTTTTGAGGAAGCCATGGAAGTTTCAATCTGCAGGAAAAAGTTTCTTTATTCCGGTTTTCTTGTCGAGGTCAGTTTAGCGGCTCACTTCACAGCGTGCCTCAGGGGCTGAGAGTTTTATAGTGTGCGTTAAATCAGGGCCATGCAGTCAATCCCAGATTTGACCCAAGAGAATAAGACTCAGGAAAAAAAGAAAAAAAAAAAAAAGAAAAATCTCAGCATTACCAGTAAGAGCATTTTTTTTTTTTAGAACTGAGTTTCAGATCCACACTTTCGAAAGATATAGTCAGCAACCCAATGAAACTTAGAAGGAGGCAAATTCCCCATCTGCCCCCAAATATTCTCTCGTTGCAAACAATATACAAGGTTTAGGAATCAAGTCGAAAGGTTAAAGGTTCTTGCTGTTAAGCCAAAGAGGGAGGAAAGAAGTATACTGAAGCATGTCAGTTTCCAGATTTGCGGGCGAGCTGCTGTTCTTGAAAGGAACAAGGCATCTTCAGAAAAATGTGATTATCAAACAAGGGGTCAAAGTTTATCTCTAGGTCAATAAAAGGAGTGGGGGAAGGGCCATCCTTCAGGCTCTGAATATAAGCTTTGTATTTAAATAAATTTGTGGCAAGGTATTCAGTGTTTTTTAAATTACCCTAAAATATAATTTTACATTTAATAAACATTTATTAAAGGTTATTAAAGGTTATTTAGTAATGGAATAAAAATTGTTCTCATTTATAATCAACATGGAGTAATAATAATAGTAGTAGTAGTTGTTGTAGGAAAATAAAGCTTCACATATAAGGTAGTTAAATTGTCAAAAACAAGGCTGTGAGGGAAATATGCCCACTTGGCGGATGAAATACGCCAGGCTTAGACGCTTGAGCACTCTTCTAAGGTTATAGTCAGGGCGGCACATAAGTACACTGTTCCTTCCACCTCTGTTCCTCCAAAAAAAAAAAAAAAAAAAGAAAGAAAGAAAAAAGGATGGTGATGATGTGAATTAGTCCTCATTTGATTTAACATAAAATACAAACGTGCCCCAGAGCACTCCGGAAAACCAAGTCGGTTTCAGGATGGAAGGCTGTCTCTCGAATATTCCTCTTCCTTGAAGAGGTCCTTTTTTTCTCCCCTCTCCCCGAGAAGGTTCGTGTGTCCCGGTTACAAAGCTCCTCTGTCCCCTCCTGGGTTCCCACCCTCCGCCGGTGTGGGAACGCTCCGAGCGGGGCGCGACCGCGGCCGGCGGCACAGGCGACCCCCGCGGGCACCAAAGCGCCTTCCCCGAGCGGCCACGAGCCTTCCAGCTCCGGAGGCCCCGGGCTCCGCGAGGCTCTGAGATGCCAAGGGCCCCCAGGGGTCCCCCGGACTCCTCATTGTTTCCTGCAAAAATATCACAGTGGGACTTTTGGGATCGGTGGCCACGGCGGCGTGCATGGCCCCTGGGCCTTCAAACAGACGGGTGGAGACAGGTAGTTCATTTGGTGACCTTTCCTACACAAAATGACGGGTGACTTTGCAACCGTGTCTGAAAAATAGGCAGTTGCTTGGTGGAGATGACGGACAACAGGAGTTCCCATAGCGAGCGTGATAAAGCCTCAAAAATTATTTAAACATTCACTAGCTATGCAGGTTTTAACTTTTTCTGGTTGCTGTTGGGGCAGAAAAATAACTGTCCTAGGCTTGTCCCAATGCTCAAAACATGAAAGTGTATTATTAATTGGCCCTTTATGTTTGGCTGCATGAGTTAAAAGCAAAGGAAAACAAAATCCAAATCCATCTTGAATTACTATGATGTGCAAAACTCCAATAGGCAGACAAAGAGGGTGAAGCATTAGAAATTCTGAAGGTCTAAAACAGGCTGAGCCATTAATGAAGCAATATTGATTGTGTCCCCGTTGGGAGGAGGCACTCCGGAGACATTTAAAGGAAGTGTAGATGGTTTAAAGTGTATTATTTTTGCGGAAGCCTTCCCTCCCCCCACCCCTCCCCATTTAGTACTGCTTTTCCTCACCAAAAAATAGCCTGTGGCCTGTGGCCCCTGTTGTGTGCTCAGTCTGTGAATATTTTCCAGATTTTACTAGCGGGTTATAGGGCATGCTGTAACTATTACTAGTTATATTTACTGTCTCCAACTTGCCTTCTGAAACAAAAGTATCTCCGGGCCACATGAGCCATTTCAGTGCTGCAGGTTGAGTCAAAGTTTGGAGTTTAGGGTTGGGTGGCCACATCTGTGCTTTGAGGGACAGTCGGTCTAGGGGACAGTGTAAAATTTCAAAATGGAGAGCCCGTTCATCAAATTCAATGCCGGCTTTCTGAGATGGAGTCGGGTTACTTTCCCTGACACACGTTGTGTCGCTCACGCCTCGCATCAAAAGCACTGTATTGGTATTCACGTCCTGAGGTTTAGGAAAAGGACACGTGAAAGACTGTCGGTTTAAACATCGCTGTAAGATACAGGATTTTTATTTTGTATGTATGAGAAATTGAGACTTCCAGGCTACTAGGGAAGAAAAGTTAATTCCTTGCAGTAGAGAAATCAAAGGGCAGTTTCCGAGTCTCCCGGGCTGAGCCTGGAGGAGGTTAGGGGGTCTTTGTGCCTGGGGGATTGTCTCGGTGGGAGTGGAGAGAGGGAGCAGCAGGGATCAGGAAGTGCCTTCCTCGGTGTGAGCCCAGGGATCAAGGAGGGGACCGCAGGGGGGTGGGGGTGGGGTGGGGGCTCGGAGAGGGAGGGGTGGCATTAGCAGAGGTGAGGAGGTCCAGTGGGGATCAGGGAATCTTCCAGGGGCTGGTGAGCTCGGTCCTTGGGGCTGGGTGGAGGGAAGAATGGTTTTCTGTGAGCAGAAAAAGTCCTTCATGGAAACTGTGAAAACACTCAAGAGGAAGTGTCTGCCGGCCAGTTTGCCCCTGTGGAATGTGATGGGTTCTGGCACACCCCCAATCCCAGAAGGAGTAAAAGAGTCCGTGGGCTCCGAAGGTTTCCAATGACAGGACCTGGCACGAGCCACAGGGAGGTGATTGCTCAGTCTCAAGTTAGGCTCTGGAAACTGTGGGTAAGGGATATATATCGTCACTGCCCAGTTAGCAACGTTTTCTCAAATGCACTTGAGCTCTGGTTGTAAGAGAGTGGGCACTCGGCCAGTTCACAGAGGAGTTCCAGAGTGTTAGTTTGTGTTTTCTGTGTATCAGATATGCCATCATCCCCCTCTCCCCCACCTCCCAACAAAAGGAGAAAAGAAAAGAAATGCCTTCATCACAACACCATGCAAAGTAGAATTATCACCCTTGTTTTACACACGAGTTCCTTGGGGTTGGAGGGGGGCCGTAGTGTCAGAACTCTCCACATGTGACTCCAAAATCTAGCCCAGGGCTTCACCAACTTCACGGAATCTTCCTGTCACACATAGGAGAACCTGAGTTAGTATATGTAAAATGCTCAGAACATTGACTGACATGATAAATGCTAGACAAATGCTATTATTATTACAACGAATTTCTGGGTTCCTTGCTTAAAAGAATATTCCTGGGATCAGTTTCAGGTGATTTGGATTTTGCAGAACTGGGGAGGGGCTTAGACTCCTCATTTTCCTCAAACGCCTCAGGTGATTCTGATGCAGCTGTTGGTAGATGACTTGCACAATATTCCCACTTGAGTGATGCTAAGATTTTATCACCTAATGCAGACTCCCCAGCAAGAAGGTTACCCCCCTCCATCTCCTTGAGACTTTGATCACATTGAGGCAGGGCAGACGTTTTCCACCATACACCTTGAGGGTGGGAGTGCCTGACTCATTCTCAGTGTTAAAATCAGATCCCATGGCTCATGGTTTTGGAGACTATACATTCCCTCTTTCTCCAGTGAAGTCTGTAAATGTGTTTGGCTATTGAACCAAACAAAATCTCTGTTTCTATTAATGTTGCAACATGCTCAACTGAGTTGAGATTAGAATGATTAATAGTAAACCTTAAGCATATGGCATTCTGTGATACATGCGTTTTGGTATTAACTGAGGTGTTAGATATGCTCATACCCTAGAGTGATAGGAAAATCCTTTGAAAATAAGATCTCGAAGAGATCTTTGGGCGTTCTCAGCCAGCCACCATACTCTCTTGCATCCTAATCGTGGCATTGATGTCTCCATCAGTGTAGGGGCAGACCCAGAGATGGGTCTCAGAGATGCCTTCGTGATAAAATATATTCAGAGACTCTGGGAAACCTAGATTTCCAAAGGTCTTTCTTGACATATAAGAGTCCTGAATTTCAGACCTTCAGGGTAACCTTGTATGTTTAAAGCATTGATGGTGCTTATTATAGGAGGAAGCATGTCAGGACAGACCAGCAAATCTCAGTCCAACAAACCCAATCTGAATGTAAGGATGGGACGAGACTCTGACAGCCACCCCCCTCCAATTCCCCCGGCAAAGAATATATCTACTGAACACAAACTGGGATCGGAAGTCCACCTATAATCTGGTTAACCATCAACATGTCTGACTGAAAACTTGAAGTGAAACTCTCCATTAAAAAAAAAAATTTGTAATTGGCATTTCCTGGAGATTAGATGTCAGATTTTAAAAATCTGATATTTGTTAGGGTGTGAGCTCTGTTCTGTTCACCTTTTTGCATGCATTGTTTTGCACAGCATTGGAAATGGAGTGGGCACGAAATAGCATTTTGTGAGTAAATGAGTGTAAAATTAGAGAAAAATTCTGTGCCGAAGTTATGAAAAACTTTGACCTTTTTTTTTCTCCCTGGGAGAGAGAGCGTGTGTCTAAACATACGTATCTTTGATAACTTGTTTTATTGCTATTTCTGGTGGTGCATCATCTAGACTGATTCATATCCAGGGTCTTCGTTAGCATGAAGTGTTGAATGTTTGAACCACACCCCACCGTGTCTTTAGCGTTTGAGAAAGTTAGCATACGAATGTCCAACCAGGATATACATTTCATACTTCAACACCGTAGCTTACCTTTATTTTACATTTCCGTAGTACTCTACATTTTCCCGAGACTATTCATACCCCTGTAAATTTGTTCCTATAATCACCTGTGGGTTGCTATTACTCCTTTACAAATAGAGAATATGAGAGCAATACAGTTCAGGCAACGTGCCCAACAGACCGTCTGCGTTGAGAACACGATCCTGAGAATAGAATACATCTTTCTTTTGTGCTGCCTCTAGCTTCCTTGTTTACAGGATTGGTAAATATGCTGCCCTGGTGGTAGGTATTTAGATAAAAAGGATGGGAGTGGTGTATGGGGCATCAGGGCATAGGATTAGGGAGTGAGGCGACACCGTGTTTCTAGCATTTCTGTGGGCGCAACCAGTGGTTCATGGCAGAAAGTCACCGAGCGCATAGAGATCCAAGATAATCCAAGAGTCTGGAGTCAAAGCGATGGTCAACATTAAACGAAAGTAACCCCATCAGCAGGACTTCAGATCACCTGGAAAACTGTTGTCCAATTAGAAGAGTTGCCTTGTTCTCTCTCTCCTTGTGAACTGAGCAATAGCGAGGTTCCTGGTTATAATTGGCCCATGAATTGCATTTGGCACCTGCTGTATGAAGTTGAGGAGCAACACAGAGATCTGGGCTCTCATGGGTAGGAGTCCCCCACAATTCTGGCTTCGCGCATGCCTGGACACCAGGGAATGAATGACAGCAGCGGTAGGCAGGGCCAGGCATGCCTGCATACACACAGCAGAAGGACGGGGACTTGAGTCATGCTATGGGAAAGTGAGAGTTTTGGCTCTGCATTTTGCCTGTCCTCGGTGGTGGTGATGGTGATGGGCTTTGGTAGTGACAAGGAAGGTGGGCGTGAAGCCTGGCACAAAATTAGTAAACATGCATCTCCACATACATGATGTCAGATCTACCTCCACTCCATACTAGCTGTGTACTGTCTTTGTGCCTCAGCTTTTCATCTGCAAAACAAGGGATAATAATAGTGTTCCTTTGAATTAGATGAATGAAAGCAAGTAAAGATGCTTGACGTGGTACCCGATGCACAGTGAGTACCTGTAAAATGTTGGTCATTGTTTAGGCCAGGCGATTTTTTTTTCTGCAAAGGGCTATATAGTAAATGTTTTTGGTTTTGCAGACCATTGGTCTCTGTCCGCTTGCCTTCATAGCACGTGATCATAAAAAATACATAAGCGTGTGGCTGTGTCCTAATAATCTGTATTTATGGACACTAAGATTTCCTTCAGTCTTTGTGTGCTGATGTTATCCTTAATTTTTTTTAATGTTTTTATTTATTTTTGAGAGAGAGAGAGCACAAGCAGGGGAGGGGCAGAGAGTGAGGGAGATGCAGAATCTGAAGCAGGTTCTAGGCTCTGAGAGGTCAGCCCGACAGCTCAGAGCCTGATGCGGGACTCGAACTCACAAACTGCAAGATCATGACCTGAGCTGAAGTCAGACACTTAACCCACTGAACCACCCAGGCGCCCCTGATGTTATGCTTCTTTGGGTTCCCCCCCCCCAACCATTTAAAAATGTAAAAACCATCCTTAGATCACAGGACATGCAAATTTGGACAGTAGTTTGTGCCTGGCTGGTCCCTGGTGTAGACCTTGATGTCTTTAATTTAGAAGAAATTATTTCATTTCCTGGCGCCACATCTTTGTGGTGATCCCCATGCTTAGAGTTCTCTCTCTTGGATTCTTCTGGTTATGCAGCAAAACACGTGACAGTGGGAGGGTGGGGGTTGGGGGGGGGTTGACAGCCTTCCTCACTCACCCAAAATTGGCTATCCAAATGGAACACTTCTAGAAGACCACTGAAGTGGTGGGGTCGATGGTCCATAAATGCAAACGTGCATTTTTAATTTTGTGGAGTCTTAGCAAAATTTCGGCTCAAAATTTCATGTGTAATAAATCTGTCTCACATGATACGGTAGAACTGCTCTGAGATAAGCAGAAATTAGTATTTGATCTATTTACAAGTGTGAAGAACTGTAAAGAAATCTAGTCCCCGGTGAGTCATTTGGGGTAAAGCTATGTGAGATCCTATATCCTGCTCAGGATTTAAGAAATTTCATATGAGAATAAAGCCACATTTTCAGATGCAAGTAAAGAAGAAATGCAGGGGCTCCTGGGTGGCTCAGTTGGGTAAGCATCTGACTTCCGCTCATGGTTCGTGGGTTTGAGCCCCCACATGGAGCTCTGCGCTAACAGCTCCAAGCCTGCTTGGGATTCTTTGTCTCCCTCTCTCTCTGCTCCTCCTCTGCTCGCCCTCTCTTTCTCAAAAATAAATAAATAAACATGTAAAAAAAAGAAGTAATGCAAGGTAATATTTTGCTGAGTGACACTCTGACACCCTTGTGCCTGAAATAGCCAAACACTTGAAGCAAAAGCATTATTTTTCCCTCTAACATGATGGCCCCATCTCTTCTACTTCCATTTCTTGAGTATTGTATCTAGCCTAAGTCTGGTGCAAGTCTCATTTTTCACAATATTTCTTTCCAAGTCTCTGTGGTGCAAATATTTCCTAGGCAAGCTGTTACAAAACTAATTAACATGCTCAACATTTCTGTGATGTTTATGATTATTACGCTGATATTTTTTCAAGTTTGGGGGGGGTGCTGGTGACATCATCCTGTAGGCCCAAGAAGACATCACGTGCTGGCTAAAACGTTGAATTCCTTCACAAGGTTGCTTGCAAATTCGCGTAAAAATACACCCAAGCTTTTTTGAGGGTACTTCTCAATACTGGAACTCTTTCCATTATTATAAAAGTAATACATATTTATTGCAGAAAAATCTTTAAAGTAGAATTTCCCGAAACATTTCAATTGCATTCCTCTTGAGGCCCTAATGAGTGTAAGCAACAAGCACGTGCAGGTGCCACACTCATGGTAGTGATTTCGCGAGGGTGTCACCATACTCATGAGGTCCCTACCTGGGATATGTTCCAGGTTCAAGACACTCCCTTAAGGTTAGAAAACAAAGCAAAATGGCTTCCCGTATTGATCACGGGGCTCTTGGAACTATCTATGATGTGCATGTCTCCATTGTTATAGTTTCTAGGATATGCTTTACTCCTAGGCTGTGGAAGTGGCTACGCCCAAGAGTGGATTTCGGCAGAATTGGGGAAGAATGCCATGCCCCTGTGAAAGATTCTAGGTAGTTTATAATTATGACTATTGGTTGACTTGTCTGTCCCTGCTACTTGTGGTACAGTGGGTTGTCATTGCTATTGTTGATGTTTAGAGCTTCCGTGGCAGGAAGCGTGGATGTAGAAAGCAAGCATTGCATTTAGGGACTTGCCGGCTTTAGCAGAGATTCATGAGCAGAAGAGGGTTTTCACCAAAGCAAACTTCAGAATCTTCGCTGATAAGGACTCCTTTCAAATTCCTGCAAAGGCCTCAACAATGTATCACATGGTCATGTAATTTGGCAAAACATGCAAATTTAAGCTAGTTTTATGTTTTATAAAATATTAATTAATTTTTGAGAAAGAGTGTGTACACGCACAAGCGAGTGAGGCAGGGGCAGAGGGAGGAGGAGAGAGAGCATTTTAAGGAGGCTCCACACCCAATGTGGAGCCCAGCACATGGCTCAGTCTCACGGCCCTGAGATCATGACCTGAGCTGAAATCAAGAGTTGGACGCTCAACTAAGTGAGCCACCCAGGTGCCCCTGTTCTTCTTTTTTTTTTTTTAAAGAAGTATTCCCAACTGCCAAACTGTAGAAACTTTAGGCTCCACAAAACATCGATCTGTTTCTGGCTCTATATTTTCAGGCTGGGACTTACTCAAACCTTTCTGGAAAGGAAGAAGAGCGTCTTTGTTGAAAGATAAGTAGGATTCTGGAAGCTGAGAGTTAATCTTCTGTGAGGCCTAAGATTGAAGAAGAAATTGTTTGAAAGGGAAAGATTTTCTCTGGGCGAGGAGCATTCGGACACTGTTGGTGTCCTTCTGTATTCAAAGAAATTTGAGAAGTTTGAGAAAAAGAAGGGCAAGTGTCCTTAGTTGATCAAAGAAGAACCTCTTATACACTCATATTTTTTTTTCTAGAGAAAGTGAAAGCCTTAATGTAATGCCATTTTAATTTAATATTAGCTAATACATTTTGTATAATTGATGCTGTATTATCTCCTACAATAATAGTGACAATATGGTGGTGGTGATGAGAAAAACATGCATGTTATGCGAATGTTACAGTTTACTGCACACTTTTCCATATTTTTTTCTCACTGGTAACTACTGAAGCCAAGAGAAAGTCTCTTTATCCATGGCCTGTGGATGCCTTCAAATTACCCAGAGTCCTCTGAAAGACTGAGGTAGAATGGTGTCTCTGTGCTTCTTTCAATTATTCTTTCCTTATTTTGTGATAAAGCCATGATGCCATCAGTCAGCTTCTCTTCTGCAAATGCTTCAGCATCATGGCAGTCAAAATAACCATTGAACTTTGACACACAAAGCCATTGCTCTTAGAATGGGCTCTAAGTTTTTGCTTGTCAGACTCCTTATCTGGCAAGCAAAGAACCAAGATCCCTCAAAATGTGCTCTTAATAAGGCTGTATTTGCGTTCATCATATTTGTCTGTATGAACATATTTGCTCTGCTGACCTCTGACTGTTTGACCCTTTAAATGAAAAAGCACTGTTAGGACACACAACTAAATTTATACTAATTCAAGAAAGTGGTCAGTCAGAGAAATGTGTGGTTGCAAAAGAGCTGACCTCAAAGCTTAGTCAATAGTTCAGTTAAGAAAGACACATGCAGAATGTATGGAAAGTATGAAGGGCTCTTTCACTCTAGAGAAAGGAGGGGTATTGATGGATGGGAGGTTCCTGGGAAGTTTTGTGGACCTGGGTTTGGGGACCTATGAGGACATCATGTCAAGATGGGCAGAAAGGGCACTCCAGGTTGAACAGTTAGTTAGAGTGGGAAAGTCAAGATAGGAGCATTCCTTGGTCCATTTTGGCAAGCATATGGGATTCTGGAAAAGTACGTTTGTTCTAGTTCAATGAAAACAATTCCACACAGTGAACCCTTAGCAGATTTTTGTATATATGTTCAACTTCACATTAATTAATAGTGTTTGGGGCGCCTGGGTGGCTCAGTTGGTTAAGTGTCTGACTTTGGCTCAGGTCATGATTTCATGGTTCGTGGGTTTGAGCCCTGTATTGGGCTCTGTGCTGATAGCTCAGAGCCTGGAGCCTGTTTCGGATTCTGTGTCTCCCTCTCTCTCTGCCCCTCCCTGACTCATGCTCTGTCTCTCAAAAATAAACAAACATTAACAAATTTAAAAAAATAGTAGTTTTCTACATTTTAAAGCTGATTTACTCAGAAATACAGTAATCATTATTTCTTATAAAAATGGTTATTAGTCATCTATATTTGAATATACATGTTACTTAAGCAAAGAGATTTGCTAATGGTACTAAGATGATGGAAATCATTTTCATGCATTTTAAGAGGGAAGATCTAGTGATTATCTTCTTAACACTTAATTGGCTAACGCCGAGCTGGCTTGTTGAGACCAAGGGCAAATCCTTTTAAACACTCTGAGTGTCAACTTTATTTTTTAAAAAAGGATAATAATGTCTAACTCACAGAATTGTTATAAAGATATAATACATAATGTTAAAAGTCAGGAACAAAACCAGCATTATATGATGGTTAGATGTACACAGAATGGTTGAGAGGCGAAATGTTTATTTCCCGTCCCCCTGCAAGGCCCAATGTGAGTCCAAAGTGCTTCATCTCATTTCATTCATATTTATTTTTAAAAAATATTTATTTATTTATTTATTTATTTATTTATTAAATAAGCTCTACACTCAGTGTGGGGCTTGAACTCACAACCTCAAGATCAAGAGTTGCCAGCCAGGCACCCCTGATCCATTTTTAGATTCGTGGTTCTGATAGGGGGACTGTAGCTATCACGGGTGATTGGAAAATAGAAGTCAAGTCAGCCACAGATCCATAGAAAATTACGAGTTGACAGTGTGATAAAAAGGAAAGAACCAAAATTTAGAATTCAGAGATCTACGTTTGAGATTTAACTTTGCCACTAACAAACCAGGTGATGAAAGAGGTATCATTTCATCTGTTTGAAACTCAGTTTTGTTTTGTTTTTTAAGTTTTTTTTTTTCATGTTTATTTTTGAGAGGCAGACCAGAGCATGAGTGGGAAAGGGGCAGAGAGAGAGAGGGAGATGCAGAATCCAAAGCAGGCTCCAGGCTCTGAGCTGTCAGCACAGAGCCTGATGTGGGGCTCGAACTCACAAACTGTGAGATCATGACCTGAGCTGAAGTCAGACACTTAACCGACTGAGCCACCCAGGTGCCCCTGTTTTGTTTTGAGTCTGTAAGGTAAGGTACAGTCTGAGGATCTTTAAAATAATTTCTAGCTTTTAACTGATCCTGCCCTGGCTTCTTCTGTCAGGGAGAAGGCGTTTTAGGGGCCCTCTCTTACTTAGTTATAGCCTGGTTAGAAATGCGGATGAGGATTGGGAGGAATAATCAGTAAAGACAACCACCTTGTATGCCTCAGGCCTTTGGGAAGCTTTTAAATAAGACTGGCTTATTTATAGTGAGATGTATGGGAACAGCTTCTGTGCTTGTTTGAGTGAATTATATGCTGGCGTCCTGCAATGCAATGTGAATACATGTCATTTATCTTGGTCTTTATATAGAGAGATGGGCAAATGCTTATATTTGCACATTCAAATGTATCTGCAGGTGCGTATGAGTAAATGGGAACAGTGCTACGTAATTTCAGAACTCAAGTTAAATTTTCACGTATCAATAATACTATGAACCAAATTTGTTGTTATTACTAAAGAAAGCAACAAAGATAAATTCATTTGAATGCTTGCTGGAGGGAAGAGTTTTATTTACCTTTTTAATGTGTAGTTAATCAAGAAAGAGTTTTTAAAAACTTACATTTTGTTAATGATATACAAAGAACAAAAGAATGGAAAGAAACAAAGTAAAGAAGTTTGGTCAATCTATATCTAACTCTTGCTCTATCCATCCATCCAGCCATCCATCCATCCATCCAGCCAGCCAGCCAGCCAAACATCCATTTATAGAATCTAGCTCCTTAATTTAAAATCAATAGTGATTGTTTGGGATTCTAGGGTTATCACTGTTTTTTTTAGGCACTGCCCAAATTTTATTTTTTAATGTACATTTATCATGTGAAAACAAAAATGCACAAAACATAGGAAATATATTTTATACACAAAACTCTTCTCAGGAATAAACTCATGGTTGGGTAGTGAAGAGTAGGACTTGAGTTTGAATTGGATTAAATACTGGCACCATCGTGACATGCTGATGGGGTGATTCCCAGTTAAAATCACTGGCTGGCACAGGTGGAAAACATGAGTAGGACGATCTTTGGTCTGTATCCAAGAGGGCCTGTAATTTATTCAAGCCTGCCAAGGACCAGGATATGTCTCCCACTCTCGTCCCTCAGAGCAGGCTTTCCCAACCGAAAAGGACTTGTCGTCAGTCTCCTGGGAAAGGAGTGCCTGGGGTCAACCCACTCACTCTAAAATCACTTACTGCATTATTACGTATCTTTGCTAGGATGGACAGCTGACCCTCTTCTCTTCTTCCTTCTTCTCTCCTCTCCATTACTCCCTTCTACTTAGCACTTCCTTATTAATTTCCCTTCAGTTCTGAAAAATTGTTTCTGAAAAGGCAATGTAGAGGGGCAAGGCAATTGTCCAGTAATTCACACAGAGGCCAGCTATGGAAGAAATCCTTGATCTATCTCTATCTCTATCTCTCTATCTATATCCATATCCACACTGTCTTCTGAGGCTGGGTGCCTGAGCTGTTTACACTGGCTGGGGACACTAATCAACACGATCCGAGAGTGAATTGCTCAAAACTAGATTTCATTTTGTTTTTGAGACATGTATCAGTAGACATAAAAGAAGATGAGAATTTGCCTCCAAGCAAACATATTCAAAGCTCTTTCCCATGGAAACCAAAATGAATGTTGGCATAGAGGGGAGGCCAAGTATATTTAATTTCTTTTAGGCTAGTTGCCCGATTTTTGATCCACCAGCCTTCTTGTTCAGGCCCTGAAGTACTTGGGAGCACAGAATTTATTTACTTTCAGAGCTAACTTAAACACTGATGCACTGCATAGGCACGTGTCCTGGGTCAGGAGGAGTAGACTACCCTGGCCCACATTTTGGATTTTTAAGGGAATTAGATATGGAGCAAGAGCTGAATATCCTTTTTAAGTGGATGCATACATATTGGCTGATTATAGACAGGATCTTTGGAAGGGGCAGCAGATGAGACATTGAACGATGCTCGTATTTCACAAATTTGGGAATTTCTACAAAGCTTCGGTGGCGACTTTTCCCTCAGTCTTAACCTGGAGAGAGCATTTTCCTCATGCTATTCCTTTATGCCTGGAGGGCTTGGACAATCTGGTGGTGAAGGGAGGCCGGGGGGGGGGGGCACATTTGCTGAGGATACATTGTCGGAAACTGTTCTGCGCTTTACAAACTCTCGCCTTTCCTTTAAATCAGCCTCTGAAGCAGGTGTACTGAACCACAGGTTTCAAGGGTTAAGCAACTTTCCTCATATCAGAGAAGAAGAAGTGGCCCATTGGGCATTTGAAGTCAATTGGCTTGTCTCCAGGGCTGGAGGTCTTCTGCCAGAACGTCCAGCTTTGTTTGCCCAGACCTCTGGAATCACCCCTTCTGAGTTCAGTGGTGACTGTTGCTCAGACACAGAGAGGCAAACACAAGATTTCAAAAAGCAGGGGTGGTGATAAATCGTTCATGTCCTCTACTTAGGCATCTCGCCTGGTTTTGCCAACTTCTCAGACCCTGAGCCTCATACCGTTGCGGGCGGAAGGGGAGAAATCCCTGTCTCTTCCTTGTTAGCCCCTTCCTCCCAGCCTCTACTGAAGTTTCTTGCACAGTAGGTATTCCGTGAATGCTTTCTGATGGTGACCTTGATGTTGCTACTAATTCCTGTGCCAGCGAGAATTAAGCTCAGCCTCCTCTGTTGCCTCCAGGGAAAGAGTTTCCTCTTTCATTTATGTTCAGTGATTACCTCTTTCTATCTTCCAACAAGCCGTAATTGACCCAGATAAGATTCGGATGTTCAAAACAAGCTTCCTGTGCTGCCCCTTTTCTTCCTCATGGAATCCCGTAGAAAACAAAAAGCAAAGAAACAATCTTGAAATGCCATATGGGAGGTGTCAGTTAAAGCATTTATGTATTAATTTGATCTCTATATTAAAGATCACAGGCTCACCAAATCTGTGGCTCTGTTATTTGGTAAATAATGTATCTGGGTTTTTCAGCCTTGAGAGGCCATTTAATCCTTCTGTCGCTGTAGGGCATGGCTGGGTTATCTTCCATATATTACCCATCCTTTGCCTTGGCGGAGAGAGCACTGCAGTGGGAGCTCGGTGATTTGAGTGTTACTTTCTGAGTTTGAGCGCCACACATTATTCATCTTTGCATCCGTGGTGCCGAGGACAGTACCAGCCACTGGCTAAGCATGTGCGATTGTGGGCAATCCTGCCTGCTCTCTGGGCTTCGGCTCTAAGACGAAGGAACTGGCCAAGGATTTCTGATGACTCTGCAATTGCATGAATGCTTTGCCCCAGTCCATCCAGGCTCTGAGTCCTCCATCTCCTTATGTAGGTTTCTGGCACAAAAGGTGTCATATTTAACTTTCTTCTTAAATCTGCCTTTCTTGTGTGTGTGTGTGTGTGTGTGTGTGTGTGTGTGTGTTTTCCAAATATCTCCTGTCATGCTAATCCTGGCAAAATTAGCTGTCGATAAAACTGGGTTGCGTGTGTCTTTGCTAGTAGTCCTGTCTTGATAAGGGTGGTAATAGCATTCGTTTGTTTTTCTGCCCCTGAAAGGCTCTCTGTGCAACTTGTTACCTCTTTATAGATTCTGCTTTGGATTTACTTGTCGATTTGAAAGTGACTGATGCACACAATAGCACAAATATCCAACAGTAGGAAATCAAGATGAAGGCAGGGTGGTTCTGTGTCTTGGTCAGCTGTGTCACGAATCTGATGGTGTTTTATGTTAAAGCTCTGTATGTATATATAGCTAGGGTTTCCGTTTCAGAGCCAGCGATCTTTGTTAGTAACTGTGCATAACAGATTTTTCACACGCACCAACCACCACTGAGAACACTGCTCACCTTTTATAGTCATATTTTCACAACTGATTTACAGAGTTGACTGTGAGTCCTGGCAGTGTAGACCAGGAAGAAAAAAAATGTGATGATATTGGCTACAGTTTTTCTTCCAGCCCACATCAGTCTTACTCCTCAAATGGCAATGCTAATTAGATCTTATATTTGATATCTGTGATCTTATATTTGGATAACCTCTCTGAGTTCTCATAGATCAGGTAGGTTACATTATTCCCCAGACCTCATTTTGCTTTTTTTCCCCTCTCATCTGTAAGATGGGGATGACAACACTCCTCCAATAGGGTTTTGGGGAAAATGAAAGAGCATGTACATGAAGGAGGAAGGAGGCAGGGGTTGGCTATAGTAGGCAGTCAGTGAGTCAGAATAGCAGCCTTTCATGTATCACTATTGCTACTGTTGACTTAATTTTGCCCGGAATGTTGAAGGGACCATCTCACAAGAAGGGCTTTGAGGGATCCATGTTCCGCCTCTGGTTAACCAGTTTACAAAGACACGATTTCAGAAGTAAGCTGTTCTGCAAGGCAGTGGATGGATGAACCACACTCGGACCAAAAAATGTGGTTTCAATTCAGATGCAGTAGAAAAACATAAGCCAAATCTTCTCATAAAGCAAGTCTTTTGCAACATGTTTCTCTCTCCTCCCCCCCCCCCCCCCCATTAAAGAGATACTTTTCCAGAGAAGGAAGGTAAATATGGTTGGGAACGTGAAGTAGCCAGACACAATTATTTCTTGAACTACTTTTTATTCTGATACCATAGATGACAATAAATGGAACTCAACCCAGAATGAGAGCACTTCTGATATTCTACAGTTCTGCATAAATAAGGTGTGAATGGAAGAAAGCTACATAATTACCACGTGGAACATAATCTTGTGGTCCATTTCACAGGTCCCCCCCATTTGTAACATCTTAGAAATGCAGATTTAATCGTGAGAGATTAAAAATTCCTGTTCTTTCAAACGGTTTGTGTACTGTCCCGATTCCCCCCACCCAATTCCCTTCTATTGAAAATCTATGAGTTGTCACATTTTTAGCAAGAAATAAGTGTGTCAAGCTGTGCCGACAAAAATGTCCCAACACCACTGTTAATAAGCATTGTCATTTTAAGCATGAAACAGTTTAGCTAATGATTTATCTCTGATAATATAGCACTCGGGGCAGCTGTATGATTGGTCTCTTTAGCAAGTCAAGTAATTTCTTTAACAAAATGTTAAGCACAGATGGGCCAGAAGCTGTCAGTTAACTATTATTGTGTCTGCATCTGCTTGCTTTCAATGCACTGTTTTATGTATTCAGTCAGTAACTTAGCTGCAGCCCCGTGAAAAGGCGAACCTACTCTGATTGGCAAATAAAATGTTCATTTGTCTCTTCTTCCTATTGTTTTGTTTTGGTAACACATGTCAGCAGCTCAATTACCCAGTTCATTAACAGCTCCCAAAGGACATGATGGCCAGCCCATGATAAGAGGGCAATTGTGGCACATATGGTCAATAATGGCCTCTCTCTTGGCAATTGTAAATAAAAGTCACTTGGCTCTTTTCCTTTCAGGAGAACTACTGTTTTCCTGTTCCCCTTCAGTGTGCAAATTACCTTTCTTTGCTCCATGCAGCCCAGTCCCAGGAAAGCAGAACCCAGCTTTCCTGCTTTTAGGGCCAAGGGAGACTTAACACAGAGAGAGCTCTGGCTCTTAATTTTAATTATGACTGACTTTTAAGCTCTTGAGGGGAGGAAATTCTTATCATGGGAGACTATTCTTAGAAAGCTGTTAACTGATTAATTAGTCACCTAATCAGTTTTCCTAATTGAATAGCAACACATTTTCTTGGGGCTTTGGTGTCTGTTTCTCTTTGAAATGCTCCCGTGGCAGTTACCAAGGCGGTTTGCAAAAGCCGTTAAAAAAATTGCAAATAAAAATCGTTAGCAGGGGCGGGGTGGCGAAGTGCGGCTTCATTTTACCCTGGGAGAGGGAGATTCATTTTGTTAAGAGCCATTCTTGCCACACACACTCGGTCTTAAAATGGGGGGCTTAGGAAGCCACTGAGGTCGTCTGGGTCAGCGGTCCGGGTCTCTAAGCAAGCACTGATGCCTCCTGCACTTGAAGCCTGTGGAAGGAGGTGGTGAAACCGTTGGAGCCCGATTCTGTGGCTCCGTTAAGACAAAATGCTGTTTTATCAGGGGGAAGAGAAAGGGCCCAGGCAGGGTTTAGTTAAATACATCAGTGCACAGGGCTGCTAAAAAGTAATCACTGGCGGGGCTGTGATGAACAAGGAAGAATAAACCTTTCTTTCTGGCTCTGTTGTTCCAAAGGAGGCCTTCGGAGGTGCCGGCTTGTTGGGATGGAACTCCATGCATTGAGAGTTAAGGTGGCTCAGTGTAACCTAGCTGGAGATGCGCGCGCACCTGAAATTCAACGGTCTTGGGACCTTAGGCTCCGGGGGTCTTTGGGGGCCGCGCCCCCCATCGCCTCCGAGGCAGCTTGGCCGCTCTGGCGGCTCGTCAGCCCTTATCTTAAATAAACACCCAACGGTCCATGTCGTGCCCTTGCGAGAACTCCGGGGCGGGCGTGCAGCACACGCGGCCGGCCGGGTTCATAACCAATCTGCGCCCTCCTCCCGGGGCGGCAGGCACTCGGGGAGTTGTTGAGTGTCAGGGTTTATTTGTGCTATTTTGATTAGCACCAACCTGGCAGGAGCTTATTTTCCTTCTAATGACCCCGTGCTGCGAGAAGGCGGCTTCCGAGGGAAGGACCTGGGTCGGGGGCTGGGGGTGGGATGGGGTGGGGGGAGGGGAATAGCGTTACATCCTTCCAGCCCCCAAACGGCAGGACTGCGGGGCAGGAGCTGAGCTGGGAAGTGGCTGTGGGGTCTTCATTATTGAGTGTTCTGAAAAGAACCTTTCTGCCAGGAAGTCCAGAATATTCTTGCCATAGATCGTCCTACCTCCTTTTATTATTATTAATTTTTAAAAAATTTTTTGGAGGGGGTTGTCTTTGTAAAAAATTCCCAGCTGGCACCTTTGAAGAAGTTGTAGAGGCGACAAAAAACAAAACAAGACCCCCTCCCCATCCACACGGACCACCGATCAGGTGATGACCCATCTCTCCTTGTGTATCCACCAGCAAGATTAACAGCTCCTCAAATCCTGGCCGTCTGGGAAATTGACTTGAATGCTTCATCATTTGTCAGGTCACTCGCACCCTTTCTACATCCACCTTTGGATTTGGTCCTCCGTCTTCCGTGTGTTCCTTTCAGCCGGGGATCTCTTTTCCTTTCTGTATCTCTTTTCTTTCCTTGACAGACATACGATTTAAACACACTTAAAAAAATAATGTCGCCGATTACTTCTCGGCTTGTGAATTAATGTGGAAGAGAAGCTTCCAGGTGCTGAAGTCTCTTAACTGGCTTGGATTAACCCCTACTGTGCATCTATTTCAACCTCGCCACCCCCCCTCCCTCCTCTGGAAAAAAAAAACAACAACCCCCCCCAACCTCCCCTTTCTCGTCCACTCCCGGCTTTCTTTGTGTCTGCTGCTCCCGCCCAGGCAGGTGTCAGAGCCCTGAATGAGGGTAAAATGCCCCGTTGATGGATTCCACAGATGGAGCGTGGAAATCGGTAGAATAGGCTGCAGCCACAGGCCATTTCTTGGGATCCAACAAAAGCCTCCAAATAAGTCAACAAAAATCCCAAAGATCACAAAGGGAAAATGTCATTTGTCATTTACTCTGGGTCTGTGAGGGAATATCAGTCTTGCCTCACTCCTCCTGGCTTTCACCCGAGTCAACACGAGAGAGGTCATTCACATCTCTCTCAGTGTAAAAAGGGCCACTTCACATCAGAAAACAGTTAGCTGTCCCATCGTCCCCCCCGTTGGATGGTAAAACTCATAAGCACAGGGGACATTCTGCAGTTAGCCAAGTGGGTCCCTCAAACTGGGAGCTGACCTGTGAAAGACCTTGTGGGATATACCTGCAAGGTACCCTAAAACCTTCAGATACAGGAGGACACGATCTCAGGGAGCTCTCAGGCACAATTCTTATTTTAATTTGTATCGTAGTATTATGATTTTTTAATCAGCAAGATGCAGCTTTAAGAACAAATGCTGACAGGTCGAGCTTGCAAAGATGAGTCCAGACGAAAAGACCATCTGATTTGGTCTGGGGCCATCTTAAAGTGAATGACCCATGATGACTTTCGGCCTCAGAGCCCGCAGACAGAGATCCCCCCCCACCTCCCCCCCACCTCCTCTGTGTCTGTAAATTGCATCGTATTATATCTGGGACAAACATAGAGTTTAAATGGTTGTCATGTTTTGATTCTTTAATTATTCAAATGAAAGGTCTTGCTGAGAAGAAAGACAGTGTGCCAAATTCATGCTTGTGAATTATTTTGTTTCTCCATTTTTTGCCTGTCTCCCATCTCTGAATTATATTGGTCTGGAAACTAGTCATTATAGAAGTGCACGTGACTGAATCGCTATAAAATCGAGGTAGATCTCATGTATAAAAGCATTAACTAGGATGAAATACTTCTTCCGGCTACAGAAGAGGTCACAAGGGGTTAACGGACAAAGACATACTCTCTAATTCTGTAATTCCTTCTCTAATTAAACTTCATGGTTGGTCTGCTGGTGGTAAATACTTCTGCCTTCTCCCTCCAGTTTGATTTGTTTCCAAAAGAAGAATTTGTAATCCTGTGGGGTATGATTGTTGCCTATGCTTGATCTCTCTCTCTCTCTCTCTTTTTTTTTTTTGACTGATGATGTCCACGTTCCCAAGGTTAGTCTTGGGAATTAATGTAAAATCATTGAGGTTACTAAAAATTTGACTCCTGAGACCTAAAATTAGCTTGAGAGGGAGAAGGAGGAAATGAACTTTCCTACAAAGCACTGAGCTGAATCGAGGCACAGGGGGAGAGGTGGATGTTTCCCGGAAACAGTCTGGGGCATCTACTGAATAACTTGTGGATACCCAAACAGATGTCAAGTTATTTATTCCTGCACTTCCGTCTGAAAGCAGTTTGAGGTTACTTCACAGTGCTTGAGATCCTTTCCCTAAGATGTTTTTAATAACAAAAAAGAAAGATTTAGTAAAGATATAACATGAGCACCCAGTTCAACTGCTAGATTGTTCATACTAGAACAATCTAGTATGTTCTAGATTGACCCTGGATCTTAGGACTAGGGGTCTGTGATGATTCTTAAGGGAGACTTCAAATGGTCAGACTGACTATTTTGTTTTCTTAAATAAATTCAGTATCTTGGCAAATGGATTCATTTCTAAGGGCTTTATCCTTGATTAACGACTACACTTGAATATACAAAGCATTCAATAAATGTTCATTGAATGGGATTAAATTCAATTAGGAAGTTGATTTGATGTATAGTGTTCAACTGTTGTGTTTTCACAAATTTCATTTGATTCTAGGAGGTTTTTGAAAATCTGGGACAAATAAGAGTCATTGGTGGCAATCAGCTAAATAATTTGCATTGGAATTCCTGTTTGGATTTGTTTCTGGTATTTCTCTTCAAAAGGACCCTGTGTGTGCGTGTGTGCGCGTGCGCGCACGCGCACACACACACATGTGAAAGAGAGAGGGAGAAAGGAAGGAACTGAGCACCTATTTAGAACATGCCAGACTAGAAGTGAGAAAGTATGTCCTCTGAAGCCCTGTACACCTGGGTCAAATCCTAGCTTCCTTAGTCATGTGATCTGAATAATGTTGTCTCTGAGTCTCAGTTTCCTTTTTGTGTACAAAGGGGTATTTATTTCACAGGCTTTCTGTGTACTTACATTGGTAAGAGAGAGGCTTGCTCCAGGCTCATTGGAGACATTGAATTACACTAATGTATAAATCAGAACAGGGATTGTGAGGAGGTTTTGAAAATAGAGTCAAAACTTTCAAAGTCTGATAAGAACATGGATTGGGGTAAAATTGGAGAATTATGCAATTTAGAGCAATACAATTTCCACTTAAAAAGTCATGTATCATATGTTGGTGTGGGTTTCTTATGAGAGCTTTTCTGGAATTTCAAATTGGGGAACAATATCTCTATTTAATGAATAATAAAGCAAACTTTGTAAAGGCGTGTATAGAATATGACTGGGCAGCTTAAATGCAGTTGAAAATCTCCTCTTAATATTAAGGCTAGACAGTAGAAATAATCCAAAGAGATTATATTACTGAGGAGATTATATTTAATCTAGTTGTTATATCTTGTCAATCTATTTTAGAGAACTGTCTTATTGGTGCTGGTTGCAATGTCCAAGAGATAGCATTAGAAAAACCATAATTTCTTTGTGTTGAGCAGTCTGAAAAAAAAAAAAAAAGCCTTGTTTTTACTTTGGTGTAATATTTAGCAAGATTAGGTGCTTTGTATCTAGTATCTAGAGTAAAGTTGAATATGCAAAATAGATGAACTTCAACAAAATGTTTTCTTTTTTGCTATGAAAATGGTATGTGAGTATCAGATTTGTTTTTGGTAAAAACTGAATGATTCATTAAAAAAAATTTTTTTAAATGTTTTATTTATTATTGAGACAGAGAGAAACAGAGCATGAGTGGGGGAGGGTCAGAGAGAGAGGGAGACACAGAATCCAAAGCAGGCTCCAGGCTCTGAGCTGTCAGCATATAGCCCGACCCATGTTCTGTGTCAACAATGAATCTTATTTCTATTGGGTGATATAAGAAACGGTAGTGTTTCCATCTTTAGAAATAGCTAGTATTTCCTGCTGGTAGATTAATCTTGAGTTGCTGACTTAACATGTTTTAAAGCCCACATCCTTTTGGGGTGTACAGATGGGGACAAGTTAGAATTAACTGGGACAACTGTGGCTTCATATTGCCAGAAGGATCTGTTTGTTCAGATAATTTTCCAGAAGAAAAATCAGGCAAGTCATTTCCTCAGTGTCTTTTGAAATGATGCTTTATGGGGCTTTTCCTAGTTAGACACAACCAATGGACTGCATCTGAATAAACAGTCTAGAAATACAAGTAATGACTTATTAGCTTGTTAAAGAAAATTTTACTTTTAGTGGCAAAGCCTGTCTTTTTGAACTCCCAGACATTCTGAGTCTTTTTAAGTTTTTTTAATGCTTGTTTATTTTTGAGAGAGAGACACAGTGTGAGCGGGTG
Source organism: Cryptoprocta ferox (assembly GCA_028646485.1). Lineage (NCBI taxonomy): Eukaryota > Metazoa > Chordata > Mammalia > Carnivora > Eupleridae > Cryptoprocta > Cryptoprocta ferox. The sequence goes on along the minus strand of CM053578.1, from coordinate 91,818,229 downwards.
AGGGGCAGAGAGAGAGAGACAGAGAATCTGAAGCAGTCTCCAGGCTCTGAGCTGTCAGCACAGAGCCTGATGTGGGGCTCGAACTCACGAACCATGAGATCATGACCTGAGCAGAAGTCAGACGCTTAACCAACTGAGCCAGCCAGGCGCCCCATTCTGAGACTTTTTAATTACTAGCTGTTGGTGATCATCTTGTTTTGGAAAAATCACAGTCCTCAGAAAAAATTGATAGTTATTTTTTAGAAAAATACAGTTATGCAAATACTTGCAAAAACTTTCAAATACTTTTTGAGGATTTATGGACCCCTGAATCTCATGTCAGTACATGCTGGGAGACTCAGAAGGGCAGCATTTCCATTTAAAGGTGCAAAATAGTGGTAGAGAAATCAGTGTTAGTCCAAAACTTAAATTCTACCTGGTGCTTCCATTCGGTCAACATGGGTTTAGTGAGCACCTACTGTGTTCCAAAGCTTTCCAGCAGGGAACAAGGCAGAGAGAGGCTGCAAGCTCACAAAGCTTATATTCAGGGGGTTGTGGATTGTTCAGGTGAAACACGGTGGTCTTGACCCTCAGAGTTAACTCTCACTGGTGCTTGTAAATGTAAGCAGCCCCTTTTCTTCGGAAACCAGAGGTGATGTTGATTAATTGACCTGACAGTGCATGGCACATCATATTTACTTGGGAGCATTTAATAACCCTAGAGACTCCCAGAGGAAACATGAAAATTTCCACATACTATTATCCTAATGGGATCATAGTAAGAGAAGGGGCAAGCAAAGATTTAAGGAGGAAGCTTTTGGTCAGTCCTTAAATGCTGTTGGGTTTTGCACCCGAATTCACAGAAGACAGAAAAGTCAGGGCAACAGAACCTGGAAGGAGGGAAGAGAAACATTTTATGGACCTTAATGATCTTAGGAGAAAGACTAATCCATTTCGTGAGAGGTATATTATATATGCGGAAGTGTTGTTTTGATAAATTGCAGCAGGAAGTATTTTATATACTTGGGAATTTTGAGAGAGAAAATGAGAGTCTGGAATATTCTGTAGAGGTGGTTCTCCAAGTGTCATTTAGGATCAGCAAAGTTGGCATACCACCTGTGAAAGCAGAAAACTCTGGAAGGGGGAGAGAAGCAATCTGTGTTTTAACAAACTTTTCAAGTGATTCTGATGCTCCAACAGTTCAAGATCCACTGCCCTAATATGATGCATAAATTACTGCTCTTTTAATTGGATTCACATTTATCAAACATTTACACACATAGTGGTGCTGGGAGCTTTTGAAGATTGTAATGCAGCATATGGCACATTTCATAGCGTGTTATGTTAATGCTCCTCTAAAATATTCCCACACTTAAAGAAAGTTTAGTTTTATTTCTTGAGTATTCCAAAACAAGATTTATATCAAATTAGACCATTTTAGGGGCGCCTGGGTGGCTCAGTCAGTTGAGCATTCAACTCTTTGATCTTGGCTCAGGTCACGATCTTCTGGTTCGTGAGTTCGAGCCCCATATCGGGCTGGGGAGCCCGCTTGGGATTCTGTCTCTGTCTCTCTCAAAGTAAATGAAATAAACTTAAAAAAAGCAGACCATTTTATATTAAATTAGACAACATAATTGAAAAACCAAGCCTAATAGCTCACATACAGTAGATGCATTATATATTATGCTTCCATTTTGCTTTTATGCAGAGGAATTTGTTTTTCTTTAATTTATTATATAGATTATTAACTCACTCTCTTAATTTAAATGTTTGAGTGTGAATACATTATAAAAGTATAATACTAAATAGATACTAAATAAATACTAAATAACTATAATACTAAAAAACTTAAAATTATATTTATGGGTTCTGTCTACGTGTGCCCCTTTTGGGCAGCTTATAATTTATACTGAAGTAGAATGGAAATGTTCGATTTCTGTAGGGCAGAGTTGTTTGAGCTTAAGATAAAAGGGAATTAGCAGATTTTTTTTGCGTTTTGTCATTGCTTCTGGCATCACCTGTATTTTCTCAGGCTCTACAGCCTGAGTGTGCAAAGCCGTTACCTTGACAATGACGTTAATAATCTACAATTTCCTTGATTTCCTTCCTCACTTGCGGATAGCACGCTTCAGCCCCTTCCCCAGAGGATCCCTCCGTTATGTGGGGAGTTTTCAGAGTGCATTTGGGTATGCTCAGGAGCAAGGCTCCTTGGGATCCTGAGCTCCGCTCAGAGTTTGTGGCCTGAGAGCCCTCTGAAGGCCTTCCACTACTGCCCTGATGGCCAGGGCCTCCAGGAGAGGGCTGCTCTCCTGCCCAGAGCCCTGCGTTTGCTGTGCCCTCAAACCTCAGAATGCTCTCTAGGCTGATAAATATTGTATCATTAACTCACAGAACTCACAGATGCCATATTATATCATTAATGCAAATTCCTATCTCATTTCCCAGTTCCTTGCTCTCCTCTGGAGATGCTCACACAGTAACTATGGAAGATCTCCTTCCCTGAGGTCTGCTAACACAGGCAAACTCAGACTTGCTGGGGAGGGGCCTGCAACAGGGCTGGCTTCAGGGACACATGAACTATGCAGTCGCCCACTCAAGGCCCCGTGCTCCGAAGGGCCCTGTGTTTGGTTTCTATGCTCTGTGTGGTCATCTCACAATTACGATAATTTTTGATCACAGGCACTTGTATTTTTATTTTTCACTGTGTTCCTCAAATTAGGCAGCTATTTCTGGACATCCGGTCACCATTCAGCAGAGACTGAGACTTTGAACTTTTAGTTTAGGGACAGGTCACTCAACTATGCCTGCTGTTTCTTGAGTCTGTTCTTGAGGTTTACATTAACAACATCTAAACTATTCTTAAATATTTCTCAGTATCTGGTAATAAGATACTAAATTTAAGTATGATTTCTTCTACAGGAGCAGTAGAGTCTATAAATTTGTTGGAATCCTGTAACAGTTCACTATCATGGACTTTTTAGATACTACGTCAGTTTTGGAATTTTTTTTTAAAGAAGCACCTTTTTAAACAGATTTCCTCATGTAAAAGTTTGAGAAAGTTAATTTGGAACCAAATTAAATTTGATTCATTCATAACACAAATAGCACCCATTAAGTGCTAAACACGAAAAGGCCATAAAAATGGAAGGATTCCTGTCCCTGTTTTCTAAGATCTCATAATGGACCAAGACTGACAGATGCAGAGAACAATGATTTGTGCCTGGGGGGCTTGGAGACAAAATATGGGAGAAGATTAAATATCATTTAATAATGTAATACTGCAGAGAGGGGCTTGGCTTCCGGGGGAAGACACTGGGAATGGGCTTTAGGATTTGAATCGTTAAGGCTTGGTCACACTTGTTTTTTGACTCCCATTTTATCACTTGTTCTCTCTTGTGCCTTTAGCCTCAGCACCGCAGTCGGATGAAGGCTCCGACATTGACTCTGAACCAGATTTGCCCTTGAAGAGAAAGCAGCGCCGGAGCCGAACGACCTTCACAGCAGAACAGCTTGAAGAACTGGAACGAGCCTTCGAGAGAACCCACTACCCTGACATTTATACCAGAGAGGAGCTGGCACAGAGAGCGAAGCTCACGGAGGCCCGAGTACAGGTACTGACTCGAAACACCCATGCCCTGATTGAATCTGGAGGGGAAACAAAAAAGGGTCTGTTCATCAAACGCAGGTTTTGAACCAAGAAAATAAATATGTTGGGGATGGCGCTTCATTGTGAATTGTAGCCTTTAGTAGTATAAAGTTCCCACCTTTCTCTCTAGTACCTTTTGTTATTTTGAGAGACAGAGAGAGCAGGGAAGGGGCAGAGAGAGAGGGAGAGAGAGAATCCCAAGAAGGCTCTGTGCTGTGAGCACAGAGCCTGATGAGGGGCTCGAACTCACGAACCGTGAGATCACGACCTGAGCCGAAAACAAGAGCCAGATGCTTAACCGACTGAGCCACCCAGGCGCCCCTCTCTAGTGCCTTTTGTCTTTTGCCTTGTCATGATGGCAATATCATGACCTCTTCTTAATTTTTATTTGTATTTGCCTGACCCATGCCCCACTGAATCTCTTCTGTTTCAGGTATGTCTATTGAACAGTAGTATTTTACGTTGCTAACCAGTCAGAAAATTGTATTTTTTTTCTCCCTTATTAATAGGTTGGTAAGTCTAATTTAATTTATCCATAGGATAGATATGTTTGGCTCCTTGCCTTTGATGTTGTTTGAGACAAGTATTTTATATGTATAGGTTTTAAAATGTGATCTGTTTGTTTTCTTTGCATTCTTAGTGGGTTTTCTTGTTTTTTGTTTTTGTTTTTGTTTTTTTCTTTTGCTATTTATGAAACTGTGCATTCTTATTTTAGGCTTTGGGGATCATTACTAGGAGAATATGATTAGATGGGGTCTAACACACAGAGGTGGATTAGTTCATGTTATTCATTCATCATTTCAGGAATTCTTACTATATATCAGCCCCTGTATGGACCTTAGGGATGGTACACAGATAATAGCAAACAAATTTTGCTTTGTGCCCGGCACTCTTCTGAACACTTTACATGAATTAACCCATTTACCCATCATTAAAACTTTAGGTTGGTACTATCATTATCCCCAATTTATTTGTCAGAATATTTAAGTAACTACCCCAAATCATAAAACTAGTAAATGATAGATTCCTATTTTCTCTCGATGGCTTTCAATTATGAGGTTACGCATAGATGTAGACAGTAAAATTCCTTTTAAGGGTTTTAAAGTCTAGAAGCATTTGAAGTAACTATGTTATTTTAATAATAGTCTGCATTATTTTTTGAACTTATAGAAGTACTCTGAACTCTCCGGAAAGGCTGCTTTGGTGTAATATGTTTCCATTGGTTGATAGAATAATGTTTTCATCATGAGTAAAGGTAGTAAAACACTGGTTGAAAGATTTAAAATGCCTCAGGGTATCCTGAAACTCCTTAGGTTACCTTATCTGGAAATGCTGTGTTCTTCCCAGCTATCTGACTTTCATAGTCAAAGGGAGGCTGGAAACTCAGCAGTGAACTGGTCAGCTGATCTGGTCTCTAGATTGATCAATGCGTTCGCATATGCAGCTCATTTCCTCTCCTTTCATAGACTTTTACAGAAATAGCTTCTTCCAGGCTACAGAGTCCAGTCCGAAGACTTGTCTTATTCAACTTGACTTTCCATATATCATAGGGCTAACAAAGTGAAGGACTACTAAGATGAATGAAGACAAATCTCTCAAGGAGCTGTGGTCTGATAAGGTTAATGAAGTAAACACAAATAATCATAAAAAAACAGATATAGTAAGTACCAGAAGACAGAAGCAAAGTGCGGTGGGAGTTGAGAAGAAGAAAGAAAGAGATCTTGCTGGAGTAACAGGAGAGGCTCACGAAGAAGGCAGATTTAAGATGAACTTTTGAAGCTAATTAGAAACTCACTGGTCAGGGAGGCTGGGGCGAGTGTATTAGTAAGAGGGAACGATGTGAGCAAGCACATGAGCTACATCCCTGGTGATCTTTCATTTCCATTCATGTTGAAGGAACGGTGGATTGTTCAATGTGGTTGGAGGCTAGGGAGAGGTAGGAGGGGGCAGGGAGGAATATGGTTGGACGTCTAGGCTGAGGACATCCTGGGGAAGGCTTGGGTGAAGGCTCTCACAGTTGATGTGATAGGCAGTGGAGGGTGTGGCCATGAAACGGTTCAGCGGCCACGGGAGTGGAAAGGAAAGGACAGTGGCCGAAGGTACTCAGAGGAGGAAAGTAGGCAATGGGTTGTGTAAGCAGGACATGGATGGAAGGGTGAGTGAAGGGAAGAGTCACAGATATGTGGAGGTTTATAGTACAAATGTTTTACAGCTGGAACTACTCAATCTCTCTACCTCTTACATTGGGATACAGTGTTCCTCCAGAAATGACCACCACTAACCACAAATTATGATAATATGTGTACCTAACTGTTGTCTTATATAATATTTGTAGTGTATGTATTCTGATACTACATAGAACAGTGTTACAAATATATACATCAAATCTAAATTTTTTAAATGTTTTGTATTTATTTTTGAGAGACAGAGAGAGACAGCATGAGCAGGGGAGGGTCAGAGAGAGAGGGAGACACAGAATCCGAAATAGGCTCCAGGCTCTGAGCTGTCAGCACACCCACGAACCATGAGATCATGACCTGAGCCGAAGCCAGACGCTTAACCGACTGAGCCACCCAGGAGCCCCTATATGCATCTAATCTATTTGCTTTTATTATAGTTCTGTGATGACCTGATTTAAATCTGAAGTCAGATCCATTCCTATCTCCAGTCTTCCAGCAAACTTTTATTGCGTGCCCACTAGATTCCAGGATTTGGTCTCTGTACTCTCTGTTGGTCAAGCCCACATCCCGAGTCTGTCCTTTCGACAGATAGAAGGTCAGCTGAACTCAGAGTCATAAAATAAACATGGATTTTAAAGAAATCAAACAAAGAGAGCGATGGGAAACTAAAAGAGTGTTCAGTGTTGTTGTACCTCAGTGTTGCCTTTGCCGAAAACAAGGATGGGAGACAGAATAAATCTCAAGCCCTTGCCATTTGCTAAGTGCCCAGCATTCACATCTGGCCCAGTGAATGTCAAAGGAGAATGAGAAAGGCCCATTAACTTGCAGAGGACATGGGATCAAACCAATAAAGAGGGGTTCATATTTTTCTATACAGTGACCTCCTCTCCAGAGCGGGGCCCTCATTAACCTAACAGCTGTCCTAATGTGGCTTTAACCCGGTGACTCTTTACATTCCTTATAGCTTCATTAGTTCCCTTGAGACACATCATGTCTCACACCACAGCTATGATCTACAGCCTAACAAATTCCCGACAACACCCGGCATATGGACCTTTTACTTAACACAGCAGGAAAAAGAAGGGAGTAGTTAATCACTGATTAAAATGCCAGAACAAAATCCTTTAGTTTTTAGAAGGATCTGGGAAAGCAGTAGCAAAGTCAACTCAGTTTGAGTGATAGCCAGAAAGTGTGAGTTAGTTTAATTTGGGGCACCTGGGAAAACCAAACACCAAATGAACCTTCCCCTCCCCACCCCCAAAACGAGTCTACATTCTATTTTCTTTTTCCCCCGAGTAAAATATTTCTAAAGTCTTCTGGATACAAAGGGCACTGATGTATAATAACTCAGGCCTTTGTCAGTATTTCATAAAAATTTGTTTATACGGTAGCTATGTTGTGTTTATCACAGCCGAATCTGAGCACAATCTAGGAATTATTTTACACCAAAGACTGATTTGCCTGATTCCTCTCCTGGGTATTATTATGCAAATAAAGGGAAGCATTCATTTTGCAAATATTTATGATGTGCAAAAGTTTTGGTATATTCCATCTGAGATCTCCACAGAGCAGAGAAGTCCATGCTTTTTCCACCAGGATAATGGGAGACAGCAAAGGAAGCTGTTGGAGGAAACAGCATTTAATTAGGAGTCAGAAGATGTGGGTTTTGGTTTCAGCTTGCCAAACGTGTTTTGTTGAGGAAGTCACTTGATTCTGCTGTAATCCTGTTGGCTTCAGGTTTTGTTTTGTTTTGTTTTAAAATATGGGATAGGTTAGATCAGATGATCTCAGTTTGGGTCCACAGATGACCAGGATAATCATGGGAAGAACTTCAAGAAATGCAGGGGACTTGAGATTTGACACTATTTTGAGCCTTTACTTCTGCCTCTGTGTGTGTGTGTGTGTGTGTGTGTGTGTGTGTGTGTGTACGTGTGTGTGTACACAAGCATTAACCAGGGAGGGGTCCCTGGCTTTGCCATAGTCTGAAATATCATCTCCCCCTTTCTCATCCCCCAATTGAAAATAACGAGGGGGTGCCTGGGTGGCTCAGTTGGTTGAGTGTCCGACTTGATTTGGGCTCGGTTCATGATCCTGGGATCCTGGGATCAAGCCCTGCATTGGACTCCACACTGCGCATGGAGCATGCTTTGGATTTGCTCTCTCTCCCCCTCTGCCCATCTCCCCTGCTCTGTCTTTCTCTCTTTCTAAAATAAAATAACTAAATAACTAGGATGCATGATTTCTCATCAGTAATTCGAGATTCTCAGGGAAATCCAGTAGCGATTGAGTGATTGATTGATTTTAATTTCAGTAGTTAACATACAATGATATACTAGTTTCAGGTGTACGATATAGTGATTCAACAACTTTATGCATTATTCAGTGCTCATCACAATAAGTGTACTCATTATCCCTTTCACCTATTTCACCCACCCCCCACTCACCTCCCCTCTGGTAATCATCAGTTTGTTCTCTATAGTTAAGAGTCTGATTTTGGTTCATCTCTTTTTTCTTTGTTTATTTTATTTCTCAGTTTTCACATATGAGTGAAATCGTATGGTATTTGTCTTTCTCTGACTTATTTCACTTAGCATTGTAACCTCTAGCTCCATCCATGTTGTTGCAAATGGCAAGATTTCATTTTTTTAATGGCTCAGTCCATTGTACGTATGTACACACACACACACACACACCCACCCACATCTTCTTTTTCCATTCATCTCTCGATGGACATGCGGGCTGTTCCATAATTTGGCTATGGTAAATAATGCTGCAATAAACATAAAGGTGAATATGTATTTTCGAATTAGTGTTTTCATATTCTTTGGGTAAATGCCCAGTAGTGGAGTTACTGGATTATATGATAGTTTTATTTTTAACTGTTTGAGGAATCTCCATAGGGTTTTCCACAGTGGCTGTACTAGTTTGCATTCCCACCAATAGTGCATGAGGGTTCCTTTTCCTCTATATTCTCACCAAACACTTGTGTTTTGTATTTTTGATCCAATGGGGATTTGAAGCCATCCAGAAGATCCGTATAGTTCAGAAATTAAGATAGGTATGGAACATTTGGCCCTGAATTCCATAGTGATGCAAAAATATGATGATCCTGAAATTCTCGGCAGGAGTTTGCTGTTGGGGTGAATGAAGATGCAGTTGAGTTGGCCTTTCTGTGTGTCCATGGTCCTCTGACATTCCTCAGAGCATGGTGCTTCTCCTTGTCAACCTCACCCATTCTCTTCCCCAACCTGCTCTTCCTACAGCGGTCACAGCTGGCAGGCAGCCCTGGGAGAGAAGGATGTGGAAAGAGAGGGGGCGTGGAGTGAATGAGAAGGTGCTGGGATGAGCAGCTTATCCTGAATTTACCTACTTGGAAAGTACTATATTGGGCATTAGACATCGCTGAATCTAGTGTTTAATCAAGCATTTTAATGTGTTGTGAATTCCCTTTCTAAGCATTAAATATTATGCCTCTCCCCATTTTTCAAATTACATTTGAAATAACCCATCTGGAATAATGTAGGTTAGATTGCCTTTGAGGACCACGCCAAAAATCCGAACCAGTAATTTCTTGATGGGCAAAATTAGGCTTACACCATGGGATAATTAGCACTAATCCATGAAACTTGGAAGCAAATTTGACCTAAATCTTCATTCAAGCCAAACTGGCTTTTAGTTATTTGAGGTGTTATTTGGGCACTTCCCTGTTTGCTCATGGGCACCAAAGGCTTTGGCTGTAGACCGCAGTGCTAGGAATTCAAAGCAAGGCTTTAATTCTTGGGTGTCTAAGATAGCAGTGGCAATGTGATGTTTACACTTACTAGCTAACATTTACTGAACACTAAATATCTCCTACGTGTTCTTGCAAGGGCTTTAATTGCATTGCCATATTTGTCACAACAATCTTGTGACGTAGCTTTTTATTTCTCCCATTTAGTAGATGAGAAAGCAGAGGCCCACAGATAGTAAACGATTTGTTCAAGGTCACAGAGGTAGCAAGGTGGGGGCATGGGATTCAATTTTTTCCCGGTCCGCAGTGTACCTGTGTGAATAAGAGGTATTATTGTATCTTTTAAAGTACAAAACTTTCTCCAACTTACATTGTTGAAACAAATTGGTTACTTCTCTGACCCACGAAGAGAAAAGTTTATGAAAACCTTATTCTTTTTTTGTGGGCCGTTAACTTTTTCTCCCTAGTTCTCATGATGTGATGAGGATCTTTCAATAAATTTAAATTTTGCTTCACAAACTCATTGGATATCATAGTACCTCAGAGATGGGTCTCAAGATCATTCCCAAAAGGCATGAATATAGCTTTGTGAAAGGGCTCTGTAGAGAGACCAGTAGGGAAAGATCCAGGGGCAGATGAAAATGAACCAGTTTGCAGTTCATCAAATGAATTAAAAACTTGCTTTGAGGGAGGGTTTCCATGTCCTGTGGTATGATACAGGCAATTATCAGCATCTAACTGTAGCTAGTATAGTTATCAGCCAACGTATGCCTCCTTCCCACTTCCTTACCATGTTAGGTGTTACGTGGAAGGCCAGGTAATGTGTGGGGAGAGTGAGATTACATTGACTTACAGGTCACAGAATTATATTTAACGTGTAGATCGCCAACTTTGTAAAACTTGTTCTTTCTGCCCTGCCGGCTAAGAAATTGGCGGAACACTCAAGAGTCTCCCTCAACATCAAAGGCCAGTTTGTTTCTGTTGCCATTGCTACTCTTTTCAAAACAAAGAGCAGTTTCTACTAATTGTAACAACTGAGTCATAAATGCCTTCCACCCATTTCAGATGAAGTTATTCAGTGTCATGCACTCACCCAGTTCATTTAGAAGATGAATCATTCATTGTTAGGAATTAGCGATACACTATTGAAAGAGTTATCTAAGACCTCTGAATGCTAAGAGAACATCTTTCAGTCAAAGATGGGATCATAACAGAACCCTGGGATCACTGTGCTTGGTCAGTTTAGATATTGAAAATGAAGGGGCCCCTGGATGGCTCAGTCAGTTAAGCATCTGACTTCAGTTCAGGTCATGATCTCAGGTTCATGAGTTCGAGACCCTCATCAGGCTCTGTGCTGACAACTCAGAGCCTGGAGCTGCTTCAGATTCTGTGTCTCCCTCTCTCTGCCCCTCTTCTGCTCAAAATAAATAAACATTAAAAAAATTAAAAACAAAAAAACAAAAAAAGAAAATGAAGGTTGTTTCAATGACACTTTTTTCCTATTAAAGACAGCAGATATGTCTTTTATGAGTTTCAAAGTATGAAGAAGTCAAGGACTACTTTCTGATATATATATCACACAATTATATATATATATATATATATATATATATACACACACACACATATATATACATGCTTCTTTTGGCTGACACAGCTGGTTCTAGGAAATGCAGAAGGCTGGCAATGGCCAGATAATAACAAATCTGGTTAAATGGCTAGAGACAGGAAGGACAGTCCTCAGTAATCTCTGGTCCTCTCAGGAAGAGTCCTCTGGATTTATTTAGCCTAAATTTAAACATCATTTAAATTCCTTCCACTGGCAAACTCTTGAACGTCCTGTGGAAGGTTTGTTTTTCAGTAAAGATTTGCTTCCCAATTATTTCTCTTCATCTTTTGTTCTAGGTATAATAGATATTGCATTATAAGTACACGAACTTTTAAATACAACTCCTGGTAGGTTTGCTCAATGTCTTCAGTATTTGTATCATTTTGGAAAAATGAAAAGAAAACGCCCCAAAAACTTTCCGTCCCTGGTCTCTTGGATGTCTGAAGATATTTGTAGGAAGTTGTGAAGTTTCTTATTATTTGAGCAAAGACATCTTTCATGTAAAAAAAAAAGTGGGTTATGGAGGAGTCAGAATGATCTTGGATCACAAGTAGGTTGAGATCGAAGGAGTGATCAGGCATCACCGCCCGCTGGAAAAATCAAACTTGGTTTACTTATCTAAAGGTTACAGAAGGAAGTTGGCACAGAGAGATTGGTAGTACGTTCTGATAACGATGGAAGTTCTTCATGAAGGATCTCAGCAGTAGAATGGAGGGTAGTAAGTCCGAACGAGTGAACTTTTGAAAATTTAAATCTCTTCCCGGCCTAAAGCTGGCGATCCAGTGCACACAGGTTGGTTGAGGCAGGTATCAGGGACCACGTCACCTGAGCCGAGTGTGACTCATTAATCTGAAGGGTTTATAATACAAAATATGACCACGATGTGTGGTATTGTATGGCACACTCAGGCATGGATACAGCCCACATTCCTTACCCGCAGCCTCCTCAGCCCCAAACAGCTTGTTCTAAGCACTTCTGGGAGTCATGATAGCAGATGCTTAGCTCCGCAGTGAGAAAGACCTGAAATTGAGTGCTTGCTGTTCATGGTTCTATTATCCCAGGTGGCAATTTATTAAGTTAAGTAAAACTCTAATTCAATTATGCATCAACATGGGAAAATATTGACTTACCTTCTTTTCCTGTTGGAAACTTAAGGAGTACTAAATGTTAGTATTTTGAGGAAGTTCAAACAGCTTTCCTTCCCAGTGTCTTACAACATGCCTGGAGATGACCGGATGCCTTTTCAGACAAACGCTTGGGTGAATAACAAAGGTTTAAGCAGATACCTTGGCAAAGGATTTGTGAAACTGGGTTCTCTTGCTCCAAGATGGAGAAATTGCTCCCTCTGCTCTTTTAAAAGTTTCCATGGCTTAAAAAAATTACAATTAAGTTGTCTAATTGTTAACTTTGTTCTGTAAGGAAATCTAGTCTTACCTTTTCTTGGACACCCTGGTCTCCTGTATTATCACCTCCATCTGGAGTGACCTTTGGTTAAAATCATATCTACACTCTAAAATGAGTTCAAATTCTGTCTCCACTCCAAACTTTCCCCGATTCTCTGCATTTCCAAATATGGAGCTCCTGCTTCTAGTGAGCAATTATTTTGGTTTCCTTAAGGGCTCTGTGAATTCCAGAGGACAAGTCTGAAAGCTGCTGGGGTGCAGGGACGCTGTCTTATCCTGACATCTTATTCATCCCTTTTTCTCTGTGACCCCGAGCACAGTACTTTATCCATACGAAATTTTCAATGAACTTCTGATATAGGAATTAGAATATCTTTTTAAAAAATATTTGTTTATTTTCGAGAGACAGAGACAGAGACAGAGACAGAGACAGAGACAGGATGAGCAGGAGAGTGGCAGAGACAGAGGGAGACACAGAATCCGAAGCAAACTCCAGGCTCTGAGCTGTCAGCACAGAGTCCGATGTGGGGCTCGAACTCACAGAGTGTGAGATCATGACTTGAGCTGAAGTCGGACACTTAACCCACTGAGCCCCCCAGGTGCCCCGTAATTAGAATATCTTTAGTTGGTAGACGTACTCCCTAGTTTTAGGGGAAATGTCACATACACACTCTGTCAAATCATCCGAAGTTCTATATTTAAGGGGTGCCTGGTTGGTGCAGCTGGTTAAGCGACCTCAGCTCAGGTCATGATCTCATGGTTCATTAGATTGAGCCCTGCACTGGGGTCTGTGCTGTCAGCGTGGAGCCTCCTTGGAATTTTCTCTCTCCCTCTCTCTTATTCTCGGCCCTTCCCCCCACCCTCAAAAATAAGTAAATAAACTTTAAAACAAAGTTCCACTTTTAAGCTGCAGCTGTAAGAATTGGGCAAGATGATGGGTCCCATTAAAAGCCTTGCATCACAGTTCCTTAACATTTGGGTGTTCAGTTACATTTCTTACTCCTATTTTTGCCGTTTCTCCAGCTGCTGTTCTTTAAAGGCATTTTATTATATTATACCAATGTTTTTTTTTTTTTTTTCTGAATATACCTGGCTATCATAGTGCTTGGCATAGAGAATTACAGGTGCCTAAAGCCGTTGTTGAAAGAAATAACAAACTAACTTTTTAAGGGATCATCTTAGATAAAATGCTTTCATTTCTTGAAATACTTACCTCTTTGGCATTTATTTCCGTTAAGATCGGAACAATGTCTCAACGTCGAAAGGGATGGTAAAGCGGTTCCATTTATCCTCCTGGTCAATTTGTATCAGGATACAGGACCTATGCTTATAACATATAGAATGCCAAGTCAGATCGATAAAAATAATAAATACAAAGTGTGATAGGCAAGACCAAATTAGGAAATATGTCACGTATGGGTCAGAGAGGCTCATGCATCCTCCCTACGATGCGGAAATAGATGAAGATGCGTAGGTGTTGGTGATGGTGACAGTGGAGAGTTCCTGTCGGTCCCAGTCATGCTCAGCCCTCCCTGCCCACAGTCGGTCATCATGGGGTTGTGGGGACTCTGCAGGACCCTGGTAAGTTCCTGAAGCCCCTCTCCTGACCCCTTGACGTTTAACTCTCCTTTCTCTCCCGACAATACAGCACAGAAGGTAAAGGGCTCTTGCATCTATTGCCCTGTCAGTAAGGGGCCTTTAATCTGTTTTAGCATGAAAAATTCATTAAGAATGTACTATTATTTCATCAGTGAAATCCTTAAATTTTAAATTAAATCCATAGGTTTGGTTTAGCAACCGCCGTGCGAGATGGAGGAAGCAAGCTGGGGCCAATCAACTGATGGCTTTCAACCATCTCATTCCGGGGGGATTCCCTCCCACTGCCATGCCGACTCTGCCAACATACCAGCTGTCGGAGACACCTTACCAGCCCACAGCTATTCCGCAAGGTATGGAGGGAGGGGCAGTCCAGGGGTTAAAATGTTACACCCGCCCGAAGGCCTTCTCTGCGGCCAGGGAAATCCAGGGCCATGCGCACATTGTTGCTCTCTGTAGGTTAATTACATTGTATCAGCTTGTCCTAAATGTACCTGCAACATTTCAGAATCGTAGTTTGTTCTATGCCACTTGATGAACTGTGCTATACATACTGTAATACGATTTCATTATTTTAAAACAAAACAATGTAACCAAATAAAACAGCTCTCCTAAATAAATATGGGATTAGCTTTGACTTTGTCAAAATTTTACCTCGTCTGCAATTAACTGACCTTCTGTGGTGGTCACCAACTGCAGTAGAAATAGGGCGAAGGTAAGCTTTGATAAAGTCCCTATTTGATGGCATACAGAGGTGAATGGGATAAGTGATAAGACTAAATTGTTTTGGATTATGAAAGACAGCACTGCAGGCGTTCCACACTAATATTTAGGTACTTTGAAAGTATATTTGACCAGGGGCACCTGGGTGGCTCAGTCGGTCTGACTCTTGATCTTGGCTCAGGTCATGATCTCGCAGGTGGTGAGTTCGAGCACCACGATGGGCTCTGTGCTGACAGCACAGACCTTGCTTGGGATCCTCTTTTTCTCCCTCTCTGTCTGGCTCTCCCCTGCTTGTGTGCTCTCTCTCTCTCTCTCTCTCTCTCTCAAAAATAAACATTAAAAAAAAGAGAAAGTATATTTGACAAGAAATGTGAGACTTGCAATTCTTACATTGGTTAATTCTTACCCTGATCAATAACAGTCACTACCAAAATAGGGTTGTTATCATTGTTAATGTGATTTCTGCTCTCGTATTCTGGGTGAGTATGCCATGAAAGTGTATAAATCAGTTACGTACTTGTGCACACATGCAGAGATGTGGCTGTGTTCGTTCTGAGTGGCGCTATGTGCACGTTAAGGAATGCAGTTTGAAATGACTGGTCTGAGCGGTAGATACTGCTGGTGGCTCGGTGATGTGAATGGTGCACTGAACATCTTCTGCTGGCCTGCACTGGCGCATTCGAGCTGACAGTCTTCTTCTTTGCAGCCGTGTCGGATCCCAGCAGCACCGTGCACAGACCTCAGCCGCTTCCTCCGAGCACAGTACACCAAAGCACTATTCCTTCGAACCCAGACAGCAGCTCTGCCTACTGCCTCCCCAGCACCAGGCATGGATTTTCCAGCTATACAGACAGCTTTGTGCCTCCGTCTGGGCCCTCCAACCCCATGAACCCCGCCATTGGCAATGGCCTTTCACCTCAGGTCAGTCCCGTGTTTCCAGACAGACGATTTGCTGTATACCAGAACCAAACAGTCAATTCCCCGAGGCAGTCGTATAATGAATTGCCAAATTTAAACCATAATGTATTCTTTATACAAGCCACATGATTTCAGTTTTCTGGTTTCCTTTCTCTCTCCACCCTTCCTACGGGCCCGTATCAAAAGTTGTAGCTTGGACTTAAAATCCAAGTGATTTTTAAGGTAATCATGGATATTCTGTGTTTATACTTCGTTGTCAAGGCATCGGTTAGCTCCACTCCTAACTCTGAGCTTTGGGTCAGAAGCTCACACGCATTTGTTGTTGTTGTTGTTGTTTTAAAAAAAAGGTACATGATCAGCTGATGTGGTTGCAAACAAAAGCGCCCGATATGAAAACACCAAAGCTTTTATACAACAATTGGAGAGGAAGCAAACAAGTTGCGTGGAGAAGGATCAGCTGATGACTACAGAACTCTGGGATAAATGAGTTATAAATACACAAATTAGGAGCATTATTGCTACTTTGGGAATATATAGATATTTGAATGTTGTAATTGTTTTTCTAATTTGCATTGGACTGTGAGCCTTTCTTCAGAGATCATATTAATAAATTGCCTTGGTAATTGCATGTCGGAGGGTTGGATAAATTTCCTACATGTGGCATCTGTGTGAGGTTGACATTATTAGCAGTTGTTTAAATACAGATCGCCTGATTTTATTAGAGAGCTCTTGGCCCAGGTGGCAAGGAGAGCTGCCCCACTAAATTTGGAGAAATGTCACAAAGGGGCTGCAATCTATAATTGCCATCGAGAATCTCTTCAGGGCTGAGAGTGAGAGTTTTAACAGCTTTATCTTTTCTTAACCCCCTTTTTCCTCTTGGTGGTGAGAAAAACAGAGGGAAGCTCAGAATGACAGAAATGAAAAGTGAAAAGACAATTATACTCAATTACACACTAATCACTGACTATCACCGCTGCCTAGGCACCAAGAGGGCATTCTAATAGGCAGAAAATGAGATTTTAATGGCACAAAGGGTGGCCAAAATAACGACTCATATATCTTCGCCTTCTTCGTTTTCTTCAACTTGTGGTTTGTGTGTTGGGAGTGGAGTTTCTGGGCTCTGCACGAGGGTGATAACTCTGAGCAGCTGAAAAGTTCAAAGCCGTTGGAGTTGAAAAGAATGAATAGCAAAGGCAATGAAATAAACATTTCTGCCTAAAGGCAAATTTCATAAATCCTTTTTTGTAACAGTCAATGTAATTAAGTTTCATAGATTCCTATAGCACATCCTGGGATAAGGAATAAGAGGTGGCTTTAAACCTCGGCCGAAAAATAACAACATGAAAACAATGAACGTGCTTCCTTGCGGGACTTTAATACATTTAATTTCCAAGTGCTGGCATTTGTAAATGTGATTTTGCATGAAAATCACGGACTTAGACTCGTAGATTCCTCTTTAAAATGCGCAGATTTAGAGGATAGAAGCTTCTTCCGCAGTTTAGAAGTAACATCAGGAGTAGTTAACTCTGCAGCTTTTAGCATCAGTAGTGTGGGGCCATAGCAGAGCTGTTTTGAAGACGGTTTGGTTGAATGTTTTAATAAAAGTAAACTCTAATCCTAACTGCTTCTGCAAGGTGAGACCCAGAACTCCCTTGGCATTGCTTTCCTGTTCAGCGGCAATAGGAAGGATGACACAAATCTGTATTCTAGATGTGAAACTCCGGGTTTCTTGTAAGTGTATGAGCTTGTATGTTATAACCAGTATATTACATTATATTTATTATATTGTATTTATTATATTATATTATTGGAGCTACTAGCACTTAGTCTTGAAACTGTTAATCTTTCATTTTATGATTCCAGAGTTGACGGTAGAGTGGGAATCATTCCAATATCAAGCAATGGAAAATTCCACAGGCAACTTTTCCTGTATTTCTTTATTATGCTCTTACATATTCTGTTAATTTCTTACTTGTTACTTTGTACATATCCAGGATATTTTGGATTTCTACCATACCTTTCCTCCTCAAACCACCACAAGGAATCCATGTTGTTTTAGTCCTTATAACCTCCCCAATGAGTTGGAAAAGGGACAAATAATATATGATGAAGTACTTCCTTATTTCTTTAGGAACGTTGGGGAGCGAAAGACAGTAAGTGGATCAGATCATGGATCATGCCAACCATATTTAAAAAACAATTCTCTCGGGGTAGGAGAATTGGAAATTAGAACTTGGATTTCTATAGCTTTGGGATTCATCCCTTCTCAGGATTGCCTCTATTTAAGCAAGGGGGGACCAAGCCTACTTTTGGTTGTTTGGCTTTATTAGGAATATTGTAAAGAAAACTTGAAGACAAGAGTTCACTTTGAACAGCCTGGTTTACCTATTAACCAAAGGAGAGAGGAAAGAAAGGGCCTTCAGGGGCACCTGGGTGGCTTCGTTGATTAAGCATCTGACTCTTGCTTTCAGCTCAAGTCATGATCTCACGGTCATGAATTCAAGCCCTGCATCAGGCTCCGCGCTGACAGTGTGGAGCCTGCTAGGGATTCTCTTTCTCCCTTTCTCTCTCTCTGCCCCTCCCCCGCCCTCTCTGTCTGTCTCTCAAAAATAAATAAATAAGCTTAAAAAAAGAGAAGGGGTCTTCAGTCATACTACTTATTATATCGAAGTGCTTATTAATATATTGGATCATATATTCAAAATGGAACTAATCTTTCCATTTCTCCTCTCCTCCTACTCCTCCATTTCCTCTGCTTCTCTCTGGATATCTGATAGGCAGACAAATCAACTGAGGCTCAGAGAGCTTGCTTGGGGCCTGCTGCAGACCACCAGGTGATAGAGAGATTTGAGGGTGGATGCTGGGAGGCTTGGCCCATAGTCTAGGACCTCCCACGCCCCTGCCTTTAAAAGTACACAGCTGGGCAAAGAGGAAACAGGTTTCATGAAAACTAGTGGCAGGGGGCTTTCATCATATTTTAAAATCACTTAGTAGAGACGAATTTTCTAAACTTTTGGTTCAGGTTAATTGATACTCTTTTGCTAATACGTTTTTTACATGCTTTTTCCATTTCATACACTTTTTCTGCCAATCTTTTAACTTCCCCCAATAATAAAGGTACTGCATGGTTATTGTAGAAAATGGAAAACATTTTTTAAAAGTGTCTTCAGAGTAGGAAAAAAAATCCCCCGGGCAACACTGTTAATATTTTTTGGATATTGCCTTCCAGCTTTTTTGAGTCTTATGCCTTAAATATATTTATAATTGGGGGCACCTGGGTGGCCCAGTCAGCTGAGCATCTGACTTTGGCTCAGGGCATGATCTTGAGGTTGGTGAGTTTGAGCCCTGCATCTGACTCTTTGCTGTCAGCATGAAGCCCACTTTGGATCCTCTGTCCCCCCTCTTCTCTGCCCCTCTCCTGCTCACACTCTCTCAAAAATAAATAAACATTAAAAAAATATAACCGAGATACTGGTGTACATAGCTTTCCGTGTTGTCTTCTTTCTACCATTACATTTCATCAGAGGCCTTTCCCCACCTAACTTAAAGGGAATTGGATTGAATGGTTTTGGAGTTGTTACGGTCAATTCATTGTAGATCTTTTCAGTGGAGGCTGTCTGACATGTTAAAAATAATTTGTGCATTTTATTTGACTCATTTTTTAGTGGTGTTGGCCATTCCCACTTGGAACCCATGAGCCAGGCTGTGTGTGAACTGTGGCCGAATGGGCCTTCTCGTTTCCTGTTAAGAAATTAATAGACACCATAAAGAAGGGCAAGTTGTTTCTCTCTCTGTGTGTGTCTCCTAGTTTGGTTTTCTTTTGGAGCTTCCAACCTGTCTGCTTCCTCAAGCAAAGAGTCCTCTAAAGCTTGGAGAGCCATTAGCCAAATGGTATTTCTTAAAAGCCCTCAGTGCTTTTCGCGGGGAGGGTGTCAGCCTCATGAGGGACAGGTATGAAGCAGTGACTCAGGAAGGCCACTGATCTTGTCTAGCTGGTCAGATTGGAGCAGCAATAGACTGACATGTATCTTGACAAAGTATCAGAATATTGACAAACACTTTTAGAAACTTTGGGCATCGCCTTCCTTCGAGTTGCTGAAAGGGTCTGTGCACCACTTAATGTTGGCCAGTTTATCTCGTTCTGAGGGAATCAGTAACTATATCTGAGGAATATGGCCATTTTTCTTATGGAAAAACTGAGGCCGATGCGATGCAGTCATGTAAATGACAGGGTGAGTTCCTGGCAGACTTATGAGCCAAATCTCTCTGTCTTCCAGCTGTCATTCTTGTATAAACACAAAGTACACATTTTGCTTGCTGAAGAAGCATAATAGCCTAACAAGTTTTCCATAGGCTCTGGCATTGATATTTGACCTGATTTCCCTGCAGGCGTGGCCAAAAGCTTCACAAATGGGGGGCTTGGCTTCATACTCCCCCCAAAGACTGGATCTGTCAGGGGGACCCGAGGCAAGAGTCTCAGTGATGGGTGACAGCAGGGATAGGCTATGACCCCAACCTTTTGTTCTGTCTCTGAATTACATTGCATTTCTTTTGAACTTCATAACCCTTTTAGGAGATGGGGGACCCGTAATGAATGACAGAGAAGAAAACCATTCGAGTCACTCTAGCGAGGGCTTTCCCCGCTGCAGTAGCAGCCTTCTTTCAAAAGGTTGTGTTCTCTTGGTTTGGGGACAGTGCAGAAAGAACACAGGGAAATAGAGCCCATGCATTTCCCCTACAGAGCCGGAAGGCATGTTACCAGCACCTTGCTGCACAAGCAGGAGAGAAAAAGGAATGTTGACGTGAATATGAAGTACTGAGGAAATACTAGCAGATGCTTAAGATGTGAGACTAATTAACATTTGGCCCATGTTCTTCCAATTAACTTTCCTTTGCAAGAAACACTCCCCTCACTGCCTCCACCTCCAGAACACACATAGCCAAACCCCCAAAAACAAGGCCAATTAATTTAACAAACTTCTATCATTTTGTGCCCCACCCCCATCCCACTTCTCCAGTCTCCACGGCTTTTGGTCACAGCTTCTAATGATTTCTTGAGTGAAATACAGTATCGGTGGGGTTACATGGTTTCTAGAAAGTCCCCCCCCCCTTTTTTTTACTGTTATGTTGTATACAAAAATGGGCCAACTTGGCGGCATTTAGGGTTCATCAACCATTGCAAATGATTCTTCAAATGTTTTGGGTTTGGTAAAACCTAAAACACATTTTGCCAAGCACTTTTCCTCCTTAATTTTTCAAACTGTGTATTTTAGGGAAAATTTGATCCATATGGTTTTGATTCATTTACTCTTATATCATGGACTTTTTTTTTTTTTTTCCTACGGAGTCATTTGATATCCAAGAAGCTTTCTGAGCCTTTCCTATGTTCATTTTAAGTATTTTCCTCCTTAAAAAAGAGGAAATCCTCTCAGCAACCTCAGAGGCCATAAATTTTGAGTACTCTCTCAATTCAGCAATACTTAAAAATACATTTGGTATAAATCTGGATTATTATGAACACATTTTATGTTTAGAGCAGAGGGGCAGATTTTCGTTTCTGGTTTATGAGTGAAACCAATGACAAAATAAGAAAATAGGCTTAAATTACAAAAAAAAAGTTTTGTGTTAAGGAACGTTTAACTTATTAATAAATCCCCATGGTAAGAGCGCTGCTCAGAAGCCTCATTTCAAATTTTCGTCCAGGTCTTGGATAAGATATAATTGAATAACCAGAACACCTGTCCTATTTCATGGACAATCTGCTGAGGAAAGAAAACATTCTCCTAAGGACTTGTGTACAAGACTTAAAAATGCTCGAGTGTTTGCTCACCACTCAACACCTCAGGAACAAAGCACAGGTCTGCACATCTCATCAAGGCTGTCAACCATTCATCTGTTAAGTCTGGTTGTATCATCACAGTGCGGAGGGGATGGGACAGACCCAAGAACCAGCTGATAGCTCTTTACAGAAGCGAGATTGTGGTTAATGGCGGAGGATAACCAAGATCAACTTTTGTTCTTGTTCCCATTTCACAAAAGAAAACCTTTAGCTCAACCACCCATCCAGTTGGTCTTAAAGAATAATATTAAAATTGAGATTATTAGTGTGTAATGTATGTAAATTGCATATTTGGTGGCAGCCATGCTTATTAGTGAGTGTGCTCATTTCATGCATATATGTATTAGACTGTCGTGGTTCCATTTCAAATTAGATTTCAATTGCTCAGCACAGTTTCTTTTGACAAACATTTGTTAATCCCGAAACTTATTAGGGAGAAGCATTTAAGTGTTAATATGTGTACACAAAACTCAAGACTGCTTTTGATTTTGCTTGTCAGGTTTGTTTTGTTTTTTGTTTTTGTTTTTTTTTTTTTTTTTTTGCACCTCGGTGTTCACAATTATCTCAAATTCCTTAGCTGCAAGGCAAGATGATGGTGCTTTGTCTAGGGAAGGAATAAGGGCTTGCTTACTGCGGATCAGCTTGTTACATGGGTGAGGTATAGTCATTAAGAAAGGTTGTGAGGAGTGCTTTTCTGTTTCACGCAGGAGCAATCTTCTTCTGGGTGGCAGGGTAATTCCTGGGCCTTTTCTTGTACCGTTGATCCATGGAAAAGCGATAAAATTTACCTTGGTGGCGGGGCCAGCTCCTGTTAGAGGAGAACGAGTTTTCTGGACATTTTCAGGTGCACACGCAGAAGCCACTTGATGCCAGGCCATTTGTTTTGGGTGGCAGAATGTGTGTCCTCCGCCCTCTTTTATCATGGTGAAGAGCCAGACCACCAACCTGTTTCCCAAAGAGCCACTTCTCCTCCTTTACACTTTGCAGAAAGTCACCTGTGGAGGAAAGAGGAGTGATTTTGATTAAAGAGATTGGCCAGGTGTCAAACAAAGCTTGGAGGGAGAGACATTCCATGCGAAAGTGGCTGCCCTTCCAAGGCTTGAGCCTCATTGTTTCATTTCTGAAGTGGTCCAGGAGCTCAAATCCAAGGCTGCCAAAGGCTCACGTGTTTAGGAAGGTTCCAGCATGCATATGATTGTAAATGAGCCCATTCCAGCCACAGCAGAATAACTGTTGACCGTTTGCACGTTTCCATTCCGCTGTGTTAGGTTTTCGAGATGTTCTCCGTGGTGAACCCATTGCTGCTAATCCATCTGTTGAATTCAGTGCGGGCTGTAAGTGACCCGGTGCCTTTGGTTTTTCTCCGAAGGCTGTGGTTGCTACTCTTATAGAATATGAGGAGAGCCCTGGTTTGTGTCAGCTCTGGCCACAGCCTCTTGAGTTAGTTACAGATTGGGAGAATTTTGAAAGAAACAACTACTTGGCCCAAATCTCCTTTTGAAAGAAGGGAAGGAGCAGGATCAATGACTGAATCTTACATCATCTCACTGAAATGAGCCACAAGCAAACCTTTCTTGCTGAATTAAATTTTGTGTGTGTCTGCTGAGTTGATTTAAATAGAAACCCCATTAGCTACTTTCCCCTGTACATTGCACAAATCAAATGAAACAGGCCTATGGTTTTTAGGCCCATTCGGATTTTTTTAGCCGTTGGGGAGAAAAAATTGTGTGTGATTGCTGGGTCTATAACGAAGCCACTAGAATAAAAAGTTTTTCTTCGTCGTCGGTAAAATGCAGGAAAACCATGCTGGGTTCTAGTGTGGGGCCAATGGTCTGAATCAACCCTTTATATGTGGTTGGAATGCAACGTAAAGCTTTTAATTTATTACTGCATGTGCAAAATGGCAATATCTACAGAAATCTGAATACTTGCATATTTATTCAATTAGGGGCTGAATGTGTGCTTTGTACTGCAGACGCAGAAGACTGGATTTAGTCATTAGTTGTGTACTATTTTTTGTTTTCTTTTTTTTCTAAAGAAATCTGTTTCTGCGAAACAGTCTGGGTTTCATCAGAGGTGTGTATTTTTCAATGTACAGTATGATATTTAAAAATTACTCTTGACATTTAGCTAGAGTTCGGTGAACTAGAGCTGCTGAGATTAGTGACTGCACAGTTCCTGCTGATCGTTCCTATGAGAACGATGAGCGATTGCGAGGCAGTGAATTTTGTAGACTCACAGGGTAGTATTTCCACTGGAAGGGAATATTTCCTTCCTACCCGTGAGAGAACCTCAACACTCAACAACAAAGGAGGCAGGCATTCTTGATAGAAATAACTTATCTTTTTCTCTTACAAAAAAACCTGAGGTCTCATCTTGGGCAGCTTGCATTTAAAAAATCTAACTAAAGTTCTGGTTAAAAAAATTTTTTTTAATGTTTTATCTATTTTTGAGAGAGAGAGAGAGACAGCGTGAGCAGGGGAGGGTCAGAGGGAGAGGGAGACACAGAATCCGAAGCAGCCTCCAGGCTCTGAGCTAGCTGTCAGCACAGAGCCTGACGCGGGGCTCGAACCCATGAACCATGAGATCATGACCTGAGCCGAAGTTGGACGCTTAACTGACTGAGCCACCCAGGCGCCCCTAAAGTTTTGTATTAAAAACCCTCTGTAGGGGTGAGCCTCTATTTATGTGTGACTCCACAGGAAAATCTCTAGTTCAGTGTCAATACGTCCATGACTCTTGCAGGCAGAATTTTTTTCTTTTAGCCTCTGTTGTACATTGGTGTGTTTGCACCTTGTTAAAACACATACCAAGCTGTATTGCATAATAATGTACCCATTTGCCCCTTTACTGTGAGCTTCTAGAGGAGTAGTACTAGGTCATAATCATCTTTGAACACCCAGAAACCAAACAGTGCCTCATAATAAAGGCTTTTCCCCATAGTGGGCTCCTTGGAACAGTGGTTTGGGGGAAAAGGATGCTGAGTCAACAATTTGATAAGTGTTATCTTTCAAAATCCCAGGGCATATTAGATGACTAAAGGCTCTGACAAGTCTTGCAGTGCAGAAGCATGGTTGTTTAATTCAGTGCTTTCTAATTTAACCATGGAGCCCTTTTGTTGAGTATTAAACTACCAAGTTTTGAGGAACCCTTCCTGGGAAGTGCTAAATGAGAGAAAACACGGGTGGAGATCTGCTCATGAGTTGTCCATTTCTAAAATGCTTTCCTTGATTTTTTTTTCACAAGTGAATTTTC
This sequence comes from Cryptoprocta ferox, assembly GCA_028646485.1. Classification (NCBI taxonomy): domain Eukaryota; kingdom Metazoa; phylum Chordata; class Mammalia; order Carnivora; family Eupleridae; genus Cryptoprocta; species Cryptoprocta ferox. Next base: position 91,793,351 of record CM053578.1, on the reverse strand, counting down.
TTTCTATTTAATGTCCGATGTTATCTTTTACTTGGACACATTGTCCGCCGCCTCCCCGCCACCTGTATAATAATCACTTAGCCGGCAAAAGAGTAATTTTAAGGAAGAAGCTATTAACCACTTAATAATGTTTAGATAAGGCAGAGAGGGGTGTAAAGAAAGGCAAAAGAATTCTAGGACTAGAGTGCAGTGTGGATGTAACTCATTGATCTAAGGCACTTAGATTCCAAAACTTACCAGCTGTGTGTCTTCAGGCATGTTGCTTAAACTATCTGAGCTTCTGTTCCAACTTCTTGTTACACTTAGAAGATATTAAAAAAGAATTGTCCTATAGGAGCTGGGCTGGGAAACATAGTACTTTGGAAATTTAAATGCTTTTTGATGAAGTAATAAGACTCTTGCAACAGGGCTTTCACGACTATTTACTCCAATATATCCCATGAACCTCTGACAAAAGACAAAACAAAAACTTTTTGTTTGTTCCTGCCCCAAAAGGCAAATGTGGAAACTGGATAATAGCAAAAGAAAGGCAGTTTGTTGGTGGACTGCGGTATTTTCAGGTATTCTTCTTAGACATCTTAAAGAACTAGGGACTCCTTTTGGTGTCCATTCAGAATGCAGTGATTGTAATGTGCCTGAGATATGAAAGGTCCCAGAAATACAATGTACAAAACTTGGTTTTGTTTGAGAAATTCAGATCATGGGGCACCTGGGTGGCTCAGTCGGTTAAGCATCTGACTCTGGATCTCGGCTCGGGTCCTGATCTTAACCGTTTGTGAGTTTGAGCCCCATGTCAGAGCTGTCAGTGCAGAGCGTGCTTGGGATTGTCTCTCGCCCTCTCTTTGCCCCTTCCCTGCTTGCGCTCTCTGTCTCTCTCTCTCTCTCAAAAAAAAAATAAACTTTTTTTTTAAAGAGAAATTCAGATCACAAAACATGAGGACTCACTACAGCAAGAATAAGAGCCAAGGATCCTTCATTCCATGGGGCTAAGAGAGGGGAGGGGACAGGGTCATCCTAATGGTTCCTTTTCTTAATCTCACTTTGATTTATTGAGACACAATATCAACATGAACACATTTTTAAAAATCTACAGTTCAGCTTTTTAAAAAAATTTTTTTGTCTTTATTTTGAGAGAGAGAGAGAGAGAGAGAGCGAGCAGGGGAGGGGCAGAGAGAGAGAGGGAGACACGGAATCCGAAACAGGCTCCAGGCTCTGAGCTGTCAGCACACAGCCCGATGCGGGGCTCAAACCCATGGACTGTGAGATCATGACCTGAGCCAAAGTCATACGCTTAACTGACTGAGCCACCCAGGCACCCCTCTACAGTTCAGCTTCTACGAGACTGGAAAGGTAAGCGAATCTGATGAACGCTATGCTTCTCTCTCATCGGTAAAGAATAAAGGTAGCTAAAACAACAGGTGCAGTGGAAGGATCTTCGAAAGTAAGGGACAATCTGAGTAATTTTGAGTTGCTCATTGGGGAATATTCTTTAGTCACTAAATTACAAAGGCTCTATTTTGTCAAGATCGAGAGGAACAGATTTCATTTCTGTAGCTCAGAGAACTGTGTAAGCGGTTTCATTGTGGGCCCTGTAAAGTCCCAGCATACATCAAGTTACCTGTGCAATAGGAGACACGGCCCATGTCCAATTTATGATCGAGGACACAAGTACATTTTCAGGTAGATGAGCAACACACCATCATTATTGTCTCAGTGTCCCTGGAATTGGGTAAGAGAGAGAATTAAGGTACATAGGATTTCAGCTCATTAGCTTCTGGTTCTTGGAAGACTGTATCCTCAGATGTCCCACATTGATGGAGTTGCTGCAAGTGTCCACGGATCTTGGGAATCCTGTGAAATAGGCAGGAACACATTTCTTAAAAGGTATATTCTTCGACTTTTGCAAGGCTGCCCTGTTGCTTTCCCATGGTTAATAGAAATTGCCTTCCTGAGATCTACTCATTAAATTAGTATTACTTGGTCTTTTCAGTTGGCTCTTTCCTCTACCCTGAGAACGTACCTTCTTTCACATGAAGAGACGGGTCGGGAAGCTTCTCTGCTGTAATCTTAGGCATTTAGTAAATGGAGTCTTAGGACATTGGGCAGCCATAGAAGTATTTGCCTACATCACACATGGTCTAGAAGAAAGAAGAAACTTCCTTGTTGAGATGGGCCACTGTTTCTCCCCCTTGGTAGGCTGGAATGTCTGTCCTCCATGTTGTTAGAGCATTGGGGGGAAGGGAAAATCTCAGGGAAAGAACCCCACATCCTTTGTTTCAGAGGGGCAGAGTCGAGGCCCTTCTTTCTAAAAGCCAACGTGGACTTCAAGTTTATTATAAGTTTGTGTGCGTGTCAATCTTAGAGCTGGGCAGTTAAGGTGCAGCAAGATTGGCATTTATGAATGGTGATGAGGGCAAATCAGCCCTCCAGTTCCTTGAATGTAGGTTTCGTTTATGAGCAATTAGAAATTAAGTTTTAATCCATCTCCCTGAAGTATTTTGGGATACCCAAGTGTAGAGCTTTTCGCTTTCTAGACTTGGAATCCTAGGTCCCAAAGGGTCAATTAGTATTTAGCAAACATGTCCTGAAGTGGTCATGAAATTAAACCCAGACGTATGTTTGATTTTCTACGTGTGTACAGGCAGGTTTTTGAAGGGGTGATGGGTTTGAGTGCTTACCTTGGAGAGGACTGCAGTGGTGGTGGTAAGAGTTAACAGCAGGTAACACCATTCCTCCCAGAGAGAGTTTGAGACTCTGTGGTAAGTGATGAATGAGGGTATCTGACCCACATCTGTTTTCCATTAGAATGGAACATTGCCCTGACATCGTTAGGAGCATTTGTCAAGATTCCCTGGACAGAGCTTCTGTAAATTACATGCTGCAAATGTGTCAGGGTCAGATAAGAGGATATCATTAACTCCCTCAAGTTTACTCAGGGCTCTGTCAGTCCCTGTTAATATGCTAACAGCCGACGGTTTTCCTTCAGCCGGTTTGTTATATTTTTCATTCATAGAAGAAAAAAAAGTCTACGCTCCCCCCCCCCCAATATTGCACATGTTCTTTTCCCATAAATCATATTAATTGTAGACATGGTCACAAAGCATATTAAATGCAGGCATGCGTAAATGAATTAAAACATATGAGAATTTTATTATGACCCATGGTGGGTCTAACACAGTCAAATGCCAACTGTATTAACTGGCATACTTTTCCATTTAGGTGGAATAAGCATTCTCTTAATGGGCTTTATTTTATTGATAATAGATGCACATGCTCATCATTGGCTAGAAGTAAACAATATATACGTGTGTGTGCGCGCGCGCGCGTGTGAGTGTGTACGTGCATGTCATTACTGCAAGCCATTTTTGTGCTGAGTCTTTTCCCGGATTTAAGTTTTAGTCAGCAGTGCCTAAAGAATAGTGCTATCACTTTAACAGCTTAGCTCTATTGAGAAATAGGTACCCTAAAGAATGGATGAAACAAAAATTATTCTGTGATTGGCCATAGGGGCTGGAGATGAAAGTGCATCTATACCTTAGAGTTTATCTGAGACTTCCTGTGCTCTTTTCAAATAAAACTTAGAAACACAGGCAGCACATGAACCACACTTGTCTGGCACTCATACTTTTTAATCATGCATTAAACATAGCTACTTGCAAAACGTAAGCTAAGGATTAAAATGAAAAATAAGGACGTGTTTAGCCAGACATCTTACAAGCACTGGTGTTCGGTCTGGTTAGGTAAAGGTCAGCCATGGCCTTCCCATAACTGTGGGTGTGGGTGAGAAGGTCACCCTACTTACCTTAAAAAAAACTTCTGCCCTCAGGCAACTTCCCTCTTACAGCTTTTAAACGGACAGGGCCAAAAAAATCTAATTATTTAGATGCTAATCAACTGCAGGATAATTCCTAAGGCCTTTGAATCTGAAGGCAATGGTCTAGTTCTCAGTTGTCCAAATATAGGCTTTTCAAGCATCAAAGATACAGTCCCTGAAATATAACCATCAGATGACTCCCGGAGCATGTGTGTTAACAAAAAACCCCACTTAAACATTCGAGTATTTTTGTTTCGTCTTGAAAATAAATTATATCCAAATTAAATATGTATACAAGCAGTATATAGACTTTTGGAGAGGAGGGTGGAAGCTAAAAAAAAAAAATCAACGCTTTATATCCTCCATAGCTATATTTCGCAGCAGTTTTCTGAAATGTAAATGAATGTGTATCATTAAATGTGAAATCACAAGAACCTCTGATCACTTCGGCACAAACAAGAAAACAAAGACACGAACCAGGATTCCCACTAAGGAAAAAAGACACACAGAGATGTACCCCATAATTTGCTACGTCGTTTGAGATTTTTGATGAGCTCTGAGCCCTTTCAACTGACGGCAAAACCATAACACACGGAGACAAATATTTTCCAGACACTTTGCTTTAAATGTAAATCTTCATTTGACCCCTAGTTTTTATCTTTTGTATGTAATCTTACAATAGGAAAATTAATTCAAGAGAAAGATGGCATGGGGCAATTGTCAAGAGTTAGTTTTTCATCTACCGTATAATCTTCCAATCAAGATATAAACAACCTGTTTGGAATTCTGAAACTGGAGAATGATCTTAAGGAGATCTTCGGAAAATGTCTCTGATAATTAGAATAACTGAAGAATTGGCATTAGTGTCAGCACAGGATTCTAAGGCTTTGAATTTTTTTTTTTTAATGAAAGCTTATCCATAAAACAATCTAGAAACAGGGTCTGGGAAGTGTGTTTGGAGGTAACAATTTAGAAATATACTTAATGGTTTTTTCAGATGCCTCACCTAGGAATAGTACTCAACATAAAAAGAAAGTCTTCCTTCCATATCCCTTCCCAGTGGGACAGAACAGCCATCTTTACTATAGGAAAACTTCTTGGTCATTGTCTCTCCTGGGTTTCTCTGGCATTTAATAAGAATGTGGTCAGTGTTCCGTAGACAGAACTGAAAAGCTCCAAGTTTATTTATTTTCCTTTGAAATTGTTTGTGAAAACTGGACACTTATTTATTCTTCCATCAACCCTAAATTAAAAAAAAAATCAGGCAAAAAAGCCAGTCCTATAGTAGAAATAGCTTACTAATGGTTTATGAGGGGGGCGGAAATACCCCACTTTGCAACAAATGGAGATTTTATTTTAGGCTTCAAATGACAAATTGCTGTAGGAAAAGCATGTATAAAAGAAATCGTGACAAATATTCTTAAAAAGAAAATATGGCTAGAAGACATTCCAGAACCATATTGGGGGAGTTCTAAGAAGTTCGTTCACCAACTTCTTTGTGCAGCAAAAAAATAAATTTCCATAGCTTCCCTTGAACCACATGAAACAGAAAATAGCTTTTAAAGAAATGTACATAAAAGTGTAATGGGACCCTTCCATAGAGATTTGAGGTTTTAAATTATGTTGGGGAAAGTAATGCATTTTGCATTGATATATTCACCATTTTACTTTCCAACACAGATATCCTTTTCAGTTTTTAAATGAGAAGTTATTGAAAAGAGGTACATTTCTTAAGCTTTCTCCATGTGAAATACTGAAGTAAATCATGTTAGTTTATAATTACTTGTTTATTTCCATTTGGGGCCATGTGTCGGAACTTATTAGTGCCTCTTTCCCATCCTTACGTAATTCTGGAGAACGAAATGATGACAATATGCGACCATCCCAGTGGAAAGAAGAACTTGTAGGAAAATGTCTGCCTCCTGGGCTCTATCGGGGACGACCAAGGGAGCAAGGATAATTGGGCTCTGGTCCTTTTAATTTTTTCACATTGGCCACTACAAGTACTGGACGGCTGAACGAAGGGCTCTTGCTCAAGAAGCAGCTGTCACTGGCTTTCTGTGTGTGACATTGGCCATACTGATAGGAAGACCCAGTGTGGATTCTTTCCTGTTCCATTTACTCAGCAGTCATCCCTCCTGGTTGGGTCATGCTCTGGCAATGTCTTAAGGATGCTGTGCCCCAGAACGTTAAGGAACTATCTTTCCAATCATCCTGGAAAAGCCCTCTGGCAGACACAGCTGTATCTTCTCCATCCTCCAGTAGATATATTTCTAGGTCTTAGATTTAAATCTTGTCTTAAAGTATGTCATAATGCAGAACTGCAAAAGGTTGCTCCATGAACAGCATCATAAGCTGAATTTTGCTTATTGGAAGGACTCACTTCTTCCCTTTTTGGATATTCAAGGTTTTCTCCAATGGACAAAATTATTACTGCTTTCTAAGTTAGGCAAACAAAGAAATATATGGCAGAGGATGAAAAAAGGGTTTATCACAAGAATGTACAGATAGTTCACGGGAGAGTGTGCCTGTTTTGAATAACATTTTGCTTTTACTCTTCAACTATAATTGTGTATAGAGTATTCCTTTTCTCCCTTAGAGTAATATAATATTAACTAAGCTTCAAGTAAGTGTTTTCATGAGGGATGCCATTTTAATTTAAAATGTATTTCCCTTTTACCCAGTGCCATTGGCCATTTTTCTTCTCTGGATTAATGTAATTACAAAATTGCTTTTTCTAAGTATGTGTTTTTACTCAGCACCGCTTATTTATAGTAAACTATTCGTACCCTGTGTCATTACCCCCCTTTCATTGAAATAGTTACATTTTTCATATTTTTATTTTCCCCATCCATTCTTGCTCATCAGGCCAGTAGACAAAGAGATACCCCCGATTTGAAAGGATAAGCTTGGCACTGAGCAACCTCCATTTTAGATCCTTTTCTTCTAAGAGACACGAATGGAGAATTTGGGCTGAAATAAAATACTTAATAGATTAGTATGTCAGCAGCATTTTTATGAATTTTCAAAACATATACTGTAAACTCATCTACACAAACTCAAAGAAAGGCCAAAAAAGAAAACAAAAACCCATGTGGGTGGAAGAACATTTAGGAAATAACTCAAATGCATTCTGGGTGATGTTCACAGTTTTTAAAAGGAGAAAAATGAAGAAATCATTGGACCATAAATGGCATCAAGTAGAGCACATGAGAACCCCATGTTCTAGAGACTTCTATCGTCCTGGAGCTCTGAATCCTACTGATTCTTTATCTTGTGACTTTCGCTTTCTCCAAATGCCTAGTAAAATAAAACTATGCTCTGTCACATATTTTTTTAGCCTATAAGTAGTTTTTAAAGCTTTTAGACAAGCTATTCCTCCACATAACTCAAGGAAACTTCGCTCTCCTGGGACATCTTTAAAAATGTGGGTGTTGCTGTGTTGCTTTCTGCACACTGGCCCCCCCATTTCTCACATGCTCACACACACAAATCAAATGAAAGGCAGACAAGGAAATAGAGAATAGCTCCAAAGGGGAAAGGTGAGGGAAATCAGTGGCTTGTTGAAACACAGGAAGAAAGGGTAATCCCTAGAAGTTGGTAAGCAGACCACCTCCCCCCTTTTGTCTCATGGGGCTAATTGAAGATAGATCAGTTTAAAGCTGCATTTCAAGAAGATTTTGTTTGGCTATGAGGATTATGCAGACCTTTCCTAAAGGGGATGGTGGCATCGCTGGTTTTGAAATCTAATTTAGGATGCCTTTTCTGGGATGTAAGAGTAGTCCCCCCGGGAACCTCCCTGGCTGGCTCAGTCGGTTAAGCTTCCGACTTCAGCTCAGGTCATGATCTCGCGGTTCATGGGTTCAAGCCCCGCGTTGGGCTCTATGCTGACAGCTCGGAGCCTGGAGGCTGCTTCAGATTCTGTGTCTCCCTCTCTCTCTGCCCCTCCCCCGCTCATGCTCTGTCTCTGTCTCTCAAAAATAAATAAACATTAAAAAAAATAAAAAAAGAGTAGTCCCCTCTCTCTCCTTGCTGGAACTCCTACATCCAGGATTTTGTGGTCTGCATTCCCTCGGGGGACAGCACGAGGCCAGAGATGGGGCTTGGGGTTCATTGCGTCTCTCCCCTCCTGCTCTTATTTATACCTTTAATTTCTTCCTCAGATAAAACGTGAATACTTTTTAAATTTTTAAAAATGTTTTTATTTATTTTTGAGAGATAGAGACAGAGCATGAGTCAGGGAAGGGCAGAGAGAGAGAGAGAGAGAGAGAGAGAGAGAGAGACAGAATCTGAGGCAGGCTCCAGGCTCTGAGCTGTCAGCACAGAGCCCGATGCAGGGCTCGAACACGTCAATGGCAAGATCATGACCTGGGCCGAAGTCAGATGCTCAACTGACTGAGCCCCCCCAGGCGCCCCGAAACAACGGGAATATTATGGCAATGTGTGCAGTTGTGGGCTCCGGCACTGAAATATTTGATAAACAGGTAATATTTTTTGGAAGCTCTCCAAAACAGTACCTGATTTCTTCTGCAACTGCTTCTTGACCCCTGCTGCTAGATCAGAGCAGCCGAGAAAAACCCCTCCCTCTCTCCGGTGGCAGTTTTCCAGCTGCCAAATTAATTAGCCACTTACTTCCATCACAAGGGGCTGTAAGGGTCAGCGAGCTTGAGTTCACGAAACACTTCCCATGCACATCTGAAAGTTGTTCTGTTACCACAAGGTGGTTTTTTTTCTTTTCTTTTTAAAGTTCTCTTGCTCTCCAGGGTTATTTACAAAACTGAACGGAGTTCTTAGAACATGTTTGCATTTCGGGCTTTTCTTTCCTTTTCACACTTTTTCTATATGAAATGTTTAGAGAAGAAGCAAAAAGGCAGGTAATGGAGGCAGTTACTTGGAGAGTTGGTTACCACTCCCTTCCATCCATCCATCCATCCACCCATCCATCCATCCTTCCCTCCTCCCTCTTTCCTTCCTTCCTCCTTCATTCCTTCAGTACCTAATATGTGACAAGTACCATGTTAGGTTCTAGAACTATAAAGGGAAGTAGGTTATTAGCCTCAAAACTCTCATAATTCAAAGTAGGTGAGCAAAGTCATGATCGTGTAGTGGGAGGGATGAATAAAGCCCTTGGGAACATCAGGGAGGGAGTAATTATTTCTAATTAACTGAAAGATGGCCAAGTTAGGGAGAGGAACTTTCTGGAGAGGGAAAGCTATGAAAGGAGACATAGGCATCTTAAAATACACAATAAGAATTTCATTTGAATCCATTGAGCTTCTCAAAAAATATAAGCAAATGTGTGTGGTTAAAAATCACATGTGAAACTTCCAGAGGTAATATATGATTAGCCAGTGCTCTATACGAACAGATATAATTTCTCCCTCCGTCCTTCTGTTCCTCCTTCCTTTCCCCCTTCTTTGAAATTCTAGTCTGATTTTATCACCAGAGGCATGATGAGTCTCTCCACTTCTTTTCTTTTCCCTTCCTCCTTCCTTCTCTTTCCTCCCCCTGCCTTTTTTGCTGAAAGTGCAGTCAGATCTTATCACTGGGCATGAGGCGGGGTCCGCGCCCCTTTGCCTTGCGCTCAACGTCTTCTGGATGGCCCTGTAACAGCAGATTTCCAAAGAAATAAAAATGGGACCTTTCCAGTGACTCAGCTCTCAGTTCTGATCGGGTCCACCCTGCATTCTTACTTCCTCCCAATGTGCCTCTTTCTTTTAGGTAATGGGACTCCTGACCAACCACGGTGGTGTACCCCATCAGCCCCAGACCGATTATGCTCTCTCCCCGCTCACCGGGGGGCTGGAACCTACCACCACGGTGTCGGCCAGCTGCAGCCAGAGACTAGACCATATGAAGAGCTTGGACAGTCTGCCCACGTCTCAGTCCTACTGCCCACCCACCTATAGCACCACAGGCTACAGTATGGACCCCGTCACTGGCTACCAATATGGGCAGTATGGACAAAGTAAGCCTCGGTCTTTCTGGGGGGGGAATGCCTCCCGAAAGGGTGAAAAATCTCCACCCTTCCTTAGAAAGGGGCGGCAGCAACCCAATTAGGCCTTAACAGCCCGGGATCAATGTCATGGCAAAGCCAGCCAATTGTCCCGGCAAGGGCTCCCTGGCACAATTATTTTCTTAACTGATGTCAACAACATCTTGTGGTTATTAATTGCTGAGATGTGAAACCTGATTGCCACGAGGTAAAACACGAGGGTTGGCCAAAATGAAATAACCCCTGGCATTAGAAACACATGTTCTTAATGAGGTCAGCTCAAGGATCCTATGGGGTATAATCCCAAGGACACAGACTTGTGTCAAACTTGTCCCAGGAATAAAAATATTGGTCTCGATCCTTTGATACCGCGGTATTAAATATGACATTGTCAGCCTGTAGCTGATTTTGCCTCTTGCTGTGAATTGTCCCGGCGTGACCTAAAAAGCTGCGTGTGTTTCCTTACAGGTGCCTTTCATTATCTCAAGCCAGATATTGCATAAGTGAACTGTCCATTCGGAGCCCAAACTGGCCCTGTTTCTGGTCTCCACAGCCTACCCATGAAGAATCTTCTCTGAAAACAAAAATCACCTTTTTGGGGGGCAGTCTCGACGGGTGACCAAGAAGAGTGATTTTTTCCCCCCCTCCGGTAGTTGGTCTCAAATTCTTTTGAACATGTTGGACAAACGCGGTGGAGGAAAGGAAGGCCTGGAACAGTAAAAAGACAAACACAACATCTGAAGGCAACGATTTCACATGGCTACATACCACATACCCCAACTCTTCAGTGCTGATGATCAAGGAGCTAAAACATTCCATTTGTGGGCGTGCGTGGTGTGCGTGTGTGTGTGTGTGTGTGTGTGTCTGAGATTTTTCTGGACTGGTTCAGGCAAGCAGAATGTTTCTAAAGTAACGTCAGAGAGTACTCTAAGGTATGATGTGTTTGATGTTCAATGCTGACACGTCTACGATTTTAAAACTGCTCACGGGACGAGGCAGGAATGGAGGAATCCTTGACTTTTACACACTGGAAATCGACATAAACATAAATGGCACCATTTTTTAGGAAGTTAGACTAGATGTAAAGGACCTCCCAAATAAATTATTTGTGATCTTACCCTCCTTTGTAACCCAGTTGTCAATAAATAATGTCCAGGGTGGGCAGCCTTGCTAACAGGATATGGGATAACAGGAAGAAAAGCTCGTGTTCTTTCTCGGTGTGGGGAGAGGTATGGGAGATTTTTCCCAGTTCATTTTCATTTTGAAGCCAACCTGGCCGGGGTGGGGGGCGGGCGCAGTGGAGAAGAAGTGACGTGCATTCCCACAGCTGCTTATCGGTGTGCAATACTGTGTACCTCACGGACGCTTTGGCAGTGGCCAGGGCCGTAGAAACAGAATCAGAACTCTATTTTTGCAGGTGCTTTATTTTCCAAGCCCATGATTCATTGCAGTAGAATGCATGACGTTCGCCATTTAATGGACAGCCGACACCCGGCTTGCTCCTTTTGACTAGAGACCGTGTTCAAGAATAATGCTTTTAAGATGACGACGTTTACATTCTTCTCTTTTCTATGAAAGGCAGGGCAAGAGCAGAAATGTCCACGTGGCTCTCATGTACTTTTAAATTATACAAGGAAATCCAATATGAAAAGACTATAGGAACTGAGGTTTACATACGTTTGTGTGGTGACATTTTAGAATGTCAATAAATTTGTTTTTTGAGATGTTACGAGGAACGAGAAGGTGGAAGGCAGTGTTATTTATTTCTTTCTATTCTTGGAACCACGAACGAGGTAGGCACAGGTACATTCCCTTTAGAGTTAAGGACGACGACATAGTGGGTTAGTGAGATTAGATGTAGCTCCAGTTTAGTTCATACGTTGGTCATAGAAGGTGATGGGTCAAGAGAAGCGCGCTCTTTGTGTTGCAGCCTCAACCAACAACAATGTGTTGTAAAAATGTCTTTCATGTAAAAAGTGCAGTAAATATTTACTATTTATAATGAATAAACAGTTATGAAAACTTGCCCAACATGGCTTTTTTTGGGGAATTGGTGAATGTAGGGTTAATAAAAATGTGGGTATGGGAAGTCAACAGAACACATACTTCACCGACAATGGTCACTTTTGGATTAGGCTACACCAAGGACAGATAGGGTCACATACCTGACAATTGTATTGTCTTGAAGAAGCTTGGTTGAGCACACTTTTTAAACGACTGAAGGTTTGTTTTTTCTTTTAATGTTTATTTATTTATTTTGAGAGAGAGGGAGAGAGAGAATCTCAACAGGCTTCTCGCTGTCAGTGCAGAGCCCAATGCGGGGCTCAAACTCATGATCCATGAGATGGTGATCTGAGCAGAGATCAAGAGCCGGATGCTTAACTGATTGAGCCACCCAGGCGCCCCTGAAGGTTTTATTTTTGTATATGTGGTATTTAAATAGACTCCTTTGCCCACCTTTCTCTCCCTGTGGTTCTCTGAGCTATTGAATTCCGTAACTATCACTTGGGAGCGTGTCTTCCTCCAGAGTACATTCTCTGTCTTCATCTTCAGTGGTCATCTCCGCTGAAATGTTTCTTGAGAGCTTTCATATTGTGTCATTTATTTTATTTCAGAAGCTTTCTTCACTCTTCATGAAAAGCATTACTGCCTGCTTCATTCATCCTTCTGTCCTCCTTCATTCCCCCCTTTCTTTTTTCCCTCCCTCCCTTCCTCTCTCCCTTCAACACTGTTTAAACATTTATGGGGAGTCTAAATGTGCCAGGTATGGTGTTTGGCACTGGTGTTATAGCGATGCTCATCGCTTAGTGGGCGCAGCAGAGGAGTAAATACACAGTCACAATAAAGCATGAGGACTGTTTCTTTTTCGTTTTTCACTTTATTTATTTATATTTGAGAGAGAGAGAGAGAGAGAGAGAGAAGGGGGGGTGAGAGAACAAGGGAGGGGTAGAGAGAGAGGGAGAGAGAGAATCCTAAGCAAGCTGCATGCTGTCAGTGCAGAGCCTAACATGGGGCTTGATCTCACAAACTGTGAGATCATGACCTGAGCCCAAATCAAGAGTCAGACGCTCAACCAACTGAGCCACCCAGGTGCCCCATGGGGATCATTTTTATCGAGTAAATAATCATAATACCCTTGGAGACTCTTACTTGTATTCATCTATTTATTCCTCCCAACACCTTATATATAAGGCAGGCATCATTAGCATTGTTCTTTCACAGTTGAGGAAACTGAGGCACAAGACACTTTTGTGAGATCACCCAGTGGCAGAGCTGGGATTTGATTCCAGGCACACTGATTCCAGAGCCTATGTGCTTAAACTCACTCTTCTGGCTCCGCAAGTCCAGTGTGGCAGAACCTTATAGTCAGAAAGTTCTAGAGAATTCTAAAGGAGCACTGTCTAATTCCATAAGCAGCTAGCCATGTATGACTATTCAAATTTATAACAGAAGTAAATAAAACTAAAAAGTCGCTAGTTGCACTAGCTACATCTTGAGTGTGCAATAGCCACATGTGGGCAGAAGCTGCTATATCGGGCAGTGTAGACATGGAACATTTCCATCATTGCAGAAGGTTCTGTTGGTCAGCACTGATCTAAGGCATATCTTTTTAAAACCCCAAGAACTTGAAGTGCAGGAGGTAAAATTTCCAAATTCTTTAAATGTGTCAGGTGTTCTTAGCTCACTTAATTCCAGTCAAATATGTTGCTCTTTTTTTTTCTTTTTGACAATTATCTTTTCCAGGGGCACCTGGGTGGCTCAGTCAGTTGAGCATCTGACTCTTGATTTTGGGTCAGGTCATGATCTCAGGGTTTGTGAAATCGAGCTCCGAGTCGGGCTCTGTGCTGATGGTATGGAGCCTGCTTAGGATTCTCTCTCTCTCTATGCCCCTCCCCTACTTGCTTGCCTATTCTCTCCCTCTCTCAAAAAAGTAAACTTTAGGGAAAAAAAGAGACAATTATCTATTCCAAAAATGTTTTTATTTTAATGTTTATTTATTTATTTTTGAGAGAGAAAGAGATCAGGGGAAGGGCAGAGAGAGGGAGACCGAGGGTCTCAAGCAGGCTCTGCACTGTCAGTGCAGAGCCCTGTGGGGAGCTCGAACTCATGAACCGTGAGACGATGACTTAGAGCCGAAATCAAGAGTCAGATGCTTAACTGCCTGAGCCACTCAGGTGCCCTCAAACATGTTTTAAGAACAGGAAGGTAGCTAATCTTTACCACTTTTGTTATCCTGTTTAATCCTCATGAAATCCTTGAGGTGGACATTATTAGCCCCAAATTACAGATAAATGGACTGAGGTCCAGAGTTGTTTATTAGTTGGGCCAAGGTCATACATAGTCAGAAATAGTAGAAGCAGGCTTTGACTTCTGCTCAGCCTGGTGGCAGAACCTGTCTTTATTTTACCTTTCCAAATTCTGCTGGCAATACTCACTTCATTATGTCAACCTATCCTCATGCCAAACTCAAGCTGAAAGCAGGTATTTAAAAAAAATAATTCACTCCCAGTACACGAGAGCAAAAGTTCTAGGAAGTGGGATTATGCAACAGAAACCGATCTTCCATATCATTTCCCGCCCCCCCCATCTCAGAATTTGGCAGGTGTCGCTCACATCTCTTTCTGATATATTTCTTTATGTCCTTATTTTTGCGTGTCTCTGCGATCTCTTCCTTGGTTCACATTTCTCATGTTGGAAGTCTTAGTAAAACATTGTTCCCTGACTTATTTTATTTATTGTGTGTATCTAATCAATCTCTAGAGGAACAATGACTTGACTCCCCTCAGTCCTGGCCGCTCGTTGGAGTCCCTGCTCCTGTAGTTCATATAGTTACCCAATTTAGTTTGAAAACTTAAAAGGAAAAACTAAACATTAGAACTTAAGAGTATTAAATAATGGATGTATGTAGTGATGTCAATTGCTGAGTCATTCCTTCCTTGGCAGCAATTTTCCTAGGAATATATATCATATTTCACATCTGTGATGGAAACAAACATATTGTTTTAGCCCAATTTGGAAAGGTATTTTCACATACACTTGGATATTTGGGGTAACATTCAATGTTAGGAGGCATCTTATTAGTCCTGGGAATAGAACCAGTGGAAGGGACAAGGTCACTAGCTCATGGCTGTGAGTTTAGAAAGAGTCTTAAATGGGGACGGGGATGGATTTATTGATGCCCTTTGTGCAGACATGCCATGGAATACTCAATCCTCAAAATACATAATTATTATATGGAGCTAGAGCCAAGATGTCTAGAAAGGAAATCTTTTTGGAGACGAAGGCTTGGGCCTCATTTGGAGTAAATGATTTTTGGTGTCTAATTATTTATGAATAAGGAGAGCTGCTGTCAAGCATTGAGGAGCAGAGCAAGTGACAAGTAGATAAATGACAGTGCTTATGCAAAGAGATCCATAAGGCCAACCTCAGCCCCAGACAAGCAGTCATGGGTCTGGCTGGAATCAGTGTTGGGTAATATGAGAGAGAGAAGGAAGAAACAAAACTAGGCTCAGGCCTCTTGTCAATGCTGGTGATATAAGCTAGTCTCTTTCTCATAGATCCACTCTTTGGTATCACTGACCATTGAATCCCAAGAGCCTAGCACCATGTCCGACCTATAATGAGTACTCAGTACCTGCCTGTATGAATAAATGAATTAATCCATGAATGAATGAGGAGCAACTCTCTCGTACTGTACTCCTGACATGATCGTCCGAAGAAGGAGTGCAATCTCAAGGGTGTGTGAATTGGGGTGAACAAGTTTGATATTGCAATAATCCTTGGGGTAGGGGACCAGGTAGGTGGCTAATGTAAGACCAAAGGCACACAGATTGTCTTGGGATTGGATTAGTACAAAACCTTAGGGAAGGAGTGGGAGGCAGGGGGCCTAACAAGTCACTTGAGAGTCATATTTCTGGGGTTTCTAACTGACGCAGATGGCACAAGGCAGGGAAAGAGCCAGTTGGTAGATTGCTGACCGCACTGGTTCTCACGCCTACCTGTACACTAACCAAATTATTAAAAAAAAAACACGCACACTAGTGCTGGACCCACCCAGACTTGTGACTCAGAATCCATGGAGATGGGCAGAGAGAGGGTTGATGAAGAGCTCAGAGAGAAGCCTTTGGCTGGATTGAAGTCTTGGCTACACTTGACCAGGGAACTGGGTGATGGGCTTTTCAGGGCTCAGAACTGCGGTCAGGGTCATTCATCACAGCCCAGCTGAGAGTAGTCACTTTGGCCTATCAGGTCACCCTAGCCTTATCTTTCCCCCTGTTCTTGAACCAGAGGGGAAAATGTGGAGAGGCAGCAGTGCGGGACATGAATGAGGGTGAAGTCCGTGGAATTACCTACCATTTGATTGGCGTTGTGTTAGGACCCCATACAGCTCCAGCTGAACACCTAAAAAACCTGACCACGCAAGACTCAGTAGTGCATAGGCTTTTCCCCAAGTGGTGCACTGACATCTTGTGCCAGTGCTCTTGTGATCCTGTGGCATTCAGGAGAGTTTGAACCATGGGACTGAAAACATAACTGTCATTTGGTTCTGCTCATCTGGGGGGCCCACTCAATGAAGCTGAGCTTCTGAGCTTTGAACGGAATCCCCACACATGCCAGTTCTTGTCACTACCTGTAGAGTGAGGGAGGGAGGCGGTGGCTTTTATTTCCTAACTAAATAATTCGTTTGATACTTACTGAGTTCCTCCTGGATGCGGGGCAGTGGGGCTTTAATGGAAAGTAAGACAGTTCCTGCTTCCGGAAGATCCCAGCTCCGAATAAACTGGATCCGTAAATAACGTGTTGGGACACAAAGCGATATGTAACGGAAAGGGAGTGTAGGAACACCAGGAGGGCATTGCTCCACCTGACAATGGAACACCTTTCAGAGGAAGGGACCCTGGGGCAGAATATCTAAGGAGAAATAGGAAGTTACTGGCAGATTCAGTGCCAAAGGGCATGTCATTTCCATTAAAAAATTTTTTTTAATGTTTATTTATTTTTGAGAAAGAGAGAGAGAGAGATTGAGAGAGACAGAGCATGAGTGGGGGAGGGGCAGAGAAAGACGGAGACCCAGAATCCAAAGCAGGCTCCAGGCTCCGAGCTGTTAGCACAGAACCTGACTCAGGGCTCGAACTCATGAACTGTGAGATCATGACCTGAGCCGAAGTTCGATGCTTAACTGAGCCACCCAGGCGCCCCTACTTCCGTTTTTATATGACGTCAGCTGTGGAGGTGCCAGACAAAAGAAACAAGGGAGGTCAGACAGGGGCTGTGTCTCCCAGATTCTCCAGTAAGACCAGTCCACAGACAGAGCCTGCTGGGAATCCTTATAGAGTTCAAAGGACATGAGATTAGGTTAAATGGAGCAGATACTTTTTTCCTTAAAAATGGATTGGGAGGGGCGTCTGGGTGGCTCAGTTAAGAGTCTGACTTCGGCTCAGGTCATGATATTTCGGTTCATGAGTTCGAGTCCTGCATTGGGCTCTGTGCTGACAGCTCGGAGACTGGAGCCTGCTTCGATTCTGTGTCTTCCTCTCTCTGCCCCTTCCCCAGCTTACAGTCTGTCTGTCTCTCTCTCTCAAAAATAAATAAACATTAAAATAAATAAATAAATAAATAAATAAAATTGATTGAGAGACTTTCCACCTAAGGAGCCTGATAAGAAACTCAGGGGAGAAGGAACGAATATCTATGATTATTGCCTTTTTTTTTTTTTTAAAGTAGGTTTCGTGTCCAGATTGGAACCCAACATGGGGCTTGAACTCACAACCCTGAGATCAAGGCCTGAGCTGAGATCAAGAGTCAGACACTAAACTGACTGAGTCACCCAGGTGCCCCTGATTATTGCCTTTCTAAGCAGAGCCTCAAAAGCCCGGGAGGAGTGTAACGCCTACTCTTGGTGGCCCCAGCTGCATTTTCATCAGTGGAAAGAAAGCTCTTTGTCAGAGGTCCGGAAGCTGCAGCGCCTTTCATGACAGGCTAAGTGGGACGATCCATTGTGACTATTTATCCACATGTGTGTAACTGGGGTGCTCCGCTGAGTTTGGGCCCCAAGATCTCTTTGCTCAACCCTGATGGGCAAAAATGGGACGCAATACTTTTCTTCTTTTTCTTTTTTAAGCTCCAAGTTTAAATTCTCCTTTTGGACAAATTGTACCCATCCCCCCTTCCCAAACGCACCCTAGTGGGTCTCTTGGTTACACAGAGGGGAGCAAATATCCTCTTTGAGATGGAAAGTAAAGAACATATAGGCGGAGGTATAGATGACGGGAAACTAGGCAGCTCTGCAGCAGAAGGCAAAGGCTACCTTTGTGGGTGGAGTTTTATGCTTGCATATTATATTTACTTGTAGGAAACCAATTATTTCTTTCTGGGCTTGGAGCAGCAAAGGGCTGCTTGAGAGAAGTAAACTGTTCCCCAAAGCACAGTGGCACGCTGAGAGTCCTTCTGGAAACATTTGGGTCTGGGGGTGCTGTGCTCTCAGACAACCATGATTTTGTATCAGTCGACAGAAAACAGATGCCACACCTGAATTTGGAAATTTAGAGAAGGATTTTTAATAAGGAGATTATCTATAAACCTGGGGAGAGGAGGAGAGCTGCTATGGGGTGGGAAGGGAGAACTTACTGGAACCTGGAAAGAGAGCATCATGTAGGGCAATTGGCTCTGAGAGTGATGGCTGTTGAAAGAACACAGACACCCAGAGGCAACTGCAAGGGGGAGGGAGCCAAGGGCAAAAGATCCTGGCTTCATTTGCCTCCTCTCTCCCAACTCCTCCTGGGGATCCCATTGGCTGAACCCAATTAGAAACCAGAGGGCACAGGAGCCAAGCATGTGGGCCCACAGAGCAGCCTGCTACGTGGAGAGCAGGGTGGGAAGGGTAGAGAGGGATCTGGGAGGGCCCACAAATTGCACCTAGGTTTGAGTGCTCTGTTTTGCCATCTTTTCCCCCGTGTTCCCAGCTCTCTACAAAAGTCAGGCCTTAGCTGTCATCCTAAGGAATTGAGGGAAGGGTCCGTGCCCAAGTTGGGGCTAAGGGCACACACAGGCAAACGCTGTTTGCTGAGATGGGGAGGGTAAGAGGCGTCATGCACAGCAGCTGTCCAAGATCAGAGGGTTGGCTGAGATGGCAGGTGAGATTTATAGGGGAGGTAGTCGTCTTCCAAGAATTCCCAGGGATGCGTGGATGAGAGGAATCTAATCAAAGGGTTGACTTCTTGGGGTTAAGCAGTACGGGGGTGTGCCCTCCAAAAAGCTGGACGTAAAAAGAAAGTCACCATGTTCTTTTACAGGTATCATACGAAGAGATCTGGAATATAAGCCTTGCCCATATAATTTTATAACTGTTTTAAACTTGTCTATCTCCTCCATAATTTAAGTTTCTGGAAGATAAGGCCAGTGGGTTGGTTATTTTTGTGTTTCCAAGTTTATTTCGTTCATTGCCACCCTGCTTGACACGTTTATTGAACAGAATCAAATCATCACTTACTATTCATGCTTGGTTGTTATGAAGCACTTGAAGAGTTCTTTACACCTTAAATACAAGAGATTCACTTGTTTTCAGCTGTATTTGAGTTAAATACTAAAATTCTATAGTATTTCATAGAATTTTATATAGTATTTTTAGTTTGCTGATAATATAACATGGACGATCTCTTACAAGTGGAAAAATATTGAGACTGTTTAGGGCCTCAGTGAATTCATTGCATCTACTCTAGTTCCCAGGACTGGGGAGATGGAAAAGACAAAACAAATCATGATTGCTGCTTAAAGAAGCTCATAAATACATTGATGGATGAATTTATGATGTAGTTTATAAGACTATTGGTTGAAAGCTAAGTTTAATATACCTTTGTATTAAAATTGAAGAAAGCATTTGCCAAAAAAAAATTATGGTGTAAATATGATTATACAGATAGAATCAGCCTACGTAAAAAACTCCGGTCTTCGAGATTACAAAAGGTATCTTTAAAGAATGAATAAAGTTATATGGTAATTATAATTCAGAGGAGCATGTATTTTTTTTAAAGGACTGATGGAAATTTATACCTGGCAACATTTTATTTGTTGGTCGTTTCAGTTACTATGCATGACAGTAATTAAACTGTTCTTTAATAATAAAACAAGTTCTATCAGTTCAATTTTGCTCCAATTCTGAAAAAATAAACACCATAGTCCAAGCCTGGAGAACGTTTGACAAATATGTTGTTCCACCAACATAAGAGACATTTTCACCTTTGCCTATTCTTTTCAGTCTTTTTTTTTTTTTTTTTTAATGGTTTACTTATTTTTGAAAGAGGGAGCATGAGCAGGGGAGGGGCAGGAAGAGAATAGAGGATCCGAAGTAGGGAAGCAGGCTCGGTGCCAACAGCAGTGAACCCGACGGTGGGGGGGGGAGGGGGAGGCTCAAACTCACAAACTATGAGATCATGACCTGAGCTGAAGTCGGACCTTCAATTGACCGAGCCACCCAGGCGCCCCTCTCTTCAGTCTTTAAGCGTACCAATATATTTTCACGATCCCTCAATTACACTGATAGTGAGTTTGAGCTGCTACAGCAAAAAAGCAAAGACTGGGCACCTTATAACCAACAGACATGTATTTCTCACAGTTCTGGAGTCTGGAAAGTTCAAGATCAAGGCACTGGTAGGTTCAGTGTCTGGTGATGGCTCACTTCCTGCTTCATAGTGGCTGTCTTCTGGCTGTGTCCTGACCTGGTGGAAGAGGGAGGGATCCTCTGGGGCCTTTTTCACAAGATCGCTAATCCCATTTGAGGGCTCCACCCTCATGAGCTAATCCAAAAGGCCCCAAGACCCCATACCCTAATACTGTCACACTGGGGGGTTAGATGTCATCATCTGAGATGTGTTGGGAGAACACATTCAGTCTCTAACAACATTTAAAACTGTTCCTTAAAAAACAGTCAAAGGGAATCATAGAAAGAAAAAGAAATCATTTATATCAATTTCCACATCATTGTTGTCTCTTTCTCCATATATCCGCTACAATTTTCAAGAGGTTTAGTTACCCTTATGATTTAGTCTGATATAGGGCTTTTTATGAGTTCTGTTTCTTTTTTGTGTTCAGACTTCTGCTCTCCTTACAGTGTACAATAAAGAAAATATTGATAAAAAGTAAATTCCTTAAATCTGTTTTTTTTCAAAATCCAAAAACTTTTTTTTCTTTTTGGTTCTGTTTGTTTGAGCTTCTTATCTGACTTCAGTTCTTTCCTTTCTCTGTTGTCTTTACTTTCAGATTTAACACTGGAAAAAGACGTGACTGTGAGAATTGATTGTAAGAAAATGTCTCCCTATGTACTTGCAGATTTTCTCTTTAATTGTAAATATCAAAGAGTTTGAGGAGTAGTATTTATGTATCTGTGATGGTCTGTATAACACTTTAGAATTTCAAGGAATGGTCACATACATTATATTGATCTTCCCAGTATCTTCATGAAGAAGGCAGGTCAGGAATACAGTCCTCAGTCTCTGGCAAGAATGTTAAACAACAGAAAGGTGAAATGATCCTCCACAGTTTCACACTCAACCGTTAATGGTAGAGTTAGGAATACAATTCAGATTTTCTGATTCTCAGCTGCTGATTCTCTACAACACCATGCATCAAGCAGAACATGTCCCCAGTGGGTTCTTAAACACATGCTCAACATTGTTGTCTGTCTCTGCTTCCATGATTTAAGAGAAAGTAGCTTTCTGAGTTTTATGAGGCATTAGAATCATTGCTTATTCCTACACTGTAATACAGAGCCAGATGTTGCCGGCTGGCTGATAGAAAGTGGAATGAATGTAGTCACTCAACTTTCCTTGATAGCTCCAGAATTGCTGTGTAAATGCAGGTTGAGTTTCTCAAGATCCGCATATGAGTGAAAACATATGATATCTGTTTTTCTCTAAGACCATGGGGGACGGAAGGGGGGAGAATATTTACAAAGAGAGAGGGAGGGAAGCAAACCATAAGAGACTCTTAAATACAGAGAACAAACTGAGGGTGGATGGGGGGATGGAGGAGAGGGGAAAATGGGTGATGGGCATTGAGGAGGGCACTTGTCGGGATGAGCACTGGGTGTTGTACGTAAGCAGTGAGCCACGGGAATCTACCCCGAAAACCAAGAGCACACTTTACACACTGTATGTTAGCCAATTTGACAATAAATTATATTAAAAAAATAATAAAAGCAGGGTGAGGGGGAGTGGAGGAGAAGAGTAAGGAGAATGGGAGAAAGAGATCTAAGCTGCCTTCGAGACTTACTGATAAATATAACATCCGTTGCCCATATGACAGAATGACGAACTTGGAGGGGTGGTCTAGGTCCAGTCCAGAATACCTTATATCATATTATGTTCACGGATTTGTACTTTATTTTAAAAGTGAAGGGGTGGGGCACTTGGGTGGCTCAGTCAGTTGAGCATCTGACTCTTTGATTTCAGCTCAGGTCATGATCCCAGGGTCATGGGATTGAGTCCCGTGTCAGACTCTGCACTGAGTGTGGAGCCTGTTTAGGATTCTTTCTCTTTCTCTCTCTCAGCCCCTGCCCCACTCAATCTCTCTCAACGTAAATAAACTTTAAAAAAAATAAAAAAAATAAAAGTGAAGGGGTGCCATCGAAGAACTCATAAGTAGAAGACTGACAACATAGTTTCATGACTTAGGAAATGACTCTATAATTACAATAGTTATATTTTATTGAGCTTTTGCACAAATGTATTATCTAAAAATTTTCACAGCAACTCAACAATGTGGTAGCATTACCTGATACTTAGAAAGTTTAAGTACCTTTTTTAAAGCCACCCGGGAAGCTTTTTTTCCCCAGGGAGAGATGGAAGGTGTAAAAAAAGGAGGCGAGTGACGGTCAATGATGGAAGCAAGCAGTCGCGGCAAAGTAGGAAGGGAATGAGTAAGACGCAGTGCGGTTTTAGACAAACTGGCTTTATCCTGGATAGAGAGCATCATTTTAAACCTTCCTTGCTTATAACACAGACATGTTTGCAGGCGGAGAGGGAGGCCACAGAGTTGGGGGAGTTCACCTCTGCTGCCTGTTGTCTCTGAGGCTAAAGGCAGTGGTTGGGGGGTGGGGGGAGGACAAGCATCTACAGAGGCCTCAGTGGAGCAGTGAGGGCTCTGTCTTGGGACACGGAGGACGTGGAACAGCCCTGAGGCCCAGGTGAAGGTGAAGTGCCTTACTTTAGCTGTGCCTTGTGGCTCAGATATAAGGGACTGAGTGGCCTGGAGACCAGACTGATTCTTTGAAGGGGATTTGCAGTATAGTGAGCGAGGTGTGAATGGCAGAAATGGCAATGGAGGAGGTGACAGGGGCCTGGCTCTTGCAGGGCCCTTGAGGGCCTTTGAGGCCAATGTAAGGGTTGCTCCTTAGTACACGTGAGGCTGCTATATTATGGTTTGAAAGCAGAGAGAAACCACCTAAAATATATTGTTGGAAAGATCACTGTTTTATGGGACAATATAACCAAGTTGGGCTCCAAGACATGCCGGAGAAGAGTCGAACTCATCTCAACCTATGGATCCTGCAGTTACCCCAAGAAGCTGGACTTGATATGGTTCCAGAGCACCTGGGACATTCTTCTGAGACAACCCTCCCTCTTTAAATCTTCTAAGTCCTTAAAAATGACGTGTCATTCTAAGAGTAGTCGTCAGAAGACTGGGCAGCCTAATGCTACAGACTCTGGGGACTCAAACCTTGGTTTGGAATTCTGGATTGGTGATTCAAATGTTTGTATTAGTTGTGTGATTTTGGATAAGTTATCTAATTTTTTTTTAAACTGATTTCAAATTCTGTAAGGGGTGCCTGGGTGGCTCAGTCAGTTGAGCGTCCGACTTTAGCTCAGGTGGTGATCTCATGATTCATGAGTTCAAGCCCCACATCAGGCTCGCTGCTGTCAACGCAGAGCCCGCTCTGGATCCTCTGACCCCTTCTCTCTCTGCCCCTCTTCACCCCCCCAAAAAAAAGAATAAAACATAAAAAATATTCTCTAAGAAAAGGAAAATGATGATGGTTTCTTTAACGGGCTCTGTTGAGGGTCAAATGTTACCTTGCTGATGGTGAGCTGTCAATAAGTGTTATACATTAATAGTATTATTTAATCTCATAAATTATGGTATACAGATTATACATGTTCCTGGGCTTTGAAACTTACCCATTGACCTAAATTACTAAAATAACAGAGAGATTGTTTTTAATGACCATGAGTGGAAATGTCACAAAAAATAGCTATTTTATGTGAATATAATTTCTTGAGAAGATGTATTCAGTTTCTTTTTTTTTTTTTTTTGCCATATATGGTCAGAATTTTTAAATGACTTTCTCTTACCACCGAGAGTTCCCAAAATAATGGGACTGAAGATACAAAGAAGAAAATAATGAGCTGACCTCTGCTCCAAAGAATCTTTACCAATGGTGGCTAATTTACCATTGCAACTTTAGTTGTGAAAACAGATATGTTTCTAAGACCCAACGAAAGAACAGTAAGGATCAGTCTGAAGCTACAGTCTTCATCATCTCTCACCCCCTGGGCTTGTACACTGAGGACTGTCCCATGCTGTCTTACTGTCACTTTCAAAATGATCGTAGCAGTGAAGCAATAACAAATATGAGTATTGAGAACCTCTCGGATCAGTCAGGCTTTCAAAGCCTCAAGTGTTGCCCCATCATTCGGGAAGACATCTTCGCTCAAAGAACTTCATATCTCATGAATTATTATGCAAGCAGCTAAATGGATTTTCTGTCTTTTGAATGATTTGTATGATTTAAGAAAAAGTGTTGACTTGGGCAACCTGGATGTCACACCCTGGTGCTGAAGGGGTGAACGGAAACTAGTCGCTTTTCCTTTTTTTAAAAAATTTTTTTACTGTTTTTATTTATTTTTGAGAGAGATACAGCGTGAGCAGGGGAGGGTCAGAGAGAGAGAGGGAAACACAGAATCCAAAGACAGTCTCCAGGCTCTGAGCTAGCTGTCAGCACAGAGCCCGACGTGGGGCTCGAATCCATGAACCGTGAGATCATGACCTGAGCCGAAGTCGGACACTTAACTGACTGAGCCACCCAGGTGCCCCATAGTCACTTTTCCTGATGATAAGCAGCTAAACTGTGTTCCTGACGGCTGCTGAGTGCAAGATTTTCAGGCACCGGAAAAGGAATTGGCTGAGTTGCTGTACATATGCTGCATCATATAAAACCCCATTGTCTAAATGACTAATATCACACCACAGGAAGTCAGCGCTCGGGTGTAAATGTCTTCCAGTCTTTGGAAATACAGTGCATATTATCCAGTTATTCAGTCTGTGTCATGAAATATGAAAATAGTCTAGGAAAGACACATCCCACTTGACCTTTGCAGAATGATTTAATAAAGTTAGCTTGATACAAACCCATGAAAGAGGAATTGCTGATAAAAGAGGAATTGTGGCTTCCTTCTTTCACATCCTCCTTTCTTTGGAAACACTTCACAGGCTTCATTAACTCTTTAATGTTTTTGTAATTGGTGGCATTTGTCCCTGAGGCCATGTTCCCGGCCCTGGTTGGGTTCCATTAAGGATGAGATTCCATATCTCCGAGGTTTTCAGCCCCTTTCAACACTCATCCTGATATCTTTGTCTGTACAATTAGGCAAATATGTTTTCAATTGTTTTTATGTGTGTACACATTTCACCCCTTTTACTGCTATCTTGATTGATGTTTTATGGGATACATTTTCAATTCGTGGCCTCCTCCGCTTCGAGAGGTGCCGACGTTTGCTTCTGTAGCCACTTACGACTCTATCAGTTCCATCTGCAGGTGAAACTGAATATGGTCCTTCACTTTCCGGGAGAAGGCTGGACCTCCTGGGTTTTCTAAGGAAAGACTCCCTCACCCCATCATTTTATCCACTGTTATTTATTTATTTTATGGTGTTATTCTGGTTTAAAATGAAATATAGACTTACCCGGGAAAATCTGGAAACAAACGGAGAAGTTGAAAGAAACTTCTTTGTGTTTTTAGAACTATCATTATAATTGCAACCATCAGCTGAAGAGATTTCTTCCCAGAGATTCTCTGACCTCCCAAACTCATCACTGGGTCCCTCCCCAAAGCTTCATGCGACTTTATTTTCACCGGAGCACACCTGGTAAGATGTATAACATGACCTGATATCTTCCTGCTCATTTATTTGTTTGTATTAATTGTGGAAGTGAGGATCTTGTGGGTCTTATTTGATGGAACTTTCCCATGCCTCGGACATATTTGGTCCTCAATAAATATTTACGTAACTAATGAATGAACCAATTTATTATTTTAAAGCAAATATTTTCCCTTAACATTTAAAAACA
This sequence comes from Cryptoprocta ferox, assembly GCA_028646485.1. NCBI lineage: Eukaryota > Metazoa > Chordata > Mammalia > Carnivora > Eupleridae > Cryptoprocta > Cryptoprocta ferox. The sequence goes on along the minus strand of CM053578.1, from coordinate 91,767,201 downwards.
CGAAAATGTCCTGGGGCGCCTGGGTGGCTCAGTCGGTTGAGCATCCAACTCCAGACTTCAGCTCAGCTCAGGATCTCACATTTCTCGAGATTGAGCCTTTGAGTTGGGCTCTGTACTGACAGCATGGAGCCTGCTTGGGATTCTCTCTCTCTCCCCCTTTCTCTCTGCCCTTTCCCCCCCTCAAAATAAATAAATAAACTTAAGAAAATACTGAAAAGTTGTAATGTAATTGCCAGGTTGATGTTTTTCTATAGATCAGCCTTTCTTTTCTATGTTGCATCATCCAGGAGCTCCAGGGCCCTGGCTCATGACGCTTTTGTGTCTGCTTTCTGCTTTCAGTGTGGCTGGGCCAGGAGAAGGGACACATTGGGCACTGGCTCTTAAGACTTCTGCCCAGATGTGACACCTTTTATAGCTGCCCACATTTTATGGACCAAAGCAAGACATGCGTCCTAGTCTCAAAAAGGGTGGGGGAAATGCTTTTTCCACTGTGTGTCTAGGAATAGATTTGGAACTACTTTCACTGTAGTGCTCATGGTGACCATGTAAGTTAATAGCACATTGGATTAACAATTAAAAGTAATTTAATTTCTTACTCTAGACCCCTGGTCCTCTCCAGTAGCAGCCTCTATTAATAGGCTCTGGTATAGCTTGCTCCAAATTTTCTCTTCATATGCAAACGTATATGGTGTGTATTTGGATATATGTATGTATCCCTTTTTTGGTACTCAAATAAAAATATATTTAATAAATACTATTTAATTTAATTTATTTATTTATTAAAAATTTTTAAAAATACTTATTTTTAGAGAGAGAGAGAGACAGAGCATGAGCAAGGAGGGGCAGAGAGAGAGGGAGACACAGAATATGAAGCAGGCTTCAGGCTCTGAGCTGTCAGCACAGAGCCTGATGCAGGGGTCGAACTCACAAACCAGGAGACCGTGACCTGTGCAGAAGTCGGACACTTAACCGACTGAGCCACCTAGGTCCGCCTATTTAATTTTAATTTTAATAAACGCTATTCTGTCTTTTTTTCTCCACCTTGGTTGTCACATGGTCTTTTTCCCTACATAACATATGTTGAAACCGTTCCCCATATAGTTTTCCTCCATTATGTTCATTGTCAAAAATATCATAATTCACCACTCCCTTTTTGATGGACAAGTAGATGTTTCTAACCTCTTCTTTTGACAACAGTGCTACCAGCACACCTAGGTAAAGCTGCCGTAGTGTCTTGTAACAAGAACCAACTTGGCTCGGCATCAGAAAGACCTGGTTTGTAATCCCAAGTCCCACTGACTTGCTGAATAGGCCACTCATTAAACCTCAGGAGTCCTGGTTTTCTCAGTGATCATCAAATAGAGACAGTAGCTCATCTCTCACAAGGTTGTCATAAGAAATAAATAAGATAATTTTCCTGCAGCCGAATGCCTGTTCCATAAATCTTTGCCATCAAGTGCTTCAAGTTATTGAATGTGAATTTAGGGGATTACTCATCCCGAGTCTGATTATAATAGCAGGTCGCAGTAAGTACTCAAAGGTATGGACATCATGGAGATTCTCTCATTCTTTTCTCTATTCTCAAGGAGAAAACTTGAATTTTAAAGATGATAAAGGAAACTGGAATTTATTAATTTTATGATCTAAAACTTCCAAGGCACACACATCTGAGTAGAGGCTCGGACGTGAATGGGTAAAATGGGATCCTCGAGTACACACAAAAATAACCATGGGAGGGGTGGTCATGACTGGGCCCTTCGGTCCTTTTAATATTCTGTATCCCTTATGAGTTATAGAGGGCTATAGCGAAAAAGAACAAGGCAACAAAAGGTCCGTGGGAGAAGATCCGGAATTAGGCTGTGACCTGGGGATTTTCTCTGTCGGCTTATGTTCGCTTCCTGTGTCCTAACTAAAAATGCGTACAACGTTAACTACCCTGTTATGCTAAACCACCACCTACTGGAAAGTTAAATGAGATGCAATTGAGCCAAATATAAAGTATCGTTTGTCAACGCACGCGTTTGTGACATTGTCCTCACTAAGTGCCTCCCTCACACAGCTCACCAGGTGGCTGCAGTTTTTGTCAAGTGCACCTGCATTAGCTTTCATGTTTTCTATTTTCTATTCAGTACAATCAGCTTCTTTTCTTCTCAGTTTTATCGAATCCAAATTTTTTATTGGATAAAATTAATTGGATAAAAAAAATCCAATTAATTTCATTAATTTCATTCCGGGAAAAGACTCCTGGTCACAGCCCTTACATTCATTTCGTGACTCTTAATTTCATGGCCAAGCTTCCCAGTTTGAAAGCTCCTGCCCTCAAAGATTTCTGTTTGTTCTGTGGCTTTGCTAGCCAGGCATCTTGTGATGTCACCCAGATTTCTGTCTTCACCATGGTGACGCACTTCACTACTGCTCATAAGTCATCAGCTGAAGCAGTCACATGGTCATTTTTGACTTCAAATTAAAAAAAAAAATTTTAAATATTTTTTATTATTTATTTTTGAGAGACAGAGAGAGAGGCAGAGCATTTGGGGGGCGGGGAGCAAAGAGAGGGAGGGAGACACAGAATCCCCAGCAGCTTCCAGGCTCTGAGCTGTGAGCACAGAGCCCGATGAGGGGCTTGAACTCATGGACCACAAGCTCATGACCTGAGCCGAAGTCGGATGCTTAATTGACTGAGCCACCCAGGTGTGCTGACTTCGGATTTATGTACCTGGAGTAGAACTCAGTATTTCCCCTCTGTCACCATCTCACTCTATCCCATTGCCTTTCCTTTAAGTCAGTGGCTTCACTATTCACGCAGTTGATCGTGCCTGAAAATTGGGTGTTGTTCTGACTCTTCTTTTTCTCTCCTGCTGCACGTCCAAATTATCACACCTTCTCTAGTAGCTTTGCATTAAAAATATATTCTAAATTCAAAACCTCTTATGACTTCTGCTGCTAACGGTCTAGTGTAGTCATCACCCTCTCTCACCTAGACTACTGACTCAGCAGCCCCCAAATGGAATCTTTGCTCCCCCTCTTGCTGCCTGACCCCCAAGTCTGTTTTCCACACAGCGGCCACAAGGATTCTTTTAGATGTAGCTCACGTCTTCTAGTGACTTTTTCTCACCCTTAGAATACAATTCAATCAGTGGTTTTCAAACTGTTGTTTGTGATTCCTATGTCTAATTACGCATGCCTGTGCATGCACATTTGTGTGTGTGTGTGTGTGTGTGTGTGTACACATGTACCTAGGCATGTAGTGGTTGGGAAGCAGAAGTGGTTTTCTCACTTTGCATTGTAGTTAAGAAAAGATGAAAACCCTATCTTTTATAATCAGTCCCCTGGATCCCTTTAAAAACTCTTTTGTTCTAATCCTCTTGTTTATTCAGCCCTAACCACAATGGCCCTGCTATTTCTTAATACTCCAAACATCAGTTACCTCAGGGCTTTTGCACTTGATATTTATTCATCCTGAAACCTTCATTCTCCAGATATTTGCAGCTTCTGTTTCTTTTACCTACTTAGAAATCCTCCCTTCATTCTTCTTTGTCATCTTCAGAGGCCTAACGGTTGGTTCAAACAATTAGATTCTATAACAAAGATTCCTACCCCCAGGAAAGATTTCTACCCCCAGATGGACAGGGAACAAAACTTCTTACGTATTTTAAAAGGATCGTTTATCAAGATACGTATGTAAAATTGAAATCACACTTTGTATAACTATACCAGAGAGAGAGAGACATAAATAAAGAGTTAAAAGTCTGCTGCTCATCTTTCTCTAGTCTCCCCAAATTAATAGGATTCTTCCACTAATTCTTTATTCTCATATAAACATATACAACCTTTATTTGTACCTGTGGAGTTGTTTATTGTTTTGTTTTGTCTTTAGTACCCTCTGCTTTATTTTTTATCCAAACAGATGCTATCATGGACATATGCTACATAATACTACAGAGGGTGGATCAGTCATAATTCAGGACACCATTTCCTGATGGATAGATGGCTGGACATTCAGATTTTTTCTGCTAGTAAATATACTGTGATAAACTTTCTCTCCTTCCCCCTCTCCTTTCATATGGATAGATGGATAGATAGATAAATAGATAGAATGGATATATAGATATAGATATAGATATAGATATAGATATAGATACATACATATCTAATTCCATGTTGGCACTTCTGCTTCTATAGGATAGATTCCAGAAGCGGGCTTGCTGTGGTAAGAACTCTATTTTCAGTGAATTTCCCACCCCTTCAGTAACCTGTCATCCTTCTTGCCTGAGCTGGGGTCACAGTTCCCACCCCCAACCATCTCACCATCTCACCAAAGTGCGCACAAGATGGCGACAGCGGGAGGTAAAGTAGCTTCTCTGGCTCCTGACCTAAGTTGTTTGTTTATAGTGACACGCCTCAGAAGGGACAGTGTGTTCCTTTTGACCACTGACAAAGGGAGCAATTAATATAAAATTCATTCACGTTTCTGGATGGTCATCTGTGCTATTTGCCTTTAAGGGTATTTAAGAAAACAAAAAGCACCTGGGACTTAGGTAAAATTTACATAGTTCATGTTTGAGAGAGAATATATTAAATATACCATTAGAATACCTGAATGCCAAAAACTTTTTTTATAAAGTCCACCACATAATTTAGAATTTACGTATTTTTATTAGAATTCATTTGATATTAGTGTAATATAACAATGTTTTGATTTCTCCCCTTTCATTTGTGCTTCTCATTCATGATTTACGTGTTTGTCTGCTGTATCTTTTGGAGCATGTAAGTTATTTGATATTCTTATTTTTGAAGCAATTAATATTTGGCAATTAAACAGTTCTGTGGTAAAACAAACAAACAAACTGAAAGTCTTAAAAGCCAGACTCAAAAGGAAATATGTGGATGAGAAAAAGTGTAATGAGAAAACTGCTATGTATTCACCAGGAATAAAATAAATTAAATGGTCTCACACACTCACACACACACACACCCAACCATAAAGTGTATACTCTAAGATGTACAATATCAATTTTATCAAATTGATTAATATACACAACCTAAAACACTTTCTGTACTGTAAGGCAAACCTAAATGATTAATTCTTGATAACAAAATGATACAATAGAAAAGCCAAAGAGGAATAGTATGCAAAAAGCATTGTTAAGTGACTCGACCCGGCAATGTTGGGTACCTGGTTTTACTCTACCCAAGACCTAAACTCAGAACTCGGGCACTGATCAAATAAAAATCAAGAAATGAAAGGAAATTTCATGACCTCATTACTGTTGACTATGTTGTGTTAGCCTGAGGTTTTTTTTTTTTTCTTTTTCATGAGAAAATGAAGAGTTTGATTCTAGAAAGCGGTGGGGGTGTTGCACAAAACATGCAACTACAGTGCTATCGCTTCTATTCTGATCTTGCTCAAGTTCATCAGGGAAAATTAACCTTGGCAGCTTATTCAGTGACTAAATCTTGATATTTTTCTGGCTTAATTCATAACATAACTGTAAGCTATTGCTCCGTGTTTATATTTCCCATCCATTTCTCACATTTCCAAAGCATGCTGATATGTGATCCGGGCAGTTTAGCTACCATAATTGGCATTTTTCTTGGGCCAAAAGGAAACAAATTCCTTATCCTCCATACTTTTTTAATTTCTGAAAAACAACAAGTAACATGGTTAATCCTCTTTTTGATCTTTTTTCCTTTTGAATTTTCCTTATATTCTTTCCCTCTTTTAATCTTTTACTTTCTTTTTAATCTTCTCATTTTGCCCCACCCCTTTTATTTGACTTCTCGTTATGTATTTCTTTAAAAGAATTGGTCCAGTCTATGGAAATGGGTCTTTAGAGTCTGTTCAAAGAGCCATTATCCACATTTTGAGGCCCCACTATTTCTTTCAAGAATTTTGTGGCGGCATTTGCCAAGAGGTCCCAACAGACTATCTTTCACAGTATTAATAGCACATAAATCTTGTAGACAAAATGATGCTTCATGAAATTATCTCTTGTGATGAAAAGTCAAAAAAATAGATTTTTCATCTTTGGCATGTACGCGTAAGACAAAAAGTTATCACTCAGATCGGTCATTGACCTAACGAGCCATTTTTTTTCAATCAGAAATATCCATATACACTCTTTTTTAAAATTTCTGCTAGACTCCTTTGGTGACACTAATGGTGGCAGAACAGGTTTGTTTTAGAAGCAGGGACTATTGAAGAATTCATCTTTACTTTCTTCTGCAATTTGAAACTCACACAGCAGTGCGTTTGCTCCTGCATAAGGTAGGCTTTTAACAGTAGCCAATGGTTTGGAACGAAAGGAATACAAGTTAGTAAAGTCACAAATAAAAACATATAGGCCTTCCATATAACTTGAAAGACTTATTTAAAATGAATTGCCTATTCCTCTTATAAGTCACCTTTTCAAAACACACTCATAAGATGTTTGGCTGCTGGTCTAATATTACGCCTTTCTCTTTCATCTCTTTTTTTACTACAAACCCTTAATGACAAACGCAGGCTGGCCAGTGATACTGATATACCGCAGCTTAGCATGTGAATTAGTCATCAGACAATCAGTTCAGGGGTCAGGCTTAGAGAAACAGTGCAAAGTTTGCGAAATGCAGGTCGACAGAGGTGCTCTCCACTTCAAAGGGGGCGTGCTTGGCCACGAGAATCCGGATCCCAGGAAGAAAACAGCTGGGATTGTCGTTTGTCCCGAGATGGAAGGTTTGTGTGTGTTTGAGCATGTTTGTAGCCGAGGTAGGGTTTCACTATTTTGTGGAACAACAGTTTACTTTAGAGGCCTGTGCTGGTTAAACACAATAGGAAGTTAGGGTACACAGCAGCCTGGGTCATTAATACCAAGCAAGGGGACCTGATCCAGGACAAACTCCCCCAAAAGGACATCTGAAATTTCCCCGTGCAGTTGCTTTGCGCAGGATGTTAAAGATTTCATTTTCTGAGAAATGTATGAAAGCATTTTCTATTCTTGGGAGTGAAGTTAGAACATGGTTTTGTTTGGGACCTTAAATGAAAACATACATTCTGAGTCTGTTTTGGGGATGTCAGAATATGGCTTTTCTATCTCTTATTTTTTCAAGGACAAATACATGAAGTGAAAGGTGTGATTCAGATGTGTGTTTGAAAATACTATATACAAAACCAATGTATCCTTTTCACCTTTAGTTTATTTTTCCTGGAAAAAAAAAAAAAAGAAGTCAAGCCTGCATGTTACTCTAAGATTAAAACTTGTATCAATGAAACTTGGAATGAATTTATATTTGTATTCACTGTGTAAGTGCCTTTTAGTTTGTTTTAAAAATGAGTTTACTTCTCAGGGTACTTAGGGTTTCGGGGCAAATCGTCCATGATCAAGCTGCTAGAATTGAGCAAGTGGGGAAGTCAACGCCTTACCAAGGAGGAAATGAACACGGCACTAGTTTGATCTCAGGTTGAAGCTACCCTTTTGTTCTTGAGAAAGGCTACAGCACGAATCAAGAGAACTGGAGTCTCGCATCTCTCAGTGTTTTTCAACTAGTGGAAAGAAAACTGGAAGGCGAAGTAAAAAATGTTACAGAGGAGAAAAAATCCAAAATCCAAACCATATGACAATGCCTATTTCTTCGTTTCCTTTGTCATGTTGTTTTACTCTTTCCTGGCATTAACTGTCTTTTTGGGTTATGGTTGCTTCAAGAAAGCCATTTCAAAGAAAGATCTTTACTGGGAGTTCAATGAGAGTAAGCATTGGAACAAGAATGTGCCCTGTCCATGGCAGAAAAGTATTACTTTGAAGATGAAATTATTCTTTGAACATTAAAAAAAGGGTACAGTGCTAAATGTTTATAGAAGGCTCCTATCCTGGGGAAGGGGGGATATAGACACCTAATTCTGCCAATTCCAGCTTGATAAGCCAAAGTGATGGTCTAAATGCAGATGATGTCTGAAGCAGAAGAAAAAAGACTAACTTTCTGAAACCTTGATTTTTTTGCAAAAGAACTTCCACACAACAGCGTAACTTATGATGACTTTTTCTTCCTTCGTAAGTTGGTATTAAACATACCACTGATTTATCGTGGAACATCAGAAATGGAATTTTTTGGATTGTGTTCTTTTAAACTATGGGTAGAGAAAGAAGAAAAAAACCTTAGAATCAGGCATGGTAAATAGTTTGAAGGAATTTGTCACTTGTGATATCATCTGGCCCTAAGGACCACGGGTTTTGCTTTCATGGTGAATTAACTCTGAGAGGATATGCAGGATAGCAAGACATGTTTTATCCTTTCTTATGAACTAATACCACTGAATATGGAAGTATATCAATTCCCTGCTCACACCCCCTCCACTGAATTGAGTTCATATGCAATGGGAAAATTATTAGCACAACATCTGCAGAACATAATTACAGCGCTGTTTTATATCCTTTTACTGGAAAGCTAGGAGTTGAAAGCTGACATTTTCCTTTCCATGGCTTGAAAACATTCATAAATCACATAACGCGAGTGTTCCTCTGATTTTCATTGGTGGCTATTAATGGTCATTTATGTCCACAAACGATTGCTATGAATGTAGTTAAAGAGTGCATTTTTAATACTAATTAAGTTAACGGAAAGGCACAGTATATTTAATGTGTATTTATTTACAGTGTATCAGATTGTCTCTGTCAACAATTTCCTTGACATTTTAGACTAGTTTAGAGACTCTGTTTGTTTTGAATATCAGAATTTCTTCTTTTTAAAAAAATAGTTTATTTATTTTGAGAGAGAGAAAGAGAGAGAGAGAGAGAGAGAGAGAGAGAGAGAGAGAGAGCATGAGTAGGGTGGGGCAGAGAGAGGGGGAGAGAGAGAGAATCCCAAGCAGGCTCTGTGTTGTCAGTGCAGAGCCTGATACAGGGCTTGAACCCATGAACCGTGAGGTCATGACCTGAGCCGAAATCAAAAGTTGGATGCTTAACGGACTGAGCCACCCAGCTGCCCCTTGAATATCAGAATTTTAAGTGGCACTCTCAAAGTGGGTTTAAGAACAATAACACTATCTATATTAGCAAACATCAGTCTACAAAACTTATTAGTAAGTACGAATGGCTCCCACTATCTATGAAAGCATCATGATTATTGTGTTGTGGCCAATTTTCATCTCTATGCTATATAACATTAACAGGGTGTCTACTTTGTGACAGACACACCTCTAAAATGTATAGATCTGGGGGGCGCCTGAGTGGCTCAGTTGGTTGAACATCCAGCTTTGGCTCAGGTCACGATCTCGGGGTTCCCAAGTCCAAGCCCCAACAGGGCTCGCTGCTGTCAACCTGTCAGCGCAGGGCCTACTTCGGATCCTCTGTGCCCCTCTCTCTCTGCCCCCACTTGTACCTTCTCTTTTAAAAAATAAATAAAACATTACAAAACTAAAAAATAAAATGTATGGATGTGCAAAACAAAGTGATTTCCTTCATGGACCTTAAATCCAGATGGAGGAGACAGACGATAAATAAATGCCAGGCCAGCTTGTAATGGCAAGGAGAAAAATAAAGCAGAGTAAAAGGTTTGCTTTGGGGGTGCTGTTTTGGGGAGGGGGTTGGACCCAGTATGTCCAGGCAGGTGATATTTGTGCAGACTTGCATGATAGGAGTTAGTTACTTGATGATCTGGGGGAAGATGATTCTGGGCAGAGAGATTAGAAAGTGTGCAGGCAAGGTAGAAGGGAAGAGTCTGGCATATTGGAGGAACAATTCAGCTGTGGCGGGGAGGTAGCAGACGGGAGGGATTGGTGAACCCACGTCCGGGAGAGTGGGAAAGGTCCAGATCACACGAGGCCTTGCTGGTCACATTAAGCACATTGGATTTTATTTCAAGCACAGAGGGAAGGCACTGGAGGGTATTGCCTTTTGTTTTTAAAAGATTGCTCCAGCTGCTGTGTGAAGAATAGACTCTAGGAAGGCAAGAGTGGAGCAGGGAGATTAGCCGGGAAGCTACTGGAATGGTCCAGGTGAGAAATGATGTGTCTGGGCCTCACGGCTGCTCCTACAGCTGTACGTGTTGTGCCCAGGCTAGAATTATCGAATGCAGCTCTGCTCCGTCCTTCCTCTGTGGATCGGTTCTGTTCATGCTCCACGGCTCGATTTTGTTTCATTTTAGTGCGCACTTGAGTCATACGTGATCAAGACGTGCAACCCTCCACATTAATGAGAGCTGTTATTTTAGATCATGAAATTGTTATTCATTCTTGTAGTGCAATGAGCTGTAAATGGGTTGGATCTTTGGTATGTTATAATTTAAACGTTCAGCTCTCAGAGGCACCTGGGCGGTTCAGTCGGTTAAGCATCCAACTTCGGCTCAGGTCATGATCTCGAGGTTGGTGAGTCCTAGCCTTGCATCGGGCTGTGTGCTGACAGCTCAGAGCCTGGAGCCTGCTTCGGGTTCTGTGTCTCCCTCTCTCTCTGCCCCTCCCCCATTTGTGCTCCATCTCTCTTTGTCTCTCAAAAATAAACTAAAACATTAAAAAAATTCAGCTTTCAGATGTGCTGAACTCATTTAGGGGAGGGAGAAATAAAATAGATGGATAAAACTAGGACAGGTAGTGATGGAAAAAATCATCCATCTATTGGAAAAAATAGCCAAGTTCTAATTTAGGAGAAAAGTTCCCAATAAATTCATTGAATCATTGCTATTGCAGCAAGAAAAAAAAAAAAATCTCCAGAACATCAGACAGCAATGTGTGGATGGGTGCTTTCACTTTGAAATCACAGCCTAATGACTTTATTCGCACAGATCAAATTGCCAGAAAAACAGTGACAATGAAAGCTAGCTTTTATCAAACGTTTCCTTCGTGCTAAGCATTTTGGAAAGCACTTTGCTGGCATTATTTTATTTAATCAGCGTCAGGATTTAGGAGGGAGATATTATCATGCCCGCCTTTACTGAGTCAAAGAGAGATTTGTCCACCGTCACACAGATGGTAAGTAAAGGTGAACTTGATTTTAAATCCATATTTATTTGACTCAAAAGATCATGGTGTTTTTGTTTTTGGTTTTGTTTTTTTTTACTGTTAGTTACAGGGCTTTAGGCCCTAGCTCATTGGGACTTACTGGAGACAGGAAGCTTTTGCATGGGTTCAGAGGAGGGCTGCTGAATGACCAGGGCAATTAAACTCCATCTTTTGCATTGGAGTCCCTTACATTTGCCGCTGCTACTAGGGACATGTCCCAGAGGCTGAGGCAGTGATATGGTGGCGACCCACTAGTGGGTCCCTATATGGACTGGGACCTTATAGGGAGTTAGTTAAACATGTAATTAACTTTTTTTACATGTGTTTTCAGCTTGTTTAGCCTACTGAGAATAAGCAAATATGAAAAGGGGAATGCTTGCGTATTTACGGCACTATCTCCTAAATCTCTTTCTTTTTAGATTTCTGGTTTCTGTATGTAAGAAAACCACAAGGTTCTGTGGTCAATAATTGAGTCTTTTAAGAAACAAAGCTTGGGGCCCCTGGGTGGCTCAGTCGGTTAAGGGTCCCACTTAGGCTCAGGTCATGATCTCACAGTCTGTGAGTTGGAGCCTGGCGTCGGGCTCTGTGCTGACAGCTCAGAGCCTGGAGCCTGCTTCGGATTCTGTGTCTCCCTCTCTCTCTGCCCCTCAACCGCTCACACTCTGTCTCTCTTGCTCTCAAAAATAAATGAAAATGTAAAAAAAAAACGCAGCGCACAGGTGGATGGATTGATTATCTGTGTGGTGTACTTTCTGGTTGCATTGTCAGTTATATTGTTGATGGACCCCCATCGCACCATTTCCTCCTTCTTCCTTCCTAGCAGAACTTTGATATAACTTGGGTATTCGGTCCACCCCGTGCTGGTGTGTATCCTGGGGAAGGCTGCCCCAGCTCCAGGGTGGGTGTGATTGGTTTAAGGGGAAATCACATTCCTCTCAATCAGGATTTGCTTAAAATTGGGCACGTGATTTAATGAGGGGACGTCTACAGGCTGGTTTCTGGGAAAAGTTTGCCTCCAAAAAAAGTCAAAAGAAAAGACAGACACTGTCTTTTTCTCCTGATATTTCATCAGGTGATGTTTGGTTTTCATGAGCCCATTTAGATCCAACCTTGGGAGGCATCTGATGTGAGCAGAAGGTGGCAAGGAACCTGGGTGCCTCTTGACATGGTCGGTCTGCTGAATAACCAACCCTGAAGCTCTATTCAGCTCAGACTTGCTATTATGGGAGACATTACAGATCCTTTTTGCTCAAGCCAGTTCGAGTTTGGTTCTGTTGCTTCAAGTCAAATAACATTCCCAATGATATAACCTGCTCTTATTACCATCGAGCCAAAGAAGTTTTGACACAGCTTTATTCCGTCACCCATATGGCTGCTTGGGTAATATTAGAAAATACCTACATTTTTTTTTTGACCTCAATTACTCCACAGGAAAAGGGCTTCTTAGCTGGAAACGCTACCCCTGGACGTTACTTTTTTCAACTTGCCTCTATCGGGAATGTACTGTTTGGAATCGAAAGAAGCCTGTTCATTCTTTCTTGCCCACATATCCTTTATTGAAATCGCCGCCTTGATAGAGCCCTACTAAAAGGAGTGGACTTGGCTGGCCATGTTTTTAGAGATGACCTTGTTGTAGTTTCTAGCTGCAACTTAATTTAAGAGACTGGACAAATGACTCAGTGAGACTAATCACATTTCTATCTTGGGATTTTTCTTAAGCTTTAAACTTTAAAATAAAATACAGAGACAAAAGAAATATGAAACAAATGTATAGCTTAGTGAATAATAATAATAAGGGAAATCCTCACCCCCCCCACCCAGATCAAGTAACAGAACTTTGTTGGCCAATTGGGAAGCCGCATTTACTCAGCCCCAACAGAGATCCTGATATTTATAATTATCACTTCCTTGAGCTTCTGTCTTATCACGAAACTGTCCAGTTTTAATATTTAACTTTTTTAAAAAGTTTATTTATTTTGAGAAACAGAGAGAGAGGCCATGTGAGCAGGGAGGGCAGGGAGAGAGGGAGAGAGAGAATCCCATGCAGACTCCTAGCTGTCAGCACGGAACCTGATGTGGGGCATGAACTCGTATTAACTGTGAGATCATGACCTGAGCAGAAACCTGTCCCTAAACTGTCCAATTTTAGACACTATGGTTTAGTCTTGCCCATTTTTAATAAGCCGTCGAGGTCTCTCAGATCTATAAGTGTCTTCTATTCTACAGGTTGCTAGTTAGAGTGAATACTGTGGAGTCCCCCCAGTTGCCCCTCAAGACTGAGGCTCTCATACATCCATCTACCAGGAGGACTGCGGAGGACACTTATAGGCTGGCCCTTTCTCTTTGTGTCCATACTTTGTATAATTCTCTTCCACTGACTGCAGATAGGACTATGACTTGCTTCTAATCAGTAAAATACCGTGACAGTGATGGGATGTCTCTTCTGTGATTGTTACATTATGTAAGGCTCTGTATTGTCAGCAGCTGACTCACTGCAGAGAATCTCACTGCTGGTGTGATGAAGTAAGTGACCATTCTGGGGAAGCCCACATGGCAAGGAACTGTGGGGTGGCTGCTGGGTCATTTACTCCTTTCCTGGGGACAATCTGCTTCCACTGACTGGTTGAGCAAAGCCTGATTCAGCTGCCTCTGTTGATTTGCATAACTGTGGGAGGGCACCCCAACTCCCATCCTTCCCTGTGGGATTAGCTACCCAAGTGGTAGCTCAGCCTCCCCTCTGCCCAGTCCTGCTTCTCTCACTTTCTTACAGGTGCTGTTCCTCAGTTCACTGCCTAATACACCTTCTATGTGCAAAGCTCTCAGTGACTGTTTCCAGGGAATCTCTTAAACCCTGTCTTTTCCTTGCAGTTCTCTTTTGTAGACTCCAGGCTGTCTGATCTGTAAAGTCTCTCTCCATGTGGATTTTGCTGATTGAAACTCCTGGAACAGTTCAGTGTGTTCCTCTGTCCTTTGTGTTCCCTGTGAATTACTAGCTGGAGGCAGGGTATGGATTAGACTCAGGGGATGAGATCGTCAGTTCAGTAATGGGATTGGGCCTAGGGGGCATCAATCATGCCTGTTCCACTCCGTATCTGGCTTCACATGCACAGATATGTATATACACGCATGTATTATGTGTGCATATATATATAAATATGTATGTATATGTATATATGTATTTATATATACATGTGTGTATATATGTATGTATATTAGATATGTGTGTATATATGTGTGCACATATATACGTGTGTATATGCACGTGTGTATATACATGCGTGTATATATATTTGTGTATATATATCTGTGTGTGCTTATATATGTGTGTGTGTATATATATGTGTGTGTATATATATCTTTTATCTCTATGTTCCATGTACACAGAACACACATACAGGTTTACAGGTATTTCTATGCATCCATGGACATATATATTTACAATGCCTATATATTCTGCATTAGTATATTTGTATATTTATAAATATATGTCTTTTAATTGTGGTGCTTTCCCACCCCACTTTTGGTCTACTTAGACAAAGCTGGGGAAGAGGCAGGCAGTCAGGTACGGACGTGAAGTAGGAGCAAGGCCGACGTTTGACTACTGGGAGCAGTCTCTGGAGACTCCGTTGACGTCTCCTTGGAAGATGCTCCTGCAAGAGCTGGTACTTTTCTGGCTGGGGGTGGGTTGTAGGTGGGGGTTTTCCCCAGAAAGATGAGGGGACAGAGTGGTTCCTTAAGAAGGTATAGCCCCACTAGCATTGACTCTGGAACCAAGCGGGAATGAAGTGGACATTTATACTCATAGGTCACTTGCAAGTCAAGTTTTCTTTCAGAGACAATTGCTTGTTTTGGAAATTTGTGGTATCTCATATTTTGAGGCTTAAAATGAAAGATATTCTTTGGGTTGTGGTGTGGGGTAAATGTGAGGGCAGCAGGAGCAGCTGAGTGATGGAGTAATTAATGTCTCAAGGTCAATTTCATCTTTAAGATTTGTGGTTCTGTGGTTTTCTCTTTGATTTTTTCTTTCTGTAGTAAAACTTGTTAAAGAAGTGATGGAGATATATGGGCCCTTTTATGAGGACTTCAAGTCAATGAAAAGCACCATTGAGTCTTTTGATGGTTTACATTATTCAGTTCAAATGTGTATTTTAAGTTTTTGTGGTGAGAAATTATACTCATTTGCCTTTTTTAAAGAGATGCTTATGGATGCTTGTGACATCTTAAGCCCCCTAAAGCTGTTGTAATATTTGGGTATATTAATAAATTATCTATAACTTTCTGTATATGGAATTTGATGTTGCCTATCCAAATGGGTGAAGAAGAAAAAAAAACAGGCAAAGGCATTCCTGTTTTTTGTGTTCTACTTTAAAAAATTGTCAAAACCTCTTTGTTTCCTTTCCCTGAGTGGACCCTGCAGGCAGGCAGTGTAGGGTAATTTTAGAAATGGGTGATACATAGGAGGCCAAAACCGGGGAGGTCATGACCTATGGCTTCTATAAGTAAAGAGTTTCTATTTTGGGAGAACAGTGTTTGTGATGTTCCCTGATTATCTGCAGATCTGATAGTGCTGGGTGTTGCAATTGCCTCCAGCCTCATTTTCTTACGGTTTCCTTGAGATAAAAGACCCAAGCATGGTCCATCGGACACTGCTTTTCTCTTTTTGTACTTGTACGTTCTTGTTTCTCCCATATTCTGACATTTGCAGGATATTATGTTGATATTCATACATATATATATTCCCTTTTCACTGCTGAAAATTTCTTTCTTTTTCTTTTCCTTTCCTTTTTCCTTTCCCTTTCTCTCTTTCTTTCTTTTTTCTTTCTTTCTCCTTCCTTCCTTCCTTCCTTCCTTCTTTCCTTTCTTCCTTCCTTCCTTCCTTCTTTCCTTCCCTTTCTCTCTTTCTCTCTCTCTTTCTTTCTTTCTTTCTTTCTGCCATTTAATGCAGACCTAATTTTTGCATTTCCATAGAGAACCTTGTTTGAATCATAAGGATCTGCATAAAGGGCATGGTCTCTGTAATTTCTTTTCCATTTGGGCTCCTTAGCTCCAGAGTTTTAACTTTTTAAGCTGCCGGGCAGGAGCAGAAGTCAATAGACTTTTAATGTTTGAAGCTAGTTGAAATTATTAGTGTTCATCATTTAAGAAACGTTAATAGCCAAAATGCTTTAATCCAGCATGAAACAGGTAGAGTGCATTTTTAAGGGCTCTTGGGAAGAGGTGACATTTTAAACAAGTAAGTGAAGTAGCCTAGAACATGGTAGCTTCCAGAATCTCAGGATAGGTTCCAAGAAGTTAACTTTTAATCATGTGATATGAAATAACTTCTTCCCAAAGAATGGGTCTATTTAGGCAACAGGATGGCCCTCTTTCCCACGACCAGAAAACTACACAATGTTACTGATCACATGGCTTTATAAATACATTTCACAGTTAAGTGTGTGGGACTGGGATTGGGTGAGTAACATTTTCTTAGTTTGAAACTGTGGGGGCAAAGAGCTCTTTTTCCCCTGTGGTTTAAGAAGTGTTCTGAGACACCAATATATTCCCTCTTCTCAAATCTAATGTGCTCATCAGGGAAGACCTTGGCATTCATAGGAACCAGTTGTTGGGAATAAAAAGTCACAAGTTAGAATCTCTAAGGCAGGGACCGGCAAACATTTTTATGTAAAAGGCTAGAGAATACGTATTTTATTTATTAGTTAAATTCATTTTTTTGTAGGTTGAGAGGCAAAATTGAAGATATTATGTAAGTACTTACACAAGAGAGAAAATACATCTCACAATTTTTTTTATTGACAAAGTTAAAAATATAATAATAATCATCACTGTATACAGTTTTTCTAATGCAGGTCTGCTAATGAGAAGAATGTTTTTGGGGAGGGATAATGTTTCACTTAATTTGGATTCAAAGTTACTTGTCTGTCATCAAAGCAATTGCAAATGTTCATCTAAAAAGCCACTCTTAGCTGGTGGGCCAGAGGCAGACAGGTGGCAAAAGGGATTTGACCTGCAGGCCATGTGCTAGCAAAACTCATATTTTTTCTTTTCCTTTTCAAATGTTTATTTAAATCATAAGGTTAGTTAACGTAAAGTGCAATATTGGTGCAATATTGGTTTTAAGAGTAGAATTCAGTGACTCAGTACTTAACACATAACACCCAGTGCTCATCACAGTAAGTGCCCTCCTTAATACCCATCACCCGTCTCGCCCACGCCCTACCCACCTTCTTCCATCAACCCCCAGTTTTCTCTCTATCAGTAAGAGTCCCTTATGGTTTGTTTTCCCCTCTCTTTTTCCTTTGTTTCCCCTCCCCCATATGTTCATTTATTCTGTTTCTTAAATTCCACATATGAGCGAAATCATAAGGTATTTGTCTTTCTCTGACTGATTTATTTTGCTTAGCATAATACACTCTAGTTCCATCCATGTGGTTGCCAATGGCCGGATTTCATTCTTTTCGATGGCTGAGTAATATTCCGTTGTGTATATATACCACATCCTCTATCCATTCATTAGTCAGTGGACATTTGGGCTATTTCCATAATTTGACTATTATAGATAGTGTTGCTATAAGCATTAGGGTGAATGTACCCCTTTGAATCTATATTTTTGCATCCTTTGGCTAAATGCCTAGTAGTGCCATTGCTGGATGGTAAGGTAGTTCTATTTTTAACTTGTTGAGGAACCTCCCTACTGTTTTCCAGAGTGGCTGCACCAGTGCACATTCCCACCAACAGTGCAAGAGGGTCCCCTTTCTGGGAGAACCCATACCAACGACTGCTGTGTCTGGGTTTATTTCTGCTGCCTGAGGAGACAACAAAAGTAGAGAAATATGCATGCCCAAGGATGTGTATGTATAAAGCAAAAGTAGTACTTTATCTCCCACATTTTTTAAAAAGTTTCTTTATTTATTTTGAGAGAAGGAGAGAGAGAGAGAGAGAGAGAGAGAGAGCACATGCCCATGTGGGGGAGGGGCAGAAAGAGAGAGAGAGAGAAAGAGAGAATGCCAAGCAGACTCCCCACTGTCAGCTCAAGGGCTCCATCTCATGAACTGTGAGATCATGATCTGAGTCAAAACCTAGAGTTGGCCGCCTCATTGACTGAGCCACCCAGGTGCCCCTTCCACTTTTTTTTTTTTTTTTTTTAAGAAGTATGGCTCTCTCTGCACATGCTCACAGTGGTAGATTCTAGCTTCCTTTCTTTTCCAAGGAGTGGGTCGATCCCAGGATGCCATTCTGCTAGGTGTGGCCTTTGGCTATCATAATTCTATTTCTTAATGTTTTAAACTGGCTGCCACGTGTCAGGTGGTGGGGGGAGCGTGGGGAGGAGGGGTGACAGTTCCCACTTTCAGGAACTTGCATTTGAGTGGACAGCTAACATTTGCTGGGCATTTGCCAGTGAGCCATGACCAGGCTAAGCGCTCCGTGCTCCTCCCACAGTAACCCCTTGACATTCTATTTTTATCTTCACTTTATTTATTTTGTATTAAAACATTTTTTAAAGGTTATTTATTTTTGAGACAGAGACAGAGACAGAGCGTGAGCCGGGGAGGGGCAGAGAGAGAGGGAGACACAGAATGTGAAACAGGCTCCAGGCTGTGAGCTCTCAGCACACAGCCTGACACGGGGCTCGAACCCACGAACCGCGAGATCATGACCTGAGCTGAAGTCAGACGCTTAACTGTCTGAGCCACCCGGGAGCCCCTACCCTCATTTTATATATTGGAAGTAGAATTCTAGATAATAACAGAAAATAACTGGGTACTTACTTTGTGTGAGATTCAGTTCTAAGTGTTTTACAGGAATCGTCACATTTAATTGTAACTTAATGCAGTGGTACAATGGTCCTCACTTTCGAGATGTGAAAACTGAGGCACCAAGAGGTCAGCAGCTGCCCGGGGATTGCTCAGTTGGTAAGAGGCAGAAAGGGGCTTCAAACCCAGGCAGTCTTTGCTCCAGAACGCGGGCACTTAACATGATGCTTTTTTCCTCTTAGAAAGTGTATGTTGCTTGTCCAAGATCTGCCCAAAGTGAGATTTGAATTTCAGGGGTCTGACTCCAGGGCATCTCTCAATCACTTCCTTACCCAACAGTCCCCCGTCTTCTGGTTTGTTACCGGGATTGGCCCCTCATTCGTGAACTAAGTGGTTCCGAGATGTGAGGGCATGTTCACCCGGTGATCAAAGTAAGAAGCAGGGACAGAGCCCTGTTTTCATCCCAATCCAGAGAGGGGAGGGAGTCACACAAGATGGGTGTGCTCTGTGGGTCATGAGTCTGAATGAGGGAAGCCTCCTCATCTGCTTATTTCCTCATTGATCTTGGGCAAATCGCTTAGCCTTTTTAATCCTCAATTTCCTCCTCTGTAAAACACAGCTAATACAACTTCCCTGGAAGGGAATTTAACGAGAAAAATCTTTAAAACGTCCTTGTCTTCTGTGATACGTAGCTTTGTGTATCAGCTTGACCAGGCTACAGCCCCCAGGGATCTCCTCGAGGTGTTGGTATTCTCTAGATACGGTTACTACCTACAGTCGGTTGACTCTCCAGAAAGGAACTCATCCTTGCCAGTGTGGGTGGGCTTCTTCTAATCAGTTGAAGGCCGTAAGAGCAAAAACTGAGATTCCCCAAAGAAGAAATTCTGCCTCAAGACTGCAACCTAGAAATCCTGCCCAAGTGTCTGGCTTACCCACGCGCCCTGCAGGGTAGATTCTGGAGAATTCTGACTGATCCATTCATTCTCAGATAGGTAACTTCATCCATGGCCACCCAATAATTGTAGCTATAGGTGTCCTATGCCCCATAGAAATTCTTCGGATGTTGGTGATACACATGATTGAAGTAGCCACATTTGACTTTCATTTGGTTTACACATTTGAGGCCTGCAAAATAAAAGCAGTTCTACCTCTGAATTTCATTCCCATCACAAAATGTATTCGCAACACAATCTTCTCTGAGCGGCGCTGCTGTGGTAAAAATACAGATACAGTTCCATCATCATGAAGCCCGGCTGATGTACTGATTAAAGGAAAATGGCATGGTGAATTGAAAGATGTTTTAACTACTATATCTAATTACAAAGAAGAACATGTTACCAAAATTTGAATGCGTCCTATAATAAAAAACAAGAGCAATTAACAATCAAACAAGCAACTGCTTTCTTGACAGACAGATGACACAGAACAGGACTAACGAAAATGCAGAAAGGTTTTGCTTGACGAGGAAAGCTGAGATGTCCCTTCAAATTGTAAGGTAAGATCCAAGGAGCATATGACTTGGTGATTATAAGACTAGGGAGGGACTCAGGAAGCCCTGAAATGGCTGTTCTGGGTTCTGTATGACTGAAGCAAAGTCCCATCCCTTTTTAAAATGGGGGGGGGGGGCAAACGTGTATTTTACAAGTTCGCAGAAATCTTGATGTGAAAGACACTTGTTTTCCTGCGTGTAATTTTACTCGGAGATAAAGGAGTACTTATCTTTTTAAAATGCCCATTTAAATATTTGTATTTCTTTACTGTATTATTCTTTAGATATTTTGTTTCATATTCCGAAATTCATAGCCTGACCTCCTGACTATCCCATAGG
This sequence comes from Cryptoprocta ferox, assembly GCA_028646485.1. Taxonomy (NCBI): domain Eukaryota; kingdom Metazoa; phylum Chordata; class Mammalia; order Carnivora; family Eupleridae; genus Cryptoprocta; species Cryptoprocta ferox. Next base: position 91,746,650 of record CM053578.1, on the reverse strand, counting down.
CATCTGTGTGGCTAAGGAAGTTAACATCCATAAATCACCATGAGCTCCAAGGATGAAAAGTCCTGGAAAAGTTAAGAATTTCCTAATCAACCCAATTCTTTCCTCTTACGGGCAAGCATACGAAAGGTGTTCTCTTTCTCTTGGCCATACAGCTGTTATTTTCGCCAACATTATTTATAAGTCTGAGAATGGGCTAGTGGGCTGATCATGATCTACCAAAGGGATGGATCCTTTATATTCACTCTTTGGTCTCTGGGCACAGGGTTAGAGTGCATCTGATGGCTTGGAGGCAGGCATGAATTTCTTGGCGGGAGGCCCTGGTTTGCAGACAATGGCATGCATAACAGTCACCCAAAGAACTTGCTAAAAATGCAAAATCCTGGGCTGCACTTCTAGAGATTCTGAATTGTAGTTCTGGAGTGAAATTCAGACATTTTCATTTTTAACAAGCACCTGAGGTGACTCACAGGCAGGCAGTTCATAAACCACATTTTTAAAAATGTTTATTTATTTTTGAGAGAGAGAGAGCAAGTAGGGGAGGGGCAGAGAGAGAGAGAGAGAGAGAGGGGGAGACACAGAATCCGAAGCAGGCTCCAGGCTCCAAGCTGTCAGTGCAGAGCCCGACGCAGGGCTCAAACTCACGAACCCCGAGATCATGGCCTGAGCTGAAGTCAGACGCTTAACTGACTGAGCCGCCCAGGTGCCCCTCATATACACATTTTAAGAAATACTCATCTGCAGCAGAGGGATCCACCTCTCCTTTTTAAAAAAACAAAACAAAACAGATCAAAACAAGAAATCGGAGCTCCTGGGTGGCTCAGTCAGTTAAGCATTTGACTCTTGATTTCGCCTCAGGTCATGATCTCACAGTTCTCGGATTTGAGCCCTGCATCGGCTCTGCTCTGGCGGTGTGGAACCTGCGTGAAATTCTCTCTCTTTCTCTCTCTGCCCCTCCCCTGCACTCTCTCTCTCTTTCAAAAATAAATAAATAAACATTTAAAAACAAATAACCCCCCCAACCCCTAGTAGTAAATGTGTGCACATCTAGCTGTAACATTTATTTATTTATAAATAGATTTATTTATAAACGATTTACTGCTCTGTTTTTTACATATACACATTCTGCACATTGTAAAACATAGGAGAATGGAAGTTAAACATTTCAGGATGCTCTCAAGAAGAAACAGATAATATTTTATAAATTTTAGGATCTTATTTTATTTATTCTTGTGTATACTCTTTGCTCTCACTAGAATATTATTAATATATTTAGCTCTTAGAGATCACTAGTAATATTTTCATAAGAGCAGTGATCAAACATGCTCCATTATTTTGAAAATGTGGGTTAAATATATTATGAAGCAGGTGTTTGATGATCTGTCTCAAAGTTCAGTTTATTTCGATCCGTGGTTATAACAGATTTCATAGCTGAAAAAAATGCCTTTCAGAGATGCATAGATTCAAATGAAAGACGTGCACCCATGGCGAGGCTTTCTAAACTGTGATACTTAAAAATTCTGTCAATCATACATTTTTATTGAAATTTGACTAGTAAATTTCCAGTCTCTGATGTTATTTAGTTATTTTTCCAAATTAATCAGAAGATGCTGGATTCTTATAGTTCTTTTTAAAAAATTTTTTAATTATGCTTACTTATTTTGAGAGAGAGAGAGAGAGAGAGTGCGAGTAGGAAAAGGGCAGAGAGAGAGGGAGACATAGAATGTGAAGCAGGCTCCAGGCTCTGAGCTGTCAGCACAGAGCCCGATGCGGGGCTCAAACTTATGAACTGTGAGATCATGACCTGAGCCAAAGTCATACGCTCAACTGACTGACCCACCCAGGCACCCCTGAATTTTTAAACCCTGAAATTCCTCATTTAGATGATTTGAAAACAAGTTAGAAAGTTCTTTTCCAGGTTTGAGTGCACAGATCTGAATTTTTATAGTGACATACATTCTTTTTCTTCCACAAGGTCGTGTAACAATGACAATATTTCTAAGCTTCTATTTTCAAGTGCCTGAAATTCATAGCTTGAACTATTTTCTAAAAGCAATATTATTTTTCAGTTATTATTAAACTATCATCTTTACGTGAAAATTAAATATATAAATAGAGATAAAGAGACATAAATACAGATATGTAGAGATATCTGATATAGATCTGCTACATAGCATACTGCTGAGAACGACCAGTCCTTACAGAAAATGTTGGCAGATTTGGAACACTTGTGCTGCGGTAAAAGAAAAATATGTCACTCTTTTCTTAAGTTGAGAAACTTTCAAAATACAAGTGATGGCCAGGAAACCTCCGTGGTACAAAAGCTTTTCCTGATTATTCCATCTCATGATGAAGCATGATGAACATTCTGTTTACAGGAACATCTTACTTTTTGGAAAACGAAGAACTTCAATGGCCGCCTGAAGAAATTTGTGCACTTCTGGCTTTCACTTCTGTGTTGCAATAGCTCTGAGTGGGGTAGGAGTTTCAAGTGCGAGGGTATCTCTGTAATCTTAGCCCAGAATTGTTTGTGCCAGACAAATACTTTTTGGTTTTCATTATTATGCAAGAAATCTTATAAATGACTTCAAAACATTTTCCATTAAGTTTCAGAGAAATTTTGTAAAGCTCTGAGTGTTCTGTGGCTTTAAAAATTGCTGGAAAAAAAAATCACAGTTTGGATTTCATGCTCTTGATGCTTATAAGGTTTTAAATGCCTTGCTAATCAAGATGATTTGAAACCCCTCCCTATATAATATCTCAGAACACATCATACACACTGTCTGGTATAGTGGGTCAAAACTCGTACTTCGAAGAGTTTTGATAATATCTCATTTTTCTGGTGATCTTTTTGTCAGATTTGACTAGATTGTCACTGTTTTTACTAATGTGACACCAAAGAGCACGTATTAGTGACAGGAGAAGTCTCAGCTCTGCCTTCTTAAAAAAATTATTCACTTATACTTCAATTATTTGTATTATCTTCAAAGCATGGTTTACCTGCCAGACTCTTTTTTTTTAAGTTTATTTATTTATTTTGAGCTAGAGAGAGAGAGGAGGGAGGAGGGCAGAGAAAGAGGGAGAGAGAGAGAATCCCAAGCAGGCTCTGCACTGTCAGCACAGAACCCAATGTGGGGCTCAAACTCATGAACCGTGAGATCACTACCGTGAGCTGAAAGCAAGAGTCGGCCACTTATTGGACTGAGCCACCCAGACGCCCCACCATTGCTAGACTCTTTCTAATTTACTTGTTCATTAGTTAAACCCAGATAACACCGCTCTTAAAACAGGTTAGCCTGGCAGGTGTAAACTGCAGAATTTTCCAGGTGTGCGGCGTTAATGCTGGGGTGTGCGCTACCCCCCTTTAGAGATGCATCACAGATGCAGGACAGATGGAGGCCGGATGTCCAACCCTCACCCTCTAGATCCATCGCTGGGGCTGTGAGGCCATGCTGAGATACACAGTATAAAGCATTATCCTCACTCCACATAAGCTGTGTGTACGTTCATGTGTGCATGTGTGCGTGTGCATGTGTGCGTGTGCTCGTACACACCCTCTAACCACGCTGGTGGAGGAAACACTGTATTCCATGTTGCTTCCAATGTTGCAGACTGCTATAAAATTACCCAAGTAAGAAAATCCGCCATGAGCATTTATTGACTTTGTGATTTCGTTGACTTACCTGTGACTTCAAGATAACATATCAAAAACGTGGATGGAATGGCTGTTAAAGCTTCAGTACAGATGGCATTTCATATGCCCTTCATCCTTCTCAAACATACCGGACATTTATTCCACGAATGCAGAACACAGTGGTGACACCGCACTGTCCACGACGCAGACATGAGCTCCAGCAGACGTTAGGTAAATATGTGTTGATTGAACGAATGGATGAATCAATAAGCCACACGCTCCTGGCCTCACATTGTTTTATCATTGCTTTTCCTTTGCACTGTTAACTTGCGTTTTTATTTCCTCTTGTATTTCATGCATATTTGTAAGCTGCTTTGAATCGAGTAGTACTAAGACGATTTATGTTATTTAAAAAAATTTTTTAATGTTTTTTTTAATTTATTTTTGAGAGAGAGAGACACACAGCATGAGCAGGGGAGGGTCAGAGAGAGAGGGAGACACAGAATTCAAAGACAGGCTCCAGGCTCTGAGCTAGCTGTCAATACAGAGCCCGACTCAGGGCTGGAACCCACGAATTGCGAGATCCTGACCTGAGCCGAAGTTGGATGCTTAACCGACTGAGCCACCCAGGCGCCCCTGATTTATGTTGTTATAATTACTGGTATTTTTTTATTGAGTGCTTATGTGCTAAGGGGTACTAATTTGTTTATGCTAAGTACTCCACAGACATTTACTTTCTTAATTCTCACATAACCCCACAAGGTAGGAATTGCTACTTCCATTTCATAGCACCAATGAGTTACTTGGAAAAGTTAAGTAACTTGCATAAAGTCACTCTGAGATGAAGTTGAAGTTCTGGGGTTTTAATTCTGATCTACCTTTACCCAGAATTTGTGTTCTTTGTGCTTACAGCTGATTACTTAAACGTAATGGGGGTGTGCAGATGAAACAGTAGGATTTTTTTTATTGCTTTGCAAATCTATGGTTTTCTAACAGTATAAGTGTTCTTGGATTCATTATTCTGAAATGTCCTTTAAGACTTTATCTGCATTTGGGCCAATTTGCATAGGCCACATCTTACATAGGCTACATCTTACATAGGCTACCTAGATGATATTTGGTCTGAAAGTGTCCCTTGAAATTTTATGCATCTGTGAAAACAAATCACTTAATTTTTTTAAAGGCAATATTTCAAAACCAGTCTTGGTTACATAGTTAGTATCTTCACCATGTGGGAAAACAAAAATTTGTCCTTAATTTAATATGTGAGTCAAATGGTGACCCCGTAGAACTAGCAGGGAGCAATCACAAAGCTAGACCATTCAGAAGAACGTAACATAGTACTGGGGCACCTGCGTGGCTCAGTAGGTTGAGTGTCTGACTTCAGCTCAGGTCATGATCTCACAGTTCATGAGTTCAAGTCCCTCATCAGGCTCACCGCTGTCAAGTGCAGAGCCTGCCTCAGATCCTCTGTCCCCCCCCCATTTGCCCCACCCTCACTCATGCTCTCTCTCTCAAAAATAAATATTTTTTATTTTTTTAATGTTTATTATTTTTGAGAGAGAGAGAGAGAGACAGAGACAGAGCATGAGTGGGGAAGGAATAGAGAGAGAGGGGGACACAGAATCCAAAGCAGGCTCCAGGCTCTGAGCTGTCAGCAGAGAACCCATGAACTGTGAGATCATGACCTGAGCTGAAGTTGGACGCTTAACTGACTGAGCCACCAGGGTGCCCAATGAATAAACATTAAAAAAAAAAAAGAATGTAATATAGTATTTTGTCCGAGGGTCTCTATTATCAGAACACATTTAATTGGATATTCCAAATCTGAGTGTGAAGAATAGTTTTCAGCTTCTGAGCATGACCTTCTACAAATGGGATCGCTTTCAGTGCTACAAGAGCTTTATACAAAGGATTTGTCTTTTTCTCTCTCAAACGTCTGCTATTCATCCCAATATTCCTCAATATAAATAACTTTTCTTCTCATTTTGGAAAAAAAGCGCCTAGGTCCCTTCTTTACCCTTCCCCACCTCCTCAAAATGTGAAATCATCTATGAGCTTTAAGAGTCATTGTGGAAATTACTCAGCCTTGCAGAATTTCATGATAGTAAGCACAGCCACATTCCGGATACATGAAGTGTGCGTGAATGACCACAATGCTCTTGCTCCACTCATTGGGCACTTTCCACTATTGCTGTGTGTCATTGGTACATCAGCTGCCACAGTCTTCCTTAATCCAAGGAGATACACCTCCACCCAGGCCTGGGTGATTTCAAGGTATTACTCTGCTTTTGGTTTTTAGATAAAACACCAAAGACAACTTTGTAATCTCCCTAGTAGGTTCTGTAGGGTTTAAAAATGAAATGGGGTGCCAGGGTGGCTCAGTCGGTTGAGCGTCTGTCTTCAGCTCAGGTCACGATCTCACAGCTTGTGGGTTCGATTGAGCCCCACGTTGGGCTCTGTGCTGACAGCACAGAGCCTGGAGCCTACTTCAGATTCTGTGTCCCTCTCTCGCTCTGCCCCGCCCCTGCTCATGCTCTGTCTCTCTCTCTCTAGAATAAATAAACATTAAATTAAAAAAAAAAAAAAGAAAACTAACTGGTTTTTTATTGTGTACAAGTGTTTACAAACATGGAGGAGATACCGAGAGGGGCATCATTGATGTAACTTGAAAACCTAAGTTGTTTGACTTGTCTCCCATTTTCATACTGGATTTCTTATTTAGGTGCATGGGATCCCCAAACCTGTAAATTGAGGCAAAGTTGAAAAAAGAAATAAAGTTACCTAATTCTCAATCTAAAACAGTGTGAGTGATAAAAATGAGTCTCACAGGAGCAACTGTTCTAGGAACATGTCATCTGTGAAATTTGCTTGAGGCTGAAACCATTCTCACTTGCTTTAAAGAGTTAAGGACTTGAACTAACACTGTTTTCCTATGTTAAGATTCATGTGACTCATCACATGAAAAGCAGAAAGGATAGAGATGAGTTTTGTGGGGGAACCCCATTTCCCTCATTCTTCCTTAAAAAGCATTTTCAGATGGCCAGAGGGGCAAATGCACATACACAGAAATGGTTAAATTCTTACTCGGAATTCCATGGGAATTAGCGTTCTGTAGACCAAGTCTCTGGCCTCAAATGTCATGGTTGGACCATGACTTCCTATGGGGCTGCTGCTAATGGCCAGTTTCTTGTTTTTCTTTCTTCGATGCGTGCATATGCCCAGAGGCTGTTTGTAATGGGAGAATTTTAAGAAATTCATAAATTTGAAACACCCCACACATACAAAATTCCTTCTGAATGTGTCAGCCTAATGTTCTTCTCCCAAATTCACATAAAATAAAGTGACATAATAGCCATCTCTTTGAAATGACCTATCTTACATTTAATTTTTATCCATCTTTACCTACAAGGCTAGGTAACATGAATAGGGCAATACGAATCGGTGATCTGAGTTTACATGGCCAAAAGTTATCTTTTGATGTTTGTGTCTTTGAAATAAATGCACTGCACATTTAATTTCAAAACAAACAAACATAGTCTAAGAAATAATACAAATTTGTCTGCCTTGACATGTACATTTTACAAAGTGTTTATACAGTATGAATTAACTTGCTTTGTATATAGAAGAAATATAGAGTCTTCAAAAGGCAAGCATCTGATCTTTAAGAACGGAGTTCATTGAGGTTAAATTGTGCTCAGGGAGTTTAAGGTAAAAAAGAAAGAAAAAGGAGATTATACCTCTCCTTATGGCAGGAAGAAGCTCATTTCCAGGGTAGAAACTTCTGAAACCCATAAAATATGTTCCAGATTCAAGACTTGATGAGTTCATGCATCATATCAGGACACTTCACTCCTGCTATAGACAAAATCTTGGGACCAGTTCCCTTTCATTTATTGCGAGGGATAAAAATGCCCAAAGTGTGTGCGAGAGACCAAATTTAAAAATTAAAGTAATTATAATTCTGTTTTGTTTAACACTAATGACCTCCTTTTATGTACCCTATGATTCAAACGTCAAAACCCCAAAACTCAAATGTGTGAAAAACCAGAAACACAGAGTACCGATGAATATCAGCTAAGCCCTAAAAAATTTTCATTAAAATTTAAGAAGAAGGTAAAGATAACCAGGGGTTCCTAAGCTTTTTTGTGCTGTGGACCCTTGGGCACTCTGGTAAATGGACCCTGTCTCAGAATAGTGTTTCTACATGCAAAAAAAAAAAAAAAAATACATCGGATTTCAAAAAAAACCCAATTATATTGAAATATAATGTTGATCAAAATATGTGAAAAAAAACCCCACCCACCCAGATTTGTGAAATAATACTACCTGTGTCTATTAATGCATCAAATAACAAGAGTTAGTAAGAGGTTTGATAACTGTCATGTTGAAGTAGGAATGAGCATCAGTGATACTTGGAGATCTTTACAAAGTTATCATGTGATATGAAATTATCTATGATTTCTACTGCTGGCAAGGTCACAGGAACTGCTAAGAATAATATAGTTTGTTGAAGGAAACATGAGATTTCAGTTAGATGTTAGTGAAAATGAAGGTGTAATTGCTTTCCATTCAACTTCACAGACCTCCCTGAGATCTACTGGAAGAGTCCCTTAAGGACCTGTGGACCCCGGGATAGAAAGCCTTGCTCTAAATATGAAACATAAGCCCTTGACCACAAGCATATTATTTCATGGGCTTGGCTTTGGTCAAGATTTAGCTTAACATTTTGGTCATCTTAGCAAATGAGTAGAGTTTATCACATGGGTGTTTACTTCAAGGACGTAAAAAACAAAAAACCAACAACTGCCAAACGGTTTATTTGTTTGGCTTGAGGTTATTTCTTTAGATGTGCAGGGACATCTGTCCTTTTTAAAGGCCCAGATCCCATTTAAAATTTACTCCATTTTGCCCATAATTATATTCTGTCAAAGAACACCATTTCATTTGTCTTCTATTTTTAACTTTTAATGTGAATGCATCTGTTCAAGTAAGTTGTTGCAAACTCTCCGAGGGAAGGAGTGTATCCTTTTTTTTTGTATTTAGAAAATTCTTAACAGATATGAACAAAGCAGAAAATTACTATTTGAGATTGAAAGAAATGACAAGCTATAAAATACCAGTATTCATACTGCGCTATTTGAAAAATCTTTCTCTTGAGAAGTTGGAAGTTCGTTGGATTTTTACCTTCTTCATCCTTCTACTCGTTTGAGAAATAAAAAAGAGAAAGAGAAAGATGACAAATGGGATGGGCATGAATAAATTATTCCGTGGAGAACCTGAGAGCGTCATGAAACCTTATCATTGTGGATTAAGAATAGGTTATTTTGCCCAGCTACTTAACAGATTCACGCCACATCTTCACTATCTGGCCACCCAGGATCTAACTGAAAGCCCCGATGATAGGGAGAGCCTTCCTAAAATAGTTAATTCATTTTTTTTGGTAATTATCTCATCGTTAGGAAAATTCCTCAGAATGAGGGATATTTGTCTTTCCTTTGCATTTAAGAAATCTTCATGACAGAATGGCTTGCAAAGTTCCAGGAGGCAAGAATTTTGCCCTGAAGGGCTTTGTTTGAATCCTGGAGAAAAAAGACATTGATTCTCACTGTAGCCACAACTAAAATGATGGCAACAAAATAACTTTTAATGTTCCCATGTGACTAAGCCATCATCTTTTGAAAAAGACCCTTGCGAAGTCTATCATGTGACATGTCTGGAGTCAGGCGTGATAGATACACAGCCTAGTTTTAACTTCATAAATGGGTGTAAGTTACTAAGTGCTTTTTAAGCCTTAAGTCCTCTTCTGAAAAACGGCAATAGTAATATCAGTCTCTTTGGATTTCCGATGAAAATTAAATCAGGCGATGCAAGAAAATCATCACTTCAGTGCTTAGTATGTTAGCAGGAATGCTTTTGGCTACAGTATCCCAGTCAAAATAGCTCACACAATGGGGGTGAGGGTGGGGTTGTTGTTATCCCACATATAAGACATTTGGAAGCAGGGATATTTTAGGGTTTGACTTATAGAGTTCAATCATGTCATCAGAGATCCAGGGTTTTTTGCTTTTGTTTTTAATCTTTCCACTTAGTCTTCTTCATCCTTTTACTTTTATCCTCCGACTTGTCAAGATTGCCAAGAGGCTTCAAGCATCACGTTCTTACAGCATAAGCCCCACACATATCTTCTCTTGCATATGGTTGGTCTAGAGGCATCACATATCCATTTCATGAGGAGTTCGATTACTAGGGTTAGCTTAAATGAATAAGGGATTATCTCCTGGGCCTGGGGAGGATCACTCTTACTCCTTTCCAGGAGAGGGGTACCTGATTACTGAGCAAAATTCATGTTCTATTAACAAGGAAAAAGTGGAGGAGTGGATGCTTGCAGATAACCAATAGTGTCTACCATATTACCCTTCACATAACACATTATATAAAATCAAGGAAGACAAAAAATTGTGGTGCAGTGAATATAACTCCACCAATTCTTCATATAATCTTGGACAGGTCATGTAGCCTTTCAAGACTCAGTTTTTCCATCTGAAAAATGGAGATGAATAATTATATCTATTCCTCAGGGTCATAAAAATATAATGTAAGTGTGGGGCACCTGGGTGGTTCAGTCAATTAAGCATTGGACTTTTGATTTCAACTCATGTTGTGATCCCAGGGTCAGAGGACCCTGCCTTGGACTCTGTACTGAGTGTGGTGTCTGCTTAAGAACTTCTCTCTCTCTCTCTCTCTCTCCCCCTCCACCCCTCTTCTGCTTGTGCATGCTCTCTCTTTCCCTCTTAAATAAATAAATAATGTACATGGAAGCCATTTATCAGGAGAACTCTCTACAATATTTATTTAAACTTGTAAAATAGACAATATATTATGATGACTCCTCTTTTCTATGATGAAGAATATAATCATTCAGCTTTTCAGTTTCAAAGCTGGCAACTGAACCTAGCTCTCTTGTGGTTTCTCATCTGATCTAAAAAAAAAACCTTTTATAATTGTGTACAATAAATACGAAGAAAAGTGCATAAAATACAAAGGAAAAGCTTAACATGTCGATGTAAACTGAATACTACTGTAATTCCTATCCGAGTCAAGAAATAACAACAAGTGTCCCGGAAGCCCCATGTCTTCATAGAACTTGTAAATATACATATTTTTAGCATCATTGACACAAGTGTTTTGTATCCAGTAGTTTGACACTGTGACTTACTTATCTCACACTATTTTATGTTTTTGTATTGACCATTATGTTTTCTATTCTCACACAGTAATCATTATCCCTGAACAAGCATTAATTGTGTGTGTTTTGGGCACCATGCCAGGCATGGTTCTATGTTCTCATGAAGACACTCTTCCCATGATGGGTAGATCACATTTCCATTAACATCATCATTTCTTTTGCTAAACTCCAAGGGTCAGAATTCCAGATTATTGTGAACTTGAGCAAATCTTTCACAAAATTTGAAGAATGATCTACCTTTGTTTGTTGGGTTTTCTTTTTCTTTCTTTCTTTCTTTCTTTCTCTTTCTTTCTTTCTTTCTTTCTTTTCTTTTTTGCAAAGATCTGTCAATTGTTAACAGAGAAATTTTTTAGAAGATTCAGTTTTTTACAGGATTCTTTATTCATTTTTTTCTTTTTTTTTCTCATGGATGTCACCTCCAAATTCTGCATTATGCCTTGACATGTGTTGCTTTATAAATAATTAAGTAGTTTAGCAATGATTGGATATGAAAACTTCCACTTCCAATCAAGATGGAACAATAGGGATTGGATTTATTTTTCCACCTAAAACAACAACAAAAAAACTGCACAATAAAATGACAACAGATACTGGACATTGGGGGTGGGGTGTCTGGGTGGCTCAGTGGGTTAGGCATCCGACTTTGGCTCAGGTCATGATCTTGTTGTTTGTGGGTTTGAGCCCCACATCAGACTCGGTGCTAGCAGCTCCAAGCCTGGAGCCTGCTTCAGATTCTGTGTCTCCCCGCCTCTCTCTTTCTGCCCCTCCCATGCTTGTGCTCTGTCTCTGTCTTTTAATAATAAATAAACGTTAGAAAAAAATTAAAAAAATTTAAAAAAAAAAGATATTCAACATTGGGCAACCAAAGCCAGTAATCCCTAATAGACAAGAAACCAATGAGGAGATCCTTAGCGTTTTCCCAGTTTATTTCCTTTAGGTAGTTTCCAGACTCCAGTACACAAAGTGGAACATAGGAAGATGTACACAGTCTCACTGTGGAGGAGACATCTGGGGAGGACAAGGCAGCTGGAGTAGGCATGCAGAGCACCAAAAAGGAGAGAGCCATACAGAGACAGAATGTCAGAGGTTTGCAGAAAGTCTCTCCTAAACATTCATTTGAGTGCTGACTAGCACATGTATATGAGGAAAGTCCTCGAGGCTGGAAAAGAACCACTCAAGAAGATTAGAGGGAATGATGCCTGAAGGTCGTCACACAGGGCCAAGAGTAGTGCTTGCTTGTTTCCAACAGCCAGAGTGGAAAATCTCGTAATTCATGGGGGTATTGGTAGAGTACTAACAGTTGTCTTTCCTCAGTTTCAGGGAAGGTAAAACCTAGACTAAACACTGCCCTGGTTCTGCCTAACTAAGCAAGATCTGGAATGCTCAAACCATTTTCAAGTAATTTAACTGTGTCACAGAATAAAGTTCAAGAATATTTATAGGAATACACACATAACTGGCACCCAACAAGGTGAAGTTCAAAATGTTTGGCACCCAATAAAAAATTACCAGGCAGGCAAAGAAGCAAGCAAATATTATCAATAATGGAGAGAAAAACAATCAAAACTGACCCAGAAATGATGCAGATAATTGAATTACTAGGCAAGGACATGATAGTAACTCTTTGTTATTATTGCTGTACTTCATATATTCAGGAAGCTAGAAGAAAGATTGAATTTGTTACGTAGAGACATGAAAGACATACAAATGACTCAAATCAATCTTCTAGAGATAAACACCATAGCATCTGAGATAAAAAAAAATACATGAGGTGGGATTAAATGTAGATTAGATATTGCAGAAGAAAAGATTAATGAATGCCAAGACAGCAATATGAACTACTTAAAATGGCAGAGAAAAAAAGACTGCAGAAAGAAAGGACAGAACTTTAGTGAGATGGGGGCAATTTCAAATGGATGGGTATATATGAAATTGTGGTGTCCATAGGAGAAGAAATGGGATGGAGGAGAGGGGAAAATATATTTGAGGAAATAATAACTGGAAACTTTCTGAATTTGATAAAAACTATAAATTCGCAGGCATGAGAAAAGATCAGCAAATCCCGAACACAAGAAACATGAAGCAAATTACATCAAAACACATTACAATCAAATTGCTTACAACCAGTGATAAAGAGATAAATATTAAAAGTAGATACAATAAAATGAATGATTGAGCTTGAAATTTTTCTGTTTTCTCCATCTCATACCACACAAGCACACACATCTCTCTCTCTCTCTCTCTCTCTCTCTGTCTCTCTCTGTCTATGAACACACACACACACTTCAATTATTTGAGTGAGTTCCTTCTGTCCCCAGCATTTGGTTTGATTAAAACTAAGCATTTGCTTTGTGTAACTACAGAAGGACAATTTTTATTTTAAACGTTAATTCATTTGATCTGATTTAGAAATAGCATAGCCTCTTAACCATAGGAACTTAAACTCGCAAGTGAAACAGCTGTTTCCATGTTCTTGCCTGGGAACCAGGCCACCAGTAAATGTTTCACATGCATGTACAACGCCTTTAAGCTCTTGAGGATTATCTACAGCAATTAGGATGCTATGAGATCTGGTGTCTCCTTGATTACATCTTTCATGAAAGTTCTAAGTGTTAAGAAATAAGATGGTGAGGATGAGCAGCCTCTTTCATGGAACAAAGGGCCCTTCTTTAGATCAGACAGCCATTTAGGAGTAGGACGGTCATTTTCCACCATGGATGATATGGGGCAGTGCGGTAGAATCACGCAACGGTTCCAAGAAATCAGTCTGCTTCCTCCTCTACAATTACAAAAGAACAACAGAAGCCCCAGGGGTATGTGATGATTTGCTTTGTTTCCAAATTAGAAATCATTGACTCCCAGACATTCTGATTCAACGACCTTCCAATTGGACCAGATAATCTGATCATCTCCTTGATATTGGTTGCAATGGAGCTTGCTTCAACTGTTGTTGCCAGATTGGATATTTTAATGTTTGACCTTGATCACCTGAAACCCCAAGTCCCTAACAATGGCCCCAAGTAATCAATTCTGAGATTCTCAGATCACTTTTTAGAACTTTGATTATCCCCAGTCCCCATTATATTCTTTCATAAGTTATCTATTTGTTCTCCCTTTCTGTCTACACTTTTGCAATATCTCTTTTCATAAAGTCAAATAACATTCCACAGGTTCCTTATAATGTGAAACTGCCATCTTACCATCGAACAATTCACACGCCTTTCATAGTTTTGTGGCTTCATGGTTTCTCTGAGGCTGCATATCTGCTAGGTAGCTTGAGTGCCAGCATTTCAACCTGGCAAGATAACCCATCAGACAAAAATGCCATACAGCCTACGCTCGCATCGAATGGTATAAAATTCAATGAAAATTAGGATGAGATACTAGAATATCTATAATATGTGAAATTACAGCCAAGCATTTCTGTTATTTGGAATCCTTAATTACAAAAGTCCCATTTACATGCATCTCATCCAAAGAAATAAAATTCTCACTATGCTAGAAATGTTAATATTCAATTGTCTTCCCAACTTTTTGATTCTTATTGGAATATTCTTAAACTAATAAATGGTTATCAAAGCATATTTGAATGTATTTTTTCTCAAAAATAAAAAAATCCCTTAAGTGCATGTTTATGTAAAATTAAAGAAACTTTTGTGTAAAGTTGCAAGTGGTATTTTTCAAAGACGAAAATTATACATCTGCCCATGAGAAGTGTCCTCTATTAACTTTTACTTTGTACCAGGATAAATTCTGTCCTCCTTTATTGCATTTGCATGTACCTCTTAGAATCACCAAGTAGAGCGGATCCCCATTAGACATTGTGATGGGTGCCCCCTCAGTGGCATGGGAATTCCTCTAGCTCTACTTTCTTTTGATCCGCTTCTCTACTCCTCATTAAGGGCAGCCATGGGTTCTGGTGTTGGCTTCAGCTTTTGGCTCTGCTTTCTACTTAGCAACCTTGGACTTGAATCATTTGGCCTTAGTTTATGTGTGTCTGTGAGCATGCACATGTGTGTGCAAGATGGTGGTCGTGGAGTTGATTTGCTCTGTGTACTATAATCCTCTGTAAGAAGTGGCCCATCTTCTCTTTTATCCAGTTTTTGACTATCTTACCTGTCACTAATTCCCTGACAAGGGGGCTGCTCAGGTTGGTCATAGTAGAATGCTTCAGAATATCTGGAAATTATCAGCACTTCTTAAAACTATCTCAATTGTCTGCAAATGTTGTTCAGAACAATGGTTGAAATGGAGTATGTCAAATGCAGATGCACAAAACAAAACAGTTTTGCGTTCCGTAGGCTTTGGTGAGCCAATATTTATTCGTTCATTCCTATACAAATTCATTCAGTCATTCACTGAACATGTTTGAGGTGCTGTGCTCACTGCCATGTATTTATACCTCTTTAATAGCACTCATCCCAACACTATTTGTGCAGTAGTCGCCTCTGCTACCGTCTGGGATTGTACAAAGTGTTGGGATTGTACAAAGATGAGTTATGCAGATTTCCTGAATTAATAATCTGATAGCTAGTGTGAGTTCTTCTTAAGGTTGCCTTAATGTCTAGGTAGTTACTCACCATGATCTTTAAAGCCTTCGGTTTTATCAATGTAAAATGTCTAGACAACCACACTTTTCCTTCATTGAGAGAATACACATTGTATCCCGCACTGTTTCTGCCAAAGCATTCGATCCAGATTACATACACACAGAGATGTGGGCATGCAGCTGGGGCTTCTCAACTACTTTCTGCATCTATCTACCCTCATGGTCTCCTGCCCCAGATAAGCTCCGTGTCCTAACTTCACTGTTTTTGATACCCACTGTTCTCTCAGTTTACCCTGGAACGAAGACAACATCGTGTCTACTCTTTCCTCTCCACTGCTTCCTCTTGAGTCAATCCAGACCAAATACTGTCAGTTTTCTCCCATATTATTTCCTCTAGTTATGCCCCTCCATTCTGTTACCTCTTTAGCTCATTGATTCATTCATTAGTTCACTCATATTTACTCACTTTTTCTGAAAACCCTTACAGAGTGTGTGATTTGCAGGGTAAGGCCACTGAAATTTAAAGATAATTAAGATATAATTTTTATTCTTCAGGAGTTTAGAGATGGGCCAGGATGACAGTATATAAAGAGCTATACTAAGAATCCAGTGGGAGATAGAGGCCGAATGGCAAGAGTGTTGTCGAAATTCAGGTTGATGTCCCCACCCTACCACCCACTCTCTGAAGTTTCCACAGTGTTTGTACAATTGAATACAAACTCCTCCCCCAGGCACCTCAACCCTTCAATAGATGGCATCAACCTAACTTTCCAAGTTAGCCTCCATTTCTCCTAGGTTTGTGGTACCCTATGCTCCAGTCAAATTTTCTATCTCTGATCCCTGAAAATACCTTCAAGTATTCTTCGCTCTTTCTTTTTTGTGAAAATTCTTTCCCCATCTTCTGTGAAAATGCCACTCACACATCACTACCCCCTTGGAATGCTACCTCCAGTCTTCCCTGCCAACCTGATATAATCCTTTGCTCCTTTCAACTCACAGAGTATATTTCTTGTGTTATGTCATTATGTCACCTCTACCGTATAATTATATACATACTGGGTTGTAGGTCTTTGAGGCAGATGGAACTCCTTATCTGTGTTGATTAGATGCTCAAAACTACTGTTCCTCTGAGTTATGCATGTGAAAAGAAAGAGTTATTATATGCAAAGAAGGCTGGATAGAGAGTCAGGGTGTAGGACCAATTGTTCCACCAACGAGTGGTGGAGACCCCCAAATTACTTAATTTCACAGTCTCCATATCTTCACCAACAAAATGAGGATAATTATCACCTGCTTTGCTTATCATACAGAATAGTGACAAATAAAAATGAAAAAAACAGATATGAATATATTTGAAAAATGTTGAGAACCACAGAAATCTGTTGTTGATAATAGCACCAAAGAAGTTCATAAGGAGTTCTATGGAAAGTTAAAAAATATGTTGAATATAAAAAATATGCATTTACTGGTTTTTAACTAAGTCTATAATTCAAACCGTTTGAACATCCAGGAGCTGTCACATAGATCCTGAAAGATTTTCACAAATAAATTTTGATACAAGAACATCTGCAACGAGTTCTTGATTTTTCACTTAGCTTTAGATATCGGGTTCTTTCTCAAAGTCCAGGTCACGTCTTATTTTATTGAAATAACATAAATTATACTGCCTTCTTGCATAGTGTCTCTTTCAACCTGGAATGTTCCATCACTACCAGACTTCCAAGTTTTCTAAGATCTGTCATCAGTATTGTTATAAACAGGTTTCCAGATTTCTCTACAACTTCTTTCCTTTCCAGTAATTTCATTTTTTTGGTAAGGATTTAAGGGTTGTTGTTTGTTTTGTTTTGTTTGAGGTAGCTGTTTTTCCAAAAAAGCCAATTTTTCCATAATACCTTCAAGAAGCCTTCCCTTCTATCTCACCTAACCATGGTTTCTTAGGTATAGTTAAGATGAAAACACAAGGGAATTAAGAGGCAATGCACTGGTGTGTATTGAGTAACCACTTATGGCCGAGGCACCATGCCAGACAATTTACATAAATAATTGCACATAATCCTTACAACTGCCCTACCAAGGGAGTGTTATTATTCCCATTTTATGGATGAGGAATTTGGGGTTCAGAAGGATTAAGAGGCTCTCCCCGGGGCGTGTCTTGATTCAAATGCTGCTTTGTCCTTCGGTGATTCCAAAGCCAGATTTTTCTTTGCTAGGGTGCAATGTCTCCCCAATGTTCTTTAATTCCAGAGATATTTCTTGAAGAGCTGTTTAAACTCCAGTCTATAGTAAATTTACTGGTGGTAACAATGGGTTCTCTACATTTTTATCTTTCAAAGTCCTTAGTACAGTGCTCTTGAATACCAAAGACTCATTGAGTTAATGTTGAATAAAGTGTTTCAAGGGAAGTCTTTCATCCTTATAAACCTGGCTTTGGTTATATTAAGCATTTTTGTTAGTATTGCCCATTTCCTTGATCAATTCTTACAGACTAATAATTTATTCCTAAGGTTTTCTATAACGAGTTACAATGAGTTAACTTATTCACTGCTTCCTTAGCCTTGTATTCATGTATTGGTGGTTACGAAAGACCATCAAGGATATGCCCAAGTTCATTTGATTTTCTGTGATGTACAGCAAAAGCACTTAAAAATTTCTGAAACATCTGATAGACGCTTGTTCTTTTAGTACAGTTTCTCAACAGTGGCACCTTGGCCTTCTAAATTCTTCGTTATTGGGGGCTGTCCTGTGCATAGCAGGATCCCTGGCTTCCACCTGCAAGATGCCAATAGCACTCTCCCCACATGTGACAACCAAAAATATCTCTAGACACTGCCAGGTATCCCCTCAGGGAGCAAAATCACCCCTAGTGGAGAACCACTACTTTAGTATAATACAAACATAGAGTAACCGAGAGAGAAAAAAGAACAAAGACTTCCATCTCCACAGCAAAACGCAGGCTTCTATTAAAAAGCATCTTTTAAAGATGCCTGAATATGTCAATGTTTAAGAAGGGGTTTCTTTTGATATAATTTGGACTATGAAATTAGGTTAATAGCCATCTTTCCCTTAACTTTATATATTATTCACTGGCTTGCAAATCAGGTACATTTTTATCCACCTTAAGCTCTTATATTTGAATCTGTCCAGGCTGTGGCAAAGAAAACCTGAGATTTTTTGGTTTTGCCTTTCCCCCTCAATTGTGTATTTCAGTCTTATCAGGAAGACTTGAGAATATGGTTGTTACTGACAGACGGTCAGGGATGCCTACGTCAAACTGGCTGTGATTTTTCTAAGTTGATTCGCCTTTTCCTGAGTTAATCTAACTTTATTTATTTATTTATTTATTTATTTATTTATTTATTTATTATTGTCAAATTGGCTAACATACAGTGTATACAGCGTGCTCTTGGTTTAGGGGGTAGAGTCCCATGGTTCATCGCTTAGAGACAACACTCAGTGCTCATCCCAACAAGTGCCCACCTCAAGAGTTAATTTAACTTCTAAAAATTTCATTGTCCCATTTTATTTTTCAGTTGGAAGCCATTTTTCACTTGAGATGTAAAAGATACTTTACCAAACAGAATGGTTAATTATCCAAAGGGGAAACACCCTACCCACGCTGAAATCTAGAATACAAGGCAATTAGTATCGATGTTTTCAGTAAGCTGTCAAAAAGATCTATTCTTCCATCATAAATTTGGCAAACTGTTGATTTTCTGGTGACACCTGCTTTCTGACTGTGTGCAATTAACAGTGGTTTCAGAGCAATAATCCTACCCCTTCACTGTGGTGCTTCCCAGTGTTTACATCTCTGACAGTAAGACTGTCTTCACAAGTAAAGGATTATTCAGTTCCCCTGCATTATTCACCTAACTTTAAGTACAATAACATATCTTCAGGTAGTATTTTAAACTTTGGGTAGCATTATATTATTCTGTCTTCACAACAGGTCTTATGGGATAGATATTTTTATTGTCATGTCAAAGAGTAAAGATAAAAAGAGACTTTGCAAGTTTAAAAAAAATTTTTTTTACATTTAATTACTTTTGAGAGACAGAGACAGAGCACAAGTGGGAGAGGGGCAGAGAGAGAAGGAAACACAGAATCCCAAGCAGGCTCCAGGCTCTGAGCAGTCAGCACAGAGCCCAACTCGGGGGCTCTAACTCACAGATCGTGACCTGATCTGAAGTTGGACGCTTAACCGACTGAGCCACCCAGGTGTCCCGAGACTTTGCAAGTTTAAATGATGGGCCCAAGGAGCCGCAGTATGTATGCGCATATGGACTTAAGAAGTATTGGCCATCAAAGTGTGACAGACAGAAGTCTAGGCCAATGGTGCCTAATAGAACTAGAATATAAGCAATGTAAGCAATTTAAAATTTTCCAGTGGCCACGTCAAAAAACCAACAGAGAAATATTTCAACAAATGGTGTTGGGAAAACTGGACAGCTACACGCAAAATGATGAAACTGGACAACTTTCTCCTACCATATACAACAATAAACTCGAATGAATGTGAGACCCAAAACCATAAAACTCCTAGAAATAAACACAGGCAATCATTTCTTTGACATTGGCCAAAGAAACATTTTTCTAGATACATCTCCTCGGGCAAGAAAAACAAAACAAAATTAAACTATTGGGACTACATCTACACAGCGAAGGAAACCATCAACACAGCAACAAGGCTTCTTCTCCTACTGAACGGGAGAAGACATTTGCAAATGATAAGGAGTTAATACCCAAAATAAATAAAGAACTTATATGAATCAACACCAAGCCCCCCTCTCCAAATAATGTGATTTTTAAAAGTCGAGAAACAGGGGTACCTGGGTAGCTCAGTTGGTTAAATGTCAAAGTCTTGTTCAGGTCACGATCTCAGGGTTGTGGGGCTGGGCTCCTTACTGAGTGTGGACCCTGCTTAAGATTCTCTCTCTCTCTTTGCTTCTTACCCCCACTCATGTGCATGCTCTCTCTCTCTAAAATAAAAAAAAAGTAGAGAGATGGGTAAAATTAATTTAAATAAAATTTTATTTAACCACACATATTGGAAAAGATATCATCTCAATAAGTAATCAATATAAAACTTATTTGTGTTTCATTCATTTCTTCCTACAAAGCCTTCCCAGGTCAGTTTCACAGATTATAGCACATTTCAGTTCAAGGAACCACTTCTTGAGTGCTCAATTCAGCTGTGCGTGGCTTGTGGTTGTGGTTTTGGGCACACACGTCTAGGCATCACAGATGTGAGGTATCTCAAACAGGTTCTCTCCTGACATAAAACTCACCTTCCAGGATGAGAGTCAGATAATAAACAATAACACGTAAGGAATAGAAGGAAAGCCCTGTCTTCTGACTCAAGCTCATGCACATTGTTTTGGGGGGACACTTGATGAGTTGCCCAGGTTTTTGGACAGTGAACATCAGAGCTGGGGTTGTCCTGGGAAAGCCATCTGCGGAGAAGAGGCAGTGAAAAGCTGTGGTGAGCTGGGGCAGGTCCCAGGGCATGAGTGGGGCAGGCTGAGTTTTGGTGAGAAGGGTATTCAAGCCGGAGCCTTCCGGGAGGTGACAGGTAGAAACAGAAATAGATGTTCAAGAGCAGAACACACTGTTGAAGGCAGAGGATGGGAGGTCCTGAGGCCTGGAGCCTGGGGGTGTCAGGCACAGAAAGGAGAGAGCCACCATGAATGGACACTTTCTTGGAGAACTGGCAGAGAGCTGTGGGCCACCCCGAGCCCCGACATCCACCCACCAGACCACCTGCTTTCTGTGGACGCCTTGTTGGTCACCATCTCAGGTAAGTGCTTTCGAAAGGCAGAGCATTTCGAAATGCTGAAGGTGTGCCTTCATTTTTCGTTCAATGCTTTAAAAAAGGCTCTTTTATTGTATCCGAAGGTTGAAAGGCTGAAACAGTGAACAAATGAGGACCTGGCACATCTTTTGTTTATACCTTTAGGGCGCTCAGCCTTCTTTATCATCTCTTTCCTGTAGTGGCTGGTGTGTTAGTTTTCTCCCTTTTGCTGGGAACAGTCCTGCTGGCCGACATCTCCTCTGGCTGCTCTATGTGCTGCAGGCATTGACCCCCATGGCACCCACCTGACCTCACTGCCCCTGCCTTATCCACACGGGGACCCCACTGCTCCCTCAGCACCTGCCAAGAGGGGTGGGTCTCTGCAAGACTCGGGGAGTCATGTTGCAGTCCTGGTCCTTTACTTGGTGGGGTCTGCTCCCGCCGGCTCAGGCATAGACTCATACTCGTTCAGTTCCCAACAAAGCTTGGGTGGAGAGCATGAACTTGGCAGATAGGCTGTTCCAATGACAACAAAGAAGCTTGGAATAAAAGATTCAGATTGAATGGGAGATGGGGGAGAGAAGAAGCCTCACGAAGCCACCCTCCTCTCTCCTTATACTAAGTGTGGTGTTGAGACCTACTTTGAACTCACTCTGATACAGTCACTGCGGTTTAGCCCAAGAGGTGCACTTTTTACAAGGCTACTCGAAGCGCACGTCTTTACTTTTGCAGGGAGATTGTCGACATCAACAAAGCAGAGCCTTTGGCATACTCCTGGCACACACCGAGTCACACCTCACAGGCTGGGGAGTTGTGCCAGGGCCGGGGCCGGGCAGACAGCAAGCGGCTCAGTGTCTCGGCCGCTGGAGCAGGCCCGCTTCCTGGTTCCTGCAGTGGGGGGCGGCCTGGCTCCTTGGGCTCCTCCCCGGGAACACTTAGAAGGCAGCCTCCCTTCAGCCACACCTGTGTCCAATTAGGAGCAGGACTACTTCCAAGTTCAGGAAGGTGCCAGTGTTTTTTAAGGGTCTTCATGTTGGTCCTCCAACTTGTTTACACTGCTTAGCTACCAGTGTGCCGTGTTTTCAAGGACGCGGAGAAGAGCCATTGCAGGGAAAAACAGAGCTTTCTTTATAAAGGCTGTAGGGGCTGATCACTCCCAGGTCGTGTGCGTGAGTGTGCTTTGTATGTGCCTTGGAAGGGGGTGGCGGTGCTAGCGGGTCGCCCGGATTCCACCACCATGGACTCCCTTTCTTTTTGTTTTCTGTATCAAGTTCTCGTTTAGGAAGACTTACTGAACAACAACACCGCTTGCATTTATTAAGGAATTTTAAAAAATGACAACACGGTTGATGCTCACTGTCCAAATTCAAGCCATATACAAGATTAGAGTAGAAGAGGAAAGACCCATTTATTGGTACCCACTCTTTCCCCCTTCCTGGAAGTTAATGCTGTTACCAGTTCAGATGGCCTCTCCCCATTTCCTTTCCTCTGAATGCACTAGAAGGTACATAGAGAATATGCCCCTTTCTGTCCACATACACAGATTATCATCTGTGTTTTCTTAACCTGGGTGAAAGCATAAGGCATATAGTATCTGTGCAATAAATGTTGTCATGTGACCTGCTATTTTGATTCTATAACATACCTTGAAATGATGCCCGCCCTTTTTATAGTTCCATAGTATTCTGTTGCACCATAAGCTCTTGTTTATTTCATTACACCTTCATTGTTGAGACTCTATTCCACCCCCTTTGCTCCCTTAACTGCAATACTGTAAGAAGTATAAACATCCTGGTGCATATACCTTTATGACATTAAGTAG
This sequence comes from Cryptoprocta ferox, assembly GCA_028646485.1. Taxonomy (NCBI): domain Eukaryota; kingdom Metazoa; phylum Chordata; class Mammalia; order Carnivora; family Eupleridae; genus Cryptoprocta; species Cryptoprocta ferox. The sequence goes on along the minus strand of CM053578.1, from coordinate 91,723,611 downwards.
TCATATTTTTTTTCAAAATTTTTTTTATTAACCAAAGACACATGCAACTCCCAATCAGTCTTTCCGATCAGCATGAGATCACCAGTAGTATTATTGCATTGAGCTGAAGTAATGCTGGTCAAAAGCTTAGGAATGTGATTATTTAATTAGCCTGTTCAGCCTAATCTGGGAGACATATTTGATATCTGTTAGACTCTTTGAAATGCTGAAAATAGTCTTCAGACCTTCCCCCGACCCCGTGTCACCTCATTACATGACTACCTTTGAGAACATGAAAGATCTGACCTTGATTGTGAATGTATTTGACACACTCATGTAACTCAGAGAGAAATGAAAAATTCAACTGGTTGTAGTTTTGGTTTGCAAAATTTAAAATGAAAAGCATAAGCAATTTGACTGCCTTTCTTAATGGAAGTATCTAATTTGCCTGACTGAGTTGACTTATTAAATAAGCTTAATCAGCTTCTTCTTTGGCACTTTGTAAATACTAACTGCATGGACTTAGCCACGTATACCAAATACACTACTGATTTTCTTATTGTTAATCATACATATCACGATAATCTAGTAATTTTTATCTTTACTTTTATGGAAGTGCTTTGTAAATTATAACTTTATTGGAAACACTTAGTAATTCTGATATGGTAGAAATAACTCTATACTTTGAATCCTCCAGGCAGACATGGGTTTGAAGTCAGTGCACATCATGATTAGTTATATGGTCTTGGGAAAGTCATTTGGTATCTTTGAATCTCATATTCTTCTCATATAAAAAGTGGATAAGTAATGATACCTACTTTAACCACAAAGATTCTGAGGATTAAATCAGATATTTTCAAAAGTGCCTAGTTTATTGCTTGATATATTAGAGGCTTGATATTATTAAGCAATTACTATTATTATTAGCTGATGAAAAGGCCCCATGTTTATATTTTTAGAAAAGATATGATTGAAATCAGAAGATGCTTCAATTGGCATAATAAGTCTTCCTGTGAGACTCTGAAACTCTTTTTAAAGTTTCCCTGAGAGAATAAAGTGGCTATTGTTTTTTTAGTGTTTATTTATTTCTGCGAGAGAGAGAGTGAGAGGAGAGAGAACAAGCCGGAGAGGGGCAGAGAGGGGGACAGAGGATCTGAAGTGGGCTCCACGCTGACAGCAGCGAGCGCCTTGTGGGGCTCGAACTCAAAAACTGTGAGATCATGCCCTGAGCCAAAGTTGGATGCTCAACTGACTGAGCCACCCAGGCCCTCTTGAAGTGTTTCTTATTATGGCCACTTTTTACCCTGGAAAATTGAAACGCTGAGATTAAGCAAGCTCCCCTGGTGATATAGAATGTCAGGTGTGAGACCGGACCTGCTATGCAAGGTGGTGATCTCGATACTTGTCTATCAGACACACTTTAAAGGACAGTGCCCCTTTAAGACCTCCTTTAAAATATTGGAATGGGGAGGCAAGCTTGATGGCCATGTGGATAGCTGGAAGCAATCGATATTAGAGATAGTATACTTAGAGGGATATGGTTTGACCAACAGTGCATCTGAATCTTTCTTTTTTTTCAAAAACATTTTTTAATGTTTATTTATTTTTGTGAGAGAGAGAACACAAGTGGGGGATGGGTAGAGAGGGAGAAGACATAGAATCTCAGGCAGGCTCCAGACTCTGAGCTGTCAGCACAGAGCCCGACATGGGGCTCGAACCCACAAATCATGAGATCGTGACCTGATCTGAAGTCGGACTCTCAACCGACTGAGCCACCCAAGTGCCCCTGAATCTTTCAGATCCCCAGCTGTGCTCGGACTATGAGCTATGATGTATTTCAGAAGTATTTTAGGAAGAATGTAATTTTTATTCTTCAAGTGTAATCCTTTTAATCTACGTTTCTGATCATTCACATTGAATCTTGCTAACATCTCTCAAATGATTCAAATCAAACATCTTTTGCTTCTAAAAAATAGATTTGTGCATTAAGTTTGTGAACAACAGTGATCAAGGAACACTACACGCACATGCACATGCACTTGTACGCCAATTCCTCAACCCTAAGGTCTAGACCAGTGTTTTACAAATGGTAGGTTTTACAAGGCAGGTTTACTGAGAGGGTTAGGCATGCCAGATTCCACTGGGATAAAGCATTATATTTGTAATGTCCTGGGACTCAGTCTCTTTAAGGCAGTTATGAGCGTTGGCTCCCTTGGTTCTAAGGTTTGGAATGAGTGTGGGGTGAGTTTATCTGGAGAAAGAACAGCTCAAACTCTGTGGATCCGCTTAAGGCAGACAGACAATTGTAGACACACCATTTGTTCACAAAATTTTTTTCCTATTCACTTTGGACTCTGATTCACATCTCATTGACTAACAGCGTCTTATCAACGTCCTCAGAATGCTCCACCGTAGAAGTCCCCAAGTATAAGAGCTTAATGAGATGTTTTTATAAACTGTTTTTTAAGATTTTATAAAGTAGCACCCGAGAGGACCATTCCAATGTAAACTCTGTGTTGGTTTCCAGGGTTCCTAATCGGAGTGTTTCAAGGCAAGTGAAGACAGCACCCCAATAAAAATGGAACGTCATGTTAACTAGCACTTAGTGGTTTGGGTCGGCTGCCAAGGGGGATATTTTTAGGACCAGAACAAATATGTCACCTGCCTTGTGGGAGTAGATTGTATCTTCAGAAAAGTCTATAATTATTACTTTAAACTTAAAGCAGGACATATTTCCAAAAGCTAGTCAGTAAACAGAACACTATCATCTAACTCTTGTGTTTGTGTAATTTAAAGAAACATTGTTCATATATTACTTAAAATTTTAGGGATTTGGGCACCACTCAAATGCAGAACAGATTAATTTCATGCTTTCTAGAAATTTGCACAAATTAAAATATAAGCCCTCACTGGGTTGTTTGGAACCTCTTTCTTCAATTAATTCTATATGCAGAGCTGATCAGACAGTGGTTTTCAGGAACCGCCTAGCTTCTTCTATGTGTTGTTACTGTACACTTGAGTCCCTTTATGCTGTGTATGTAGAAGTAACAGGACAGATGTCTGAATTATAAGTTAACCAAGCTGTATCAGTTTCCCTTCAGTGATAAGTTTTGTATATTGAAACCTACAAAATCTTTCCATAGGAATCTTCTTTTATACTATTGACGAGCGAGCATAAACTTTCACCGACCTTGGTAGATTTCCCATCCAAACATCGAAGAAATGATTCTTACCTTTAAAGCCAATTCTTGGCTAGAACATTTTAACTGTTAATTTTAACAACTTTTAAATAAGTTATTGATCTCACAAAGCTTTTCAACAGCCAGATAATGAACCGAAGAAATCAACTCCAAGGGTCTCAATTTTTAGTGAAGAATGAAAGCTTCTGGATCTTTCTCCTGCCAATTACCTGTTTGTGGACCATAGTTAACTGGACCATATCTAGTGATACCTGGTATATATAGGACAGCTCTAAAGCTCTGGCTTGTGCTAAGTCAGGGACCTGGAAGCAAACGTGGGCTTCCGGTCTAAAGTAAGATTCAGGGACGATTTTCTTTGTAGTCTTGACCAGGGTGATTCAATAGAGCGCTGCCCTCATCAATGAGAATAAAAGCAGGCAATAAGCTGTGCCTGGGTATCTTTCCTCTCTGCCTCTCTTTCATCTTTCTCCTTTCTGTCCTCTCCCTCTTTTTCCTATCCTTCCTTTCATCCTTTAGAAAACATGCACAGAGAAGCTCATACTTCATAAACATGCTGCTTCATAATTATAAAACAAATATTCATGCACTCTTCGCCCAGAATGCAAGACAGTATGTTGCTCGCACTCCAAAGACCTCGGCAAGTCCTTTCTCTAAGTAATCTCCCCCTTCCTATCATAATAGGATAGATCACCACTATCCTATTATGGAATCCTATTATGGGATTATGCTTCCCACATATCTATTATAGCATTTATTTCCTTGCTTTTATTTTTAGTTTTATTACCTCATTATGCATGCTTAAAGAATACAGTTTAATTTGTTGTTGTTGGTGGTGTTGAGAATAAAATTTAATTTTGCCTGGTTTGAAACTTTATACAAATGGAATCACACAGGATGTATTCTGTCCAATCTATCTTATTTGATCACTTATATATCATTACATTTTAAAATTTGAAAACAATTTAAAATTTTAAAAAATTGCAGAAATAGTGCAAAGAGCTCCCATTTACATGCCATCCAGATTTACATATTATTTACATTTTTCTTTATCTGCTTTGTTATGTGTGTGTGCTCTCTGTCCCTATATATATATGTGTGTTGTTTCTGAATCATTTGGGAGTAAGTTATATATATCATGGAGCTTTTTGCATAAATACTTTAGCGTGTATTTCCTAAGAATTAGGGTATTCTCATATGAAACCACAGTACAGCGATTAACTTTTGCAATTTACATTGATACAATACAATCTACTGCCATAATCCAATTTTGTTAGTTGACTACTAACCTTTTATAACATTTTTCCCCTTCTGGTGAACATTTTTCTCTCTGGTATAGGACCTAGTTTAGGGTCACTTGTTATAGTTAACTGTCATGTCTTCTTTAACTTCCCTTAATCTGGAATATTTCCTCACCCTTTCTTCTTTTTTATGCGATAACTTTTGTAATACATACATTTCCCTACTCCCTTTTAAACAGAGTACTCCTAATTTTGCGTTTCTGTGATTCAACATTATTTCTTAAGATTCATCCATATTGTATTTTTCGTATGTTTTTTTCATTTTTGTTGTTAAATCATGCGTGCAACATTGTAAACATATGGATGCAAATGTAGCAGTTAATAATTATTTCATATGTGTGCTTCTAACATTTATTAAAGAGGGAAATTAACTGAGGTATTTTGATATTGCATCATTGATTTTTGAGGAAAGTCCAGTGGGTCCATGTACTGAATTGCACCTAAATTTACCCGGTGGCAGCCACCTGATGCCTGAATAATGGCCCGAGGAGAAATAAACAGCCTCTGAAGGGTCAGGATTGCAAACTTGAACCCACGAAATGATTGTAATCACTATCCTAAGACTTCAGCTTTAAATATGTGTTCTGAAAAGAAACAAAATTATCAGTCATCGAAGCCATTGAACTAGGATCAGGGGGTATTAGGATGTACAGTTAATTGGAAAATGACTAGTGATGGATAAACCTCAGAAACTTTAATATTCAGGGATGCTTATGTGAGACTTTTAAAAATACTTTTAATCAAATGAACTCAAATCCTTCTGGTTAAACCCTTTTCCTCAATTACTAGTTCTCTTTCTACTGAAACCAACCAGAATTCATATGTTATTTGCCTTGCTTCCACCAAGATATTCTTTCTCCTGTTTAAGAGTGATCGTCTTTGTGATACTTCACTTTGAAGTCAGTACAGGGTTGCAGTACATGACGACTTTTACGATAATAACCCTGCATTTGAGCCAAAAGAATTCCAAGAACTAAGTTTGTTCCAGGAAGTGGTTTTAACCTTCATTCTTCCATGTTCCAGTTCCGTATTTATCATAACTTGCTTTAAAAAAGGTCGATGCTTGCCCATTTAATGTGCACATGTCCAACTTTGTCTGGAACCTAGCCACCTTCCTAATTATTTTCAATTGATTCAAATATTGGGATCATAGATGATATTTCCTTCTTTCTAGACTAGATTTGTCTCAGGAAGAAAGTGATCACTGACAGTTGCAAAGATTGGCACTGTGCTAGTTATTCTGGTCTGATCCTTCTGACAAAGGGGCGTGGAGGTAGAATTTTGACTACGTTTAGAGATTTGAAATTATTGGAAAGAAATAATAATACATATGCATTTTTTGCAGTAGGGTGGAGGGAGAACTAAAAAAAAAATCATATTTGAAGATAGCAGGCAAGCAAGCTAAAGGGTTTCCATGTCCACAGATGACTCACTTTGAGAATAATAAGATGTAGGTTCGAACAATGCAGCTATACAAAGGTATCGGATTTCAAGAGAGTAAACGTTGGGGAATTAAGAAATCTGGTGAAGAAGGTGCAATAAGAGGAAGTATAAAATTCGCGAGCATGAAAGCAGCTGAAGAATCTTTTAAGACACCATAATTAAAGCTCAAAGAACCACAGTCCTTCTGAAAAAAGAAGAATGCGGGACTTAACAAGAATAGCATGTGCATAACATGCTGGAGAATGCAGGCAGAGTTGTGTGAAGATCTTAGAGAGGGAAAAAACAAATCAGTACAGAGAGATTGTCCGGCTTTCTGAATGGAAATGATAGGGGAGCTGGAGGGGCTGCACAGACAATGAATTCAGAGAGGCATCTGAGGCACTTGCTAAGAAAAAAAAATAAGTAAGTGAACAAAGGCAATCAAAATTGGTTATTTTTAGTCATCGGCAGTGATAAAACAATTTTTATCCAAAATAACAAAACACTGACACAAAAAAACCCCAACCCAAAAGGATATGCTTGAGAGACTAAAAGCCTGAAATAGGTGAACTGATTGCTTTTAAACAACAAGGTTAACTCTTCAAAGGGGAGGGTATATGGACAACTGGGAACAATTAAATTGTAGTTTAATAAATGAATCGTGAGCTTTCAAGATTCAGTTAGAATGGATGATTCAAGTGAAAGGCTGTGAGGTGGAGGATTTGGAGAGAAGTTCAGGAAGATTACTTTGGTCCAGAGAAACAAAGGGTTTGGGTCTAAAAGAAGCCCAGAGAGCAGCATCAGCATGGAGAAGCCCATATGAAAGGAAGGAGGCAGGAAATGGGGCCTTTTCCCTTACTGAAGAAAATAAATGGTGGTGTTTGGGAATTTATGGGTAAAGAGGGAGACACATCAGTGGAATATCAGAACTTATTATTATTATTATATATTTTTCATGATGAGGCTAATCTCACTCTTACATGTGTTCTCACCTCTGGTTAGATGCTACCCATCTAAAAGCTCTCTCTGGTGCTGGCCCTCAGAGGTACAACAAACTGTCTGGTGCTGGCCCTCTGACAACAAACTGTCAGAGGAAGAAGTGAGGCAGCAGGTGGTGGCATCTCTGAGGACTGGAAGGAATCTGAAATAATATTGAGTCCAACCCTCTCATGTATAGATGGTGAAACATACCATGAAAAGAAGAGATCTACTAAAGATTGATAATTGGTGAGAGTCCACCATGCAGCCTCTCCTTCTTCAGGGACCGCCCCCCCCCCCCACCTCATCATTTGGTGGAACTCCCTCCTTGTGGATAATTTTTTTTGGAAGGAGTATGCCTCCCTTTTTCTGGGGCACTAGAGCCAAAGAAGACAAATGACCTGGGCTTGGCCAACTAGTCACTGGGAAGTTTGGCTCCGAGGGAGGCATACAGAGAGATGTGGGAGGCTTAAGAGTCATTGTCACAATGATGGGACATTGTATGAACCAGGCAGTTCTTGTTGCAAGGTTTTTATTGTGGGTTCAGTTGCCAAGTCTTTAGATTTCCCTAGTGTTCATTCATTTTCTAAGTTAGGTGTTCTGGCCTATTGATGATTTTGCATCCTTGATGTCCTGTCAGTGATATTCTTTTTGCTTACCATAACCATGGTCTGTTGCAACCATAAACCATGTTTAGTATACAAAGTTCAAGTACATTGGGTAAATAAGTTGGGCAAATACAAACTGCCTCCTAGTTCATTTTGCTCCCTGTGACTTCCTACATTCCTTCCTTCCTTCCCTTTCTTTTCTTCCTTCCTTCCTTCTCTCCTTCCTTCCTTCCCTTTCTTTTCTTCCTTCCTTCCTTCTTCCCTTCCTTCCTTCCTTCCTTCCTTCCTTCCTTCCCTCCTTCCTTCCTCCACCACTCTCTTTCTTTCAATTCAACTTAGTTAACGCACTGTGTAGTATTGGTTTTAGGAGTAAAACCCAGTGATTCATCCCAATAAGTGCCCTCCTTGATGCTGATCACCCATTTAGTCTATCCTGCCCCCCCACCTGCAACCCTCAGTTTCTTCTCTGTATTTAAGAGTCTCATGGTTTTCCTACCTCTCTATTTTTGTTTTCAATGTTTATTTATTTTTGAGAAAAAGAAAGTGCAAGTTGGGGAGGGGCAGAGATAGAGAGGGAGACAGGATCCGAAGCAAGCTCTGCTTTGGATTTTCTTTCTGAAAGCAGAGAGGCCGAGATGGGGCTTGAACTCAGGAACTGTGGGATCATGACCTGAGCTGAAGTAGGATGCTTAACCGACTGAGCCACCCAGGCGCCCCTCCCTCTCTGTTTTTATTTTACTTTTTTCTTCCCTTCCCCTGTGTTCATCTGTCTTGATTCTTAAATTCCACATATTACTGAAATCCTATGATATTTATCTTTCTCTGACCAACTTATTTCACTTAGCACAATGCACTCATTTTGTTGCAAATGGCAAGATTTCATTCTTTTTGATTGCTGAGTAATATTCCATTGCATATACATACCACATCTTCTTTATCCAACCCAAGACTTATTTCTTTTCAGCAACATCAGCATGTATCTCCACTTCATCCACCATCACCATTGGAGGGGGGGTGTTGAAGGAGAAGCAGAGCTGTGATATAATGAGCAAATCTACATACATGGGAATGGATTAGTCCGTGGAAAAATGAACAACTCTTGTTTTTTGCTGTTGCTTCATTGTGAACAAAAGAGAGATGTTACCCCCTTTTCCATGTTAAGAAGGTAGCCATGGCTTTGTCAGATGGAAGGTATTCTTTTGCCCCAAGAGAGAATAGAAATTTGCATTTGGATTATTCAAGAAAGAGGGGGGACCAAAGGGCAAAGGAGAGGCTGATGGGTTCCCTAAAGGTAGGCACCTGAGTCCTGCTTTAACATAGCACTCCACAACTAGCAGTGCCTTTGATAAGACCCCACTGATGCAAAACAGCAGAATACCAAGTAAGTACTTGAGCTGCAGCTTTGGCAATGCTAGATCAGGAAAAGTTGTGATATATCTTTTACCTGAACGTTGGGAAACAAATTCTTACTTATTGCCCATTTCATGATGCTAAGCATCCAAATAAAACCCAACATGAGACATAGTCAAGAGTCTATAAGGTGTGAAATATGTGAGTTACTGGAATCCAGAGTGAGCAGAATTTGCCATTTTTATTTTGGACGTTTGATGTGGTGTGAAGTAGCTAGTGTCTGGCCCTGACCCTTGCTGAGAAAGCAAGATAGTTTCTTTTAGTTTAGAGAACAAATGAGAGAGAGGAAGTTGGTAATGCTGAGTAGGAACTCAGAGTGGAAATCTCATTTCACACAAGGATATCAGAAGGCCTTATTTTGGTATCATTTTGGAGTTTTTACAACATTTCATTCCCTCGTTTATGTCACTCAGGTCTTCTTCAATTCCCACAAACACTACTAAGTAAGACACACACTCTTAAGATTATTTGCTTATTGGGGCCTCAAAATGAATGTCTGTTGCAGTATGGAAGCCATTTTATCCTCATCTGAAGTTGAGCAGGAAAAAAATGGTAACAGTCATAAGAGATGTGCAGTTTCATTTTCATCAGCTAGTAAATGATAGAGCTGGTGAAGCCCAAATCTTCAGATGCTGAGTCCAATGCTAACCAACCATCGCTGCCACCCACCAAATTGTCACTTTGACTCAGTAACAGTGAGATTTCCAAAGTGGGTTTGGGTAATTAAGGCAGATTTGGAAATCCAGCCCAAGTGCCTTGAAGCAGAAAAGTCATGGAGATATAGAAAGGATCCAACAGCAGATGGTATAGTTTTTGATGGGAATAATGGGACAAGAATGGTAATAATGATACTTAATATTTATTGAGAAATGGGTTTAGCTATTTACCTGAAATATCTTATTTAAGCCTTATAACAAAGCCATTTCCCCCAGTTTTCAGATGAGAAAACCATGACTGAGAGGGGTTAGGTAACTAGTCCTAGCTCTCATAGCTAGCAAGTGCCAGAGTCAGGAACCTAACCTTGTTCTGCTTGGCCCCAGTGCACCTGCTCTTTCTCATGGAAAGAGTGTTGATTGAAAACGAATGTTTAGGGGCACCTGGGTGACTCAGTCAGTTAAGCGTCTGACTCTTGATTTTGGTTCAGGTCAGGATCTCATGGTTCGTGAGATTGAGCCCTGCATTAAGCTTTACATGGACAGTGAGGAGCCTGCTTGATATTCTCTCTCTCTCTCTCTCTCTCTCTCTCTGCCCCTACCCTGCTTGCACTCTAAATAAATAAACAAACAAACATTTTTTTAAAAAAATAAAGAAAACATTTAAATTACTGAATCAGACTATTCTTATTGGCTCAAACTAAAATAGAATTTCTTCGCTAACTAGACTGATGGGGGTTAATGAGGAAGACCAATCAGAGATATAAAGGAATCATGTTATCTCTGCACATCTGAAATGGTGAACAGGTCTGAGATGCTGCTGTTCTGGAAGCTGTTGGAAATAGTCAGGTGTGTGGTCTCCATGCCCAGTAATGAACCCCTTCCCTTGAAGCTAGTTTTTAGGCCAAATGAATGTGAGTGCCAGAGGAGGGAATTATAGCTTCTTGAAACACAAGGAAAACTCATTGGAAAATGGCGTTTGAGTATGGACATTCCTGCCCACCTTCACAAGACTAGAATGCTGGGAGGGACCTCCAAGATCATCAAGTCTATTTCTTGGATTGTCCAGATGAGGCTGGGGTGTTTTAGTGGTTGGCCCTAGGTCTCACTGATAGTTGGAGGCAAGGCTGAGACTAGAGCCAGGTCTTCAGACTTCTAGAATCATGTGTTCCACCCTCCCACGCTACATCTGCATCCTAATTTGACTTCTTTCTGTGTCCTGTAGCCCAAGACTTGAGACGGTGGACTTAGTTATGCTTTCTCTTCGCTTTATTTCCTAGTATGTGAAGTATGCTAACTGTGCATTTGAAATAAACTAGCCACTAAGATCTGCTGACAATGTACACCCAAAATAGACTTGAGCAGTGAAATTAATGCTGTATGAAATCCTTAGTCTGTTCAAGAATGTTTCTCTACCAATTCTTTGGAAAATAATCCTCCTAAAAAAAATTCGATTCAGTCATCACCATTCCAGTTTGGAGGATTCTTTATCTATTTGTGTTTTCTTCAGGGCATAAATTAAAAAATGCATATAACAGCAGTTATTATTTTTCCCATGCCATTGAATGGGAAATTAAGAGTTTAGGATTGAAAATATTGATGTGACATGATATAGATCTACTTTTCCTTTTTTGGGGGAGGGGAGGAGGGACAGAGGGAGAGAGAGAAAATCTGAGCAAGTGCCATGCTCGGTGCAGAGCCTGACCTGAAGCTTGCTTTCACCACCCTGGGATCTTAACCTGAGCTGAAATAAAGAGTCAGATTTTCAACAGAGTCACCCAGGTGGCCCTAAACTTACATTTTCAAGGAATGAAAATAGCAACTCCTATAAAGTTGCTATAAAGCAACTGTATTTGGAAATTCATTAATCTGGTGAGTCTTCATTTACTTACATAGACAAAGAAAGAACATTCTTTCTAAAAAAATTTGGAGGACTTTGTGCAGCGAGGGAAATGGGATGGGGAGGGAAAAACTGAATGAAAAATGAGTAGCCAGTTAGGACAAAGACAATAATTCACATTTGTAGAAGGAGCTTTGAAATGTTCATGAAATAGAGCTTCTCTGGTCTACCTTGAGCCTGTACTCTCAGAGGCTGGTGTTTCAAAAATGATTTATGCTAGAGTAATTGTATCTGGTGACAAGCCTTCTTTGTGGTTCTGTAGCTCTGTACAGGCCTGGCAAGATGGCTGGTAATATCACTCACTATGTCTTCTGTGCTGCCAACGCTCTAAGTTACTGGAGGAGCCTTCCTGCCCGATCATGACAGTAGCTGCTGGAGATTCTGAGGCTCAATGAGTGACACTGATACATGGAATCTTCGTGGGCTACAAAGAGCTGATCACAATGGCAGTGAACCTTATAAAAGGACCATTGGAAAGACAACCTGTGTAAATGACAAAGATTCCCCACAGGGCAATGAGCAGGAAGGACAAACAGGTGGGGGTAATTTCTAGCCATTCTTCCCTCATCTCCGGATTCATGGAATGACAGACTCACCTAGAAAAGCCAAGGAAAGCTTTCTTTTTCTCAAAGTGTGCCAAATGTAAAAGGAAAACACAGTAGCTTAAATGGAGGGAGCTCTGGAACCCTCTTGCTTATTCTTCCAGAAAGGCATGTACAAACACAAATGAATATATATCTATAGATACAGCTATGTCTATGCATATAATTAAATTTTCTTTATACATGTTCTTTTCTGTTTACACAAATGATTTATAGAATATATATTTCTTGTGCTTTAATCTTAGGAGATTCTTCTAAAGCAATGCATATATGCCTAATTCATTTTCTTTTAACAGATAATCAATATTCTATAGAGTTATCATAATTTCTTGATGCAAGTTACTATTGTTTCTGTTTTTATGTTGGACGTACATGTATTTATTTAGGAGAACATATCCATTGGATTTGTTGGATGAGTTGCATGTATACTTATGATTTTGACAGATATTGCCAAACTGTCCCCCCAAAATGCTGCACTACTTTATATGCTCACCAACAATCCATGAAAATGTGTTTCTGCAACACCATCAGACATACCAGATTTTAATTAAACCTTTAAACATTTGAAAATTTTCAATTTTATAATTGAGAAAATACATCCCTTATTTATTTATTTATTTATTGAGAGAGAGAGAGAGAAACAGAGAGAGAGAGGGAGACAGAGAATCTCAAGCAGCCTCTACACTGTTGGTGCAGAGCCCAATGCGGGGCTCGAATTCATGAACTATGAGATCATAACCTGAGCTGAAATCAAGAGTCGGATGCTTAACTGCCTGAGCCACTGGGGAACCCTGAGTCCCCTTATTTTTGATTTGCATATGTTTAATTATGTGTGACATAAGCATCTTTTCATATATTTATTAGCTGTTTGTATATCATTTTCTATAAAGTATCCATTGATGGTATTTACTAATTTTTCTATTGACTGTTCTTTCTTTTTTATTGATTTGTTAAAGTCCTATATATATGATGGAAATCTTGACTTTTTCTGCTTATCTTTTTTTTTTGCTCTATTTCTCTACATATTTACACACATGTAAATATTTTTTCCTATAGACGTTTTAATCTTTTTCTCTATGTCTTCCAGGTTTTGTGGAATGCTAGAAAGTTTTTAAGATTTGGGAATTTTAAAATTGGATTTAAATACAGTTCAATTTTATTGGATATCTGTCAACTTTCCTTAAAATGAAGGGTCTGTGAGCTTCTCTAACCAAGGCCAATTTTATTTTATTTTCCTATGATAAAGTTCTGGAGATAAATCACTAGAGAGGTGCAGGATGAAAATACACATCTCGGGGCACCTGGGTGGCTCAGTCAGTTGAGCTGTCTGACTTTGGCTCAGGTTGTGATCTTATGGTTCGTGGGTTCGAGCCCTGTGTCGGGCTCTGTGCTGACCGCTAGCTCAGAGCCTGGAGCCTGCTTCGGATTCTGTGTCTCTTTCTCTCTCTGCCTCTCCCTTGTTCACATTCTGTCTCTCTGTCTCTCAAAAATAAATAAAATGTAAAAAAAAAATACACATCTCTTCTGGGAATGATGATTAAGTTCAGTAAGGAAAGGAGACTTCCCCTTCTTCTACAAAAGAGAATTGCTTTGTTCTGGGGAGAAAGGACTTGGGCTTAAAAGTTAACGTGCTTAACCCTTACAAAGGAGGGGTCAAAAAAGTACTATCTAAACTTGAGCAAATCTTCAGTGTTTTCTGAAGAAAGGATGGCTTGCACATAGAAAGGGGACAGGGAAGGACAACACCATTATTCAGGGTGAAGGGGGTCTCTGTCATACCTGAAGTTTACATTCCAGGAAAATATAGCTGATACTGAGTCAACTTATACAGTTAGACTTTTTCCCCATAAGAACTAATATAAAAAATGTAAGTGTGTTCTGACTACCAATATGCAACAAACGCCCATACCCATCACACTACTCAACTCATTAAATAACATTAAAATCTACATAAATAAAGAAATACTGAGACTTTATAATCTTTCTGACCTTAGCATAGTTGATTCTGAACTTGATGAAAGAATTAGTGGGGTATGCTAAGATGCTAGACCAAAGACAGGACTGAACAAGTTATTATATACACCAAGGGTCATGGAGGACCAGCCATCCCACCGCTATTATTTCTCCACCTTCATCTAGATATTGGTCTACAAGGAGAGGTTGAAGATGGTTGTGACATAAAAGTCCTTGCTCTGTGTTCTCTTCAGTCTTCTTGGAGAGCTTAAGCAGAGGTTCCACAATAAATCCTGCTGTTGAAAATCTCATATATGCTTTCCCCTCAAAGCCAGAACTGTTGTGATCCTTACCAAAAGGCAGTGGTTCACTGCAAAATTTGTCTTATGTAATTACATGGTGTGGATACAGTTAAACTGGTGGAAGGTTGTTTCTAAGTGGTAGATCAGAGGAAGTGGTGTCTTTTTACATCTAGTTTGTATTGTAGGCATTCCTACTATCATTTCCCCAAAGAGTTGGGTTCATTTCTATAGCAGAGACATCTTCCAAGGTGGTTGTGATGGAGAAGGAACCATAGTCAGGGCTGCCAATAAAGAGCCTAGACCTTCCAGGAGCATGGGAGCTGGGTAAAGCCTGGGGGACATATGAGGTCCTGCAGAGCCAAATAGATGAGGCTGGTACAACCTGCTGGAGGGGGAAGGTGAAGGAGAAGGACAAGTGATCTGAAATGGTCAGGACTGGTTTTAGAGGTACGTATGCCAGTATTGTTGACTGGCACTGTGGTAAGGAAGGGCAACAAGAAGGGAAGTTCCAGTAGCTCTGCACCGAAGAGATCTTGTTTTGTTCATTCAACAAGGAAGAGGGAAACCAAGGTATTAAAACAAACCAGAGGGACAATTTGTGAAGGAAGTGAGTGATGTTTCAGAGACTAGAAATGGTATGCATGGGATTTGCTGGCCCCTCTCTTTCTCTTGCTCTTTCTCCTTTTGTCTCTTTTCCTGGGGTTTTCCAGCTCTTTCCCTCTTTCCAATCCTTTGTTTTTTTCATGTTTTCCCAGTATATCTAGATCTTTTCCCACATCCATTAATTAATGCACTCTTATGGCATAAAATCATAGCTATTTTTCTAGATGTTGACTCAATATCAATTTTTTAAAATTTTCTTTCTAAAAATAAGAAAAGTCACCAAAGTTAATTCTAAGTTGCTTTTTGTCATACCCTGGTTGTTTGCCCCATTTTTGCCCATCTCTATAGGAGAAACTTCTTAACCCAAACTGCCAGCTCAGTCCTAGTCTTCAGTGCTTGTCTTAGAGGGCTAGTTAGTGTTCCCCTTGCTGTCTACACCCAGGTGAATCAGCAACGAGTCACCCCTGCTGTACCTTTGGGATGCTGGGCTTCATGCTGGGCTTGTCTGTGTTTTATTCTTGAATCCTATCATGTGGCCCCAGGCCTGTATCTGGGTTCTTGTCACGTTCCCTATGCCCAGTTTCTATTGTAATATGCTGCTCAATTCTCTAGGCCTTGTGGGATAAGACCCTTACCTTGTTTTTTGCCAGAATTAAAGAAGTGATTGTGATCCCAGCAGGATTTGGTAGTAGACTGGTTATTTATTATCACTCACTTTAAAAACCATGTTGTTGGCCTGGCTGTGGGGCCCCTCCCCACCTCTACTGTCTAGTTTCAGCTCCCAGGGCCCCCTTGCTCTCCCTCACCCCCTTGCTGCTAATCCATTTGTTCCAGGTCACATCACAAGACACCACAATGTTGACTTATATGTGACCTGCAGGTATTTTTTTTTTTCTTTTGGACTAGTAGCCTACAAAAGAAGACTTCCTCTCACTGCTTCTAATGTCTTTAAAAAATGAGTGAATCAAAGCATTTTCCTTTTCATCCAAAAATGACTTACTGATTTGCCACAGGCTGGCTTTGCCCACATGACTTTAAGGTACACACACAGCACATATGGTTGAGCTGGTCATTTTCATGAGGTTGGAAGATTTGGGGAGAGGGAGGGTGGGGGTTTGGGGGAGTGAAGGAGTGGTTTGTTGAATGCTAAACCCAAGGCCTCAAGGTTTTGCTAAGGTCCTTTGCTGGTAAAATGGCTTTTTTATAAAATTATCCCTTTTATATGGGTATCCCTTTACTGTTGTAATCTGAAAGTGCAAGATCCATCTTTATTTAACAGAAGGCAAGCAATTCCACTAAGCACAGTGCGGCATCTTTATTCATGGCTGATGCATCCCACTGATTCATGATAATACAAAGATGAATCCCCTCTTCCAACAGTGGCTTAAAAGGACCCTCCAGAATTGACCACGTGTAGGAATCTTTGATAAATGAAGCCAGCCAAATACAAGTTAGCTGCACTGAATAGTACATACTCTATTATTCTACTGAAAATACTGTTGTAGAAAACATTTCCAATTAACCCATCAGTGCAAAATTGAGTTTTTTTATATTTACTTAACAGAATGTTGGAACAAGGAACAGACCTCTTCATTTATCTAGTACAGTGCTTTCATATTCCAGAAAAGGGAAGTGGATTCCAAAGAGATTACATGCATTATTTAAGGTTACTTGACTTGTCATACAGTGGGGTCCAGAACCCAATCTCCTGGTGCTCCTTCTGTTGTCACACTCTTTCTGATTCATGCCAGGTTAACAGAGGGTGATATCCCAAAGGATATGAGTTGTTCTCAAGGCTGGCTACATATTTAGAACCATCAGATAAGCTTTTTACAAAATACAGATGTCTGGGCCATGCATTCATTGAGGCTAACTTTTACTTGGCCTTGGAAGTGCTTTGCCAAGAAGTTTTTTTTTACATAATCTACCCCTTTGTGATGGGAATTTATAGCTGGGGTCAAAACTCACTGGTATTATGGAACAGGTGATTGAGAAATTCTGTGTGTTCCTCTCCTAAACTTTGTGATTCTTGCTGGTAGAGACCACAGACACCGTTAAATTTTGTACCATATGGGGCACCTGGATGGTTTAGTCATTTGAGTGTGCTACTCTTGATTTCAGCTCAGGTCATGATCCCAGGGTCGTGGGATTGAGCCCTGTGTCTGGCTCTACACTGGGTGTGGAACCTGCTTGAGATTCTCTCTCTCTCTCTCTCTCTCTCTCTCTCCCTCCCCCCTTTCCCTGCATGTGCTCTCTCTCTCCAAAGTAAAAAAACAAACAAAAAACCAAAACAAAAACTTTGTACCATATAATTAACCTTATTTTATTTTTAACTAATTTTTCTTTAAAAAATTTAAGTACATAGATAAATAAAGGGAATAATAATTTAAAAAACATCTGTTTGCACCACCCAGCATTAACACTTGGTAACATTTAATCATATTTGCTGCGTCTTTTTTCATTACTAATAACTGAAATGAAACCCTGCAGACAAAGTTGAAGTATATCCATTGGGGCTCTCATTTTAGTTCCAGGTTTTCCTCTGTTGTGATTAAGGTCAAGGAACAGACAAACAATTTTCTGCCTCCCTTCTGCCCTTCTGCCTTCTCAGAACCCAGAGGCTAGGCCTCCTTGCAATAAGGAAAATGCCCACTAAGCTATCAAAGAGCTTTAGGACCCTCATAGTAAACGATGATGCTGTTATGAGCATGGAGCGCAGCTGAGTCAGGAGCGTAAATACCTCATCTGCATCTTGGAAGGAGAAACGTGGCTTAGGGAGATGTTTATGGAGGTCAGTTTTCATGCTTACAAAAGGACTTGAGAATCACAGACCACAGACACGTATTTAGGAATGCAAAAATCCAATAGCCGAAGATACGCAGAGCTATTATTTTTCTTGGCTGAGACTGATAATTTTCCTCTTTTCCCCATAAATTAGGGTTTAAAAATGTTGTTGCTACCACTTATTTCTCTTGGCATGTTAAATGACTGAGTTTCTTTGTTCCCACTGCCTTTTCTGTGGCCCCTCTTGAGCTCCTGCTCTTGACTAAATAATCTAGTTTTTTCTGTGGCTTGTGTAGCAGCTTAGCACTCCTTTGGTAACTTTTTTCCTCTGGCTATGGGCTCCATTGACCATGTTCATAGTATAGTATGCTCTCCTTTTTTAATTTCTGAAATTAAGAGAATTTTGTTTTATCGTTCTCCCCAATGAACAACTGTCCTTTCCCTATTTGCTCTTCTGGAAGCACCTTGACCTAGACTTCTGTTCTGATTTCACACTCTGTCCATTTATAGTCAGCCAGTGATTCAGCCAAAGGCAGCAATCCCCCTGGTATACTCTATGTGGGGTATGTTTCTGCTGAATGGCATCATGTGCTATGCTCCAATTTTTTTTATTGTTAAAAAAACAGAAGAGAAAGAAGACAGGTGAAGGCTTCAATCCTTAGCGTATTTCAGTTTGTCTCTAGTTTTCGTTTCGGGTCTAAGATGACTCTGTCTCTCCTCCAGCCTTCTCTCTCTCAACATCTTGTCTTTCATCATTATGTTCCATACCACCCCAAATGAACTTGGGCTAAAGCTCTTTGTTTCCCCTTTCTAAGTTTCTCTGCTTAGCACTTGCTGCCTACTCCATAGTTGTCAAATCAAATTTTGGCCAAGAAAGAACAGACCTGGAAGAATGAAGGATCTCCCACAAGCAGATGCATGCATTTCTATAGGTTAATGTCAAGTACACCAAACCATTGGAAGAAGAGGAAGGAGACCAAGCTGTGCAGTACCCTGAAATACCACATCCACCCATTTAAGAAATTATAATATTGAAAACACAGTGAGTGCCTGCCATTCTGTTCACAGAAGTAATTCTCTCTCATTTCAAAGCCTTTTGAATTTTGAAGTGAGAGCTTCTCTCTGTCTTATAGCTTGAAGATAGTGGCTGCATAAACACGGGAAGAAAACAAGACTTGAAGCTTAAGAGTGAGCTGTTTTCCAAATGGTTGGGAAGCATTTACTTTCCAGGGAGGATCAGGGAGGCTGGAAGCTTCGTCTACCCAGGCAGCCTCCTTCCTCTCTCCACCTGGAACATGCCTGTGATACAACGTTATGAGTTGTTAGGTCTCCTCATAGATCTCTAGTGTGCCTCTTGGAAACATGTCAGAGGTTGCTAAATTGGGTTTATCCTTTCTTTGATTAAGCTGGGCTGGTTCTGGTAGAGGGTCTCGATGGATAGAGATGGTAGATTACACTCATATTTGCTTTGTGTTGTTCAAACTTATTTGAATTCCAACTTTTAAAATAGCTTACAAATGGCTTATAGTCATTAACGTTGTTTTCCTTTTAAAGAGTTCCATTGTGTACTAATGAGAAGTTTAATGCTAACAGAAGCTACATTGGCATGCAAGCTGAAGTTTGCCACATCCTTAACTCCTGTTTCACACAAGCATTAAGTCTGCAGAACGCAGAGTTGCCGCAAATATCCAAGTGCAGAATTAGGGCCCGTGTACAAGTATGCGAGTGAGGAATTTGGCTCATGCATATACCGTTGGAAAAAATTTTCCCATAGTTTTCTTTTCTCTAAGGTATTGAATGGGCCAGCACTTGTGTCCTCATGTTTCAAACATTTCAGCCCCCCTGAAACATTTTGATTGCCTCTTACATTGACTAGAATTGCACAATACTATGTTCCAAATGGTATCTTTTTCACTGGCTTCACTTAATTTCAGAAGAAATCCTCTGCCTCATACGCTATGCCCTTATGTATATGGCTTCTATTTTTACTTTGCTTCTTCCTCTGTTTTCCTTCTTCCATTTCACCCAACATGTTTCAAATTTGTGTAGTTGCTTATATTTGAGGCAATCATACTTGAAACTAACAATACTTACTTTACTTAAAAAATATTTGTCTTGATGCAATTCCCAATTTTGGGACCTGGCACATCAAACTCAATACAAAGAATGCAAGCCTTGGGAAGAAGGAATAAACCCATGATGTAATCGGCAGAGTTGATGTGTTGATTCCACCCATGTGGAATTAGAATCTTTACTTTATTATCTTCAAAACTCAACAATAATAGAAACACAAGAGTAGTCTTTCAATAGTAAACTAGCCAATTTTTTTGTGTGAATGAGAAGATTTGAGAATAAATGCTAGTGGTCATTTTATTCCTTTTCTTTTCACAAAATCATCAGATATGTGCCGAGGTAACTTAAGATATGAGGTGTGTGTGTGCGTGTGTGTGTGTGTGTATGTGTGTGTTTGCATTTTAAAGTACTCGATGTTTACTGGTAAGTTAACAACACGCCTTACTCAGGAAATCAGAAGGCCTAGATTCTAGATCAATGCCTTAGACATAGAAGGAAGTCACCATGCTCTATGGGATAGAGAGATGCTCAGGAAGCTTGACTTCTTCTCATTGACAAAGTAAATTCAGATACCCAGTTTCTCTAGTGCAACTTGGCTTTCAGGGGAAAATCCAGTTTCGTGACTGTACTTTAAGCTAAGACTCTACTGTAATCTCCTGGAAGTGTCACTAGTTTATAAGCCTGTCTCTTAACTCTGTCAGCTATTATCTAAATTAGCTTCTGCCTCTGACTTTTTTCTGCCTGGCTCATGTGCTCAGAACTGGCCTTCAACTTTGTTTGATAAACCTTCTGTAATCATTTAATATCCCTTCATCTTGATCCTTGATCACCTGATTAAGTGGTAGGAAGGTTCATCTCTTTTGCTTACTAGTGCCTGCATCTATGTTTTTGGCCAGATTCATGCCTGAGCATTTACTGTCAATGGTCAGTTTTTCCTGTTTTAACTCAGGATCTAGGCTTCTGGAACAGACTTCTTCTTCCACTCTCCCCCGATGCCCCGATCTTGAATTCTGATCCTTCCATAATCAAATGGAATTTTATCTTTGCTCTTTGCTTATCTCGAATTGCCCCATGGCAAATCTTAGGCAAAGATTTGGGTATAAAAGTTAACTGGGGAGATGATCTTAGAAAGCACAGAGAGGCAGTTAGGAAGTGAGACAGGGAGGAGAGGAAAATAAAAAAGAGCACATTAATTATTGAAGCCACTGCTGTGGGAAGATCCAGTCCTTGGGGGGGGGGGTGGTGAAGGGGTAGGGGAACCCTCTGAGAGACTGTGGGAGAAAGCGCCTCAGGATTATCCAACTAATGAGGTGCAAAAATTGAGGTATTTATCCACTCACCATTCCTCACGGTTTGAGGTTTGCACTTAACTAGGTGTTAACTTCTGACATTTCCAGCCTCCCCTGTGCTCTCTGGTCAGATAAAGTGTGCTGACAGATGGAAGCAGGTGTAAAATCTTGGCAGCACAATCAAGAAGAGTCTACCAAGCTGCCATGACCTCCAGGGTGGCCTGCATCGGATATGGGTGGGGTACTGGCAGCATCCACTACACTAAGTCTCAATAGTTCGTGCTTAAAAGAACCCATTAGAAGGAACTGTTGCCAGGAATCGGGAAGTGCTAGTGATGGAGAATTTCTTTCTTTGGAGGAGAGGGGATTGTCTCTCTAGATGGTCCTTTCCCATCAAATCAACATCTGAGGTTCCTCAGACGTAGCATATTAGCCTTTTCCCCTGTGGGTGAGAAATAAGGAACTTAGGAAACATGGGAAGGAAAGTAAGAGTCTAGAAAGGGTGTTGCAAAATGAGTAGCCTTAGTTGTGCCTCCCTCCCCCTCCCCCAAAGTTCTGGCTATTCTGAATGATTCTGTAATTTGGGTTTTTGAGAATTCCTTGTGTTTTCTAAATGTAAGTGTTGTGCAAATCCCTCCGGCCAAACATTTTAATAAATGGTGGGTCAGGTCCATTTTATTGCTGTTTGTGGTTCTCTTAACTCACATATATGGTAACTGGCTTGGTGAAAGAAACATTTTGCTTATGTCTTAAGCACAAAGACCCGCTTGGGGACTGAACCTGACATTCAGCTGAGCTGGACTCCTGTGAATACAGCAGAAAAATGAACAAAGACTCCTATCAACTCTGTTTCTAATTCCGAGTTGGGGGAAGTATGGGTAATCTAAATGAAACTCACATATGCATAGTTTATTTGTAGATATGGTTGTATAAGAGATTTGTAATGAGTTGTATATGCTTAATTTGAATGCTTGGTAAATTTTGGTTATACGCTTATGCATATGGTATGTGCATTAAGCCATTCCAAGGGTTTGCCTTTGGTTATAAAGTCTCAGCGTCAGAACTCTGGCAGGGTAAACCCTGCTACACATCTGGTTGTTTCTTTGTTCCCAGGCAGTGACTAATTTTGATCAGATCTACTTGCACCTCCTACCTTCCAAGTAAACAGAAGATAGACTTCAGAATATAAATCCCAACACTGGTATTTATAGAGTGGAATTTAAAATTCCCCTACAGGTCATAGGATCTCAGCATTCTATGCTGGAAATGAACTTTCGAAAGATTAAGAAATAGAGGTTTATGGAAGAAAAGTGATTTAGCCAAGGTCATAGAGATAATGGCTTATCTTTAACTTGTACATAATTTTGGTGATGCAGTTGCTTTGTTGATAACAGACTATCACAGTTTTGATTAATGCTTGTGTCTGGCCTCATGTAAAGTTAAGACTCATTTATGGATTCCTTTCAACACAGTAGAAGCTATTGCAGTCATAAATTTCCTCAACTGTGACAGATGCTGTGCAAGACAGTAGTAAAAATTCTAACATCAATCTCTCCCTTTTTTTCTGAAGATCTCAGTACTTTATGGACTTTTAAACCATCCTTTACAAGTTGAACAGAGGCCATATGGGAGTAGCTTTTGCTAGAAAGCCACCAGTGACAAGAAGAGCCTTGATAGATGCACATTAAGGAAAAATGCTGGGAGTAATGGAAGATTAAGAGCTGTTAACTTGGGGAAGGGGTATTTATATGAAGCTTTCAATCCTGGCCAGGCGATGCCGCGAAGGAATGACTCCGTTGGCAATTGGCAAAAAGAAATATGAGGCTAAAAGTCATAGTAAACACTCCTTCTTTGTTTCTCCCCAAAGAGTGCCAACACATTTTTAATTCTCAACAGATACATTATACCTAGAGCTAAACAAGGCACAGATTTATCTTTCTGGGAGTAAGTATGTATGAACTCTGTAACAGTTTGGAGAAGGATTGAATCACTTATTCCATGGCCAGTAATAAACAAAAACACACAAAGAGAAAATTATTCTCCTGTACACCATAGACCTCTCACTGTCTGCTTTTGTTTAATAACTATTAATGTTCATAACTATCAAAGTTTTCTGACTTCTTGTCAGAAAAGATCACTGCATTGTCGTTACAATTTATCCAAACAAATATGACAGATTTCTTTGATGCAATAGTAGTGTTTTTCAGAAGTGGATTCCTTAATGGATTATAGGCTTCTCTTTTCCTTTGTAACATTTGAAAGGCTGAACAAAGTATTTAAAATACAACATGCTAATGACAAACACCACATCCATAAAGTAAGCAGGAAAACAAAGGACCTCATATTAAGGCACAAAAATATGTTGATGACTTTAATTCAGCAAGGGAAGATAAAATAAATACAGAGCTGTAACTGATGATTTAATTGAATTCATCTTTAAAATCCATGCAATAGTCAGGAGTTGAGGACACCTGCCACCAGGATGCTGAAATCTGAGAAAATGTTACTTGCCCTTGATGGCAATTGGAGGTAATTTAATTGCAATTACTGCACAAGATTTGTTGAATGACAGTCTAATAAACTCTGCTGAGGTAAATATCATATTATTCTAAATATAATTTCTGATTTTCCCTGCTTGAAGTAGATGAAGGACAGAATTAAATGCCATTTCCTAAACATCTAACCAGCAGCCATAATCACAACTGTTTATAACGTCAATAGTCTGTTTTCTGATCTGTGACTCAGAAGTCAGAAAGCCACAAACCTGTGTCTATTTACATGACTGAAAGAGTCATTTCTCTCCCCTGGAGGAAGGGAGAAAACACATTTTCCCTAGCTCTTTGACTGTGGGCTCAATGGAATAAGAAGATGATCAGAATAGAAGTGATCTGGTTTAGACTCAAATGGATGTTATGTTCAAGGTTGAATCTAACTGTTGGCGCACAGGTGTAAGGTTGAGAGCCACACTAAGCGAAGACACTGAACTTCATCATCCATTTTTCAGGTCCTTTCAGTCAAAGAATATGTCCTGGATAATGCAGCAAAAAATAGATACCCATTTTATGGATACTGACATATTTAGAATTTATTTGAATTCACTTGAGTCTTCAATCACAAGGAAACGCAGAGTTGAAGTTTTTGGAGGTCACAACTTGTCTGTACTTTTCAGCGAGGAGAAGTAGTTAAAGAGCAGGAAGTGGATGGGAGAGCATGATTGGTTTCCTATCTTGATCAAATTAACCTGGTGATGCTAGAAAACACCTCTGTGAGCACAGAAGTGGTCTCCTCTCTAAAGAGTATTTACTCTGGAATAATATGGGATTTCCGTCTATAGGTATCTGCACCATTAGATCATTGTTTTGGCTAAAAGAAAATGGATGGTGTACTAGTTTGCTAAGGCTGCTGTAACAAAGTACCACAGACTGGGTGGCTTAAATAACATATCTATCATCTCACTCTTCTGGAGACTAGAAATCCAAGATGGAGGTACCAGCAGGATTACTTCTTTTGAAGCCTTTCTCTTTGTCTCATAGGTAACTATCTTTCCACTGTGGAAAACTATCTTTCCACATGGTCTTACCTCGGTGTCTGTCTGGGTTCTCTACTCTCCTCTTCTTAAAAAGTGCCAGTCATATTGGATTAGAGATCACTCAAAGACCTCCTTTTAGCTTAATTATCTCTTTAAAGACCCTATCTCCAAATAGAGTCACGTTCTGAGATGCTGGGTATTCAACATATGAATATTTAGGGGCACAATTCAGACCACAGGAGTTGAATTATGTGACATTTGGAAGTTTTATTGAGGCAACTTGGTTGCCTGAATAATGATACTTTGTGTTGTGGGTATATTGAGAAAGGTAAGTGGGGAGTTAAGGTAGAAATTTAATTAGTTGAAAGATTTCCTATTGAGGGAAATGGTTATTTTGACCCTTGTCCCTAGATTTCCCCCCTAACACACAGCCTGTCCTTTGCAGGCTCCTTTGAGTGACTCCAGAAAGAGAAAGTAGCATAACAGAGTGTTCATAGACTCCTGTGCCACCTATGGAATAAATATGTCATCAGTACAATGGGAAGTCATGGCTTATCATGATTATCGCGATGGGGAAAATGTTACCACTTCGTGATTGTGAGTTTCTAAGAAGGGAAAGTGGTTAGTGCTCCTAGTTTGCTTCTGTTTTCCCATGTCTAGCCAGCTGCTACGCCATCAGCACTTGGGTTGCTGCTTAGAAAGTTTCTTTATTAACTAAAGAATAATAGTTTTAGGAAAAAGCTCTCCGTTGATCCTGCTTGCCTCCCACTAACTGTGTTACCAGATCAAAGTGGGTCCGCTCCTTGGTGAGCTATAAATAGAGACCATACCAGGTGGAAATGCCTCACAAAGTTGTACAAATAATGGGACCACCAGGAGTAATTTCCAAAGCCATGACACTGAACCGGGCGGATCAGCTTCCTTTTGTTGGGCCTTGGGATGAATATTCAAAGCGAGATTTTAACATTATAATGAAGCCGAGGTAATTGCCTGGCAGTTTCTGATTCATCTGCACAGGGATCCTCCTCAAATATTTCTTGTCTTGGTCCAGCAAGTCATTACATAGTTTCTAAAAGGTGAAATTGACAGTTAGGCAGAAGCTTCTAGGAGTTTCCTGAGTTCAGGGGGGTCAATCCTGAGTTTAGAAAGTCAAGTTGTGTCTCTAGTGACAACTGTTTCATCAAATCATTTGTATCAAATATGTGCATTTATCCATAGAGATTTCCAGTCAAATCTGTAGTTTGCAAAGAAGACTGGCTTAAATAGTCTAATCAGTAGGTTCTTTTAGCAGTAACATTCCCACTAGTTTTTCATGCCTGAATTCTTTAAAAAATTTTTTTAAGTTTATTTATTCTGAGATTGAGAGAGAGAGAGAGAGAGAGAGAGAGAGAGAGAGAGAGAGAGAATGAGCAGGGGAGGGACAGAGAGAGAGGGAGAGAGAGAATCCCAAGGAGTTGCTTCGCTGAGAGTGCATAGCTCCATGTGGAGCCCAAACCCATGGTTTGTGAGATCATGACCTGAGCCAAGATCAAGAATTGGATGCTTAATGGACTGAGCCACCCAGGCGCCCCTCCATTCTGTAACTCTTAAAGTTTAATGAGATTTCTAGCCTGTGGGCCATGCTGTCAGGACTCTACAAAGCAGTGCTTTCACGTGCTTATTTTAGGATTTACATTAAGGGTGACTTTTAGGTCACCTACATAATATACTTAAAATACTTCTTCCCATAATGAAGGTTAGCAGTAATATAGTTGTGGGAAACGTTAAGTTTACCCAATCTAAATATGTTTGACTTACCTTGCGTAATTTGAACTTGAATAGTTCTTCACAGTGTATTGGACTTTGGGTTGGTAAAGAACGTTCACATTACTTGTTTTGAGACTCATAGCATCCATAGGGGTGGGAGGAAGAATTTTGCAGATGAAGGCATTTTTCTTCAGAAGTTAGATGATTTATCCAAAGCAATATATCTATTATTAAGTGGAGGTATCATGGCTCCAAGTTCAGTGTTCTTTCTATTACCTTGGGTTTGTAGAGAACTAAGTCAGTCATTTAAACATGATTTACTGTGTAGGAGAGCATTTTTCTTTGACTAATCACAATAATTGCCACAATGTGTTAAAAAAGACTGACTTAACCTTATGTTCCTCATAATATAGTGAAAAGAATCATCCTAGGTCTTTCTCCTTCATTTGTAAACTTTGAAGATAATTTCTGTGCCTGTTTCTGGGGTCCTTATAGAAGAATGTTATAATGATACTCAAGTCTCAAAGAAAATTAAAATTATTTTGCTTCATTTTTGTTTGGGTCTTTTTTATAGTTAATATGGTTGGGAATAAATAATCATATTCAAAAGGAAAAAAACCCTAATATTTTAGGGGGAGTAGGGGAAGGCTCAGAAAGCCCTGGAGGAAAAAAATGAATTAGAAAGATGACTCCATAGGAAGTAATAACTTCTCAAAAGTTATAGAATGGTTTGTCAAAATCATTTATTATTCTTTTGTTTAGTAATTTCCTTCTTTATTTCTTTTTTTCTTCACAAACTTTCCTTCGCAGATTTTCTGTGGCTCTTTCTCAGAAGTACCCTACACTTTGTACTATGGTTTCTTTTCCAATAGTTTGACCTAGATACATGTGAAAGGACTTGGCCATATGAAGTAAGTGGACCTGAGATGAGAACCCATATTCTAGTACAGAGTCCAGGCTCTATCTAGAATATCTAGATGTTCCTGATTTAGATGTTCACTTATATCTGACATTTTCCTGATTCTAATATTATTTTCCTCCTGTCTGAATAATTTTCTTTTCTGAGATTTTTAATCACGTGTACAGTATCTTTGAAGGCATCCTAAGAGGCATCACGTACCAACCTCTCTCAATATTTTATGTGCTCCCCTCTTCATTTATTTTGGTTGCATATTTAAAAGTTGGTGTACTCCGATTATTTAGGTTGAAGTGTACAGAAACCCAATTCAAAATAACTTAGGCAGAAATAAGAATTTGTTAGCTCATGGAGCTAGGATGCCTGAGATCAGGTGCATCTTACTTCACACAAGGTTGAAGCTGGGGTTTCAAACGAAGGTCAAGGTGAATTGAAGTTCATTCACTCTCTTTTTCCCTCCTAGATCAGTTGTGTTTCATTTGGGTTGGCTTCCGTTCTAAATACTATTGCCATAAAACAAAAGACCTCAAGCTCTCCACTACATTTATGGTATTCTGTGGGTCACAAATCAGAAAGGGCACAGCAGGGATGACTTTTCTCTGCTGTACAATGTCTGGGGACTCAACTGGAGAGAATCTGGAGTTCTGAGGGCTGGAGTCATGTGCAGGCTCATTCACTCACATGAATGGTGATTGGTGCTAGTGGCTGCTGGGAAATCAGCTGGAACCGTCAGCCAGAACACTAACACGGATCCTCTCCCTGCGGCTGCTTGGCTGGGTTCCATGAGCAAGCATCCCAAGAGAAGCAGGTGAACCTGATTTGCCTTTTATGTCCTAGTCTCTGAGGTCACACAGTGCTACTTCTATTTTCCACATTCAAGAGAAGGGAATGCAGACCCTGTTGCTTCATATGAGATATGTCAAAAAAGAGCATGTGATGAGACACATTTTTGTGATCATCTTTGAAAAAATATAATCAGCCATGGCTTTTGTCTCAGCCTGGCTCTACCCACATGCGGTAAGGAAGGTCCACAGGAGCTCTAGCCATACATGGTCCTTATTGCTGGGAATCTCTGAAGGATAAAGACTCTCTCTATCAGACTCTTGAATACTGAAAACAAACTGAGGGCTGAAGGGGGAGCGGGAAGGGGGAAGGGAGGTGATGGTCATGGAGGAGGGCACTTGTGGGGAAGAGCACGGGGTGTTATATGGAAACCAACTTGACAATAAACTATAAAAAAAAAAAAGACTCTATCTCCCAGTATCATTGTCAAGCTTTCCTCCCTCCCCCAAAAGGGCTCTGATTGGCCAGTCTGGGTGACATGTCTCCCTGGTTGAGAAGTAGGGTCACTGGCATTAGATGCTGACAAGGCTACAGAAAGCCAGGGGTAGTCAGTTCCCAAAAGGAAAACAGTTCTTTTGATACCGGAAGAAGAGATACTGGCGGACAAAACCCACCAATGTTCACTACAATTGGTTTCTTTAATCACTAAATATACGTTTTTCTTTTTTCTTATGCTAAATCAGCTTATGTGTATCACCACCAGACTCCGACCTAGACATACTAATTCACAAACTTTGGGGACTGGGGTGTACAGCACTCTGTCTTTTTTTTTTTTTTTTTTAAGTTCTTATTTATTTATTTGGGGGGAGAGAGAGAGACAGTGAGAGTGGGGGAGGGGCAGAGAAAAAGGGAGAGAGAGAAACTCCCTAGCAGACTCTGCACTGTCAGCACAGAGCCCAACATGGGCCTCTATCCCATGAACCACAAGATCATGACCTGAGCCAAAATCAAGAGTTGAGAGCTTAACCAACGTAGCCACCCCCAGGCGCCCCAGCCCTCCGTTCTTTTAACAAGCTCTGCAGGTGATCCTGAAGTAGGCTAAAGATTGAGAATCACCGCTCTAGATGCTCAAAAGAGTTTGTTGAATGAAAAAATGTATCTCCCAGAACTTTCTGTAAAGAAGTCCTTTGGCCAGATGCTTGGATTGCCGGGGCATTGGACATTTGTCTGTTTAGTCAAAAGTGAACACTTTTGCAGGGATGTTAGTTGCTACCAGCAGAATTGGAACCAGGACCTGACACTGAAGCACCACCCCTCTGATCCGCCGTGAATGGAGGCGGGGTCTCCCAGAGCCGGCGGTTGGGGGGGGGGGAGGGGGGCACACAGAACTCTTCCCCTGGTTAGGGATAGGACCCGCAACTGTGTTTAGAGCCAGCGTTGCCAGGAGCCAGAAGCACTAAAAGCAATGGAAGGAAATGCTGCTTGTCCTTACATTTACATTTTCTTTTCATCATGTTGACATGAACGCAGTATGGCAAAAAGATAACTCATTCCAAATAGCACAAGATGTTTTCTCTGTGCAGCCCAACCCCTGCGCCTGTATTTGTGTAGAGACACATGGACACAAAAGCACATGGGGCCAAATTATCTCCTGTTTCCACATGTACAACTACTAATGATTTCAATGGGAGTGGCCCGTAATAACCAAGGGTAGGATTTGGCCCATGCGACTTAAATTGAACTAAAGCCCAATTTGTAATACTTTAGTTGAAAACCAGCAGTGATTATAAGACTAGCATGTGATTAAAGCTTCACCTTCAAAATCTGCTGGCCAGAAATAAAAAAAAGTTTAAAAAACCATTATGTATTTTTTTCAACTTGTAGTAAAGGATGAATTGTTAAAACTTCCAGCCTAAGAAAAGAATGAAAGTATTGGGGGAAATTGGATATTCAGGGTGGCTGTTTTTCATTACTCTGCAGCTAATGAAAAAACGTGAGACTTCAAATAGGATTGTGCTTTCATTGTTTCTGTTTCCCCAAAAGGACCTTCGCCACGATTTCTGAGGCAATATCTACAATTCTTTTTCTGCATTCAGTCTAATCCTGGAAAACATTTTATGAATTTTCAAATTCTTCAGTTTTGATGACTATGATTTTTCATTCTTTACTATTGTGCCACAAATGACCCAGCAGTTAGTGGCTTAGAACAGCTGTTTGTGTTGGTTATGATTTTGTGGGGGTAAGAAACTCATGGAAGGCTCACTTGGCCACTTGTTTCTGCTCCACTAGGCCTTAGCTGGGGATGTGGGGCTGTAGGGTCCACTTCCAAGATGGCTTCTTCACTCCCTTTGATGCCCCTCTCTTCCCACATGGCTTCTCCACATGGCTTGGGCGTCACACAGCATGAGAGTCTCAGGGAACTCGCTCTTCTTTCCCACTGGCTGTTTTCCAAAAGACGTGCTAGTAAATGCTTCATCTAAAACTGGGACATCACTTCCATCATATTTATTGGACAAAGCGGTCACAGGACCCACCCAGGCTCGTAGGAGGGACACCAGATTCTGCCTACTGATGGGGGAAATGACAGGTCCCAGTACAAATGCACGTGGGAGATGGGAAATATCATTGTGCCCATCTTGATACACATTTTCAATACCCGAATTGGCTTAATATATCCTTATTTTGACAGCCATTATAAACTTTTGTACCCTGTTTGTGATTCCATGGTCTCTGGTGACAAAAACCAAAGAGCTTATCATTTTCTGTTGTTAAACATGCTGAAACCAATCATTCTTTATACAAAGGAAAAGGTGTAGCCATACTTAGGTGTTCACTTAAAATTACTAGACTATAAAAGTATAGATTACTTTTTTCATATGTTAGTTGGAAATGTGGACAAAAATAAATAGGCTGACTTTAGAATCATGAAAGTTGTTCTGTCCTGTTGCCCTATTTTATAGATAAGATGATCTGACGAGATTGCCTAAGCACACACAGCTAGTTTATCTTAGTCTGGGTCTCTCCTAAGGCAGACTCTAAGACAGGGACTCGGTTATAAGTTGATTTGGGAAGTGACCCTGTACAGACAGCAGATGTGAGCAAATGGGGAAGGTGACTGGGAAGGGGGAAATCCAATAAAGGCAAGTCAATTAGTGGGTTACTTAGGTGGGCAACTGAGGCTCTATCACACTGGGGATCCCCTCAAAAAAAAAAGACTGCATGGAACACACCTCAGCCATGTGCTGCCAGAGGTTGGAGAGCCTGGTCATTTAGCCACTTGCCTTGGTGGATGCTTGCCTCTGACTGGGACTTCACCTCCTGCTTATAGTTGAGCAAGTCTTTGTGATGCCAGAGAAATCTTTCAGAAAGAGAAGAGGGATCCTGGCGCTTATATGGAGAAGTTGATTGTACTGGAAACTGTCCACCGCACCATCTGGTGAAGGCAGAGGTGTCAAGGGGCTGTGGGGAAGCGCATTAATGGCATCTGCTACATGGACCAACTGGTAGAAATGGATTTTGAAGTGCTTTGATCACTATCATTCTGGGGGTACTTACTATATTCCAGGTGCTTTATATGTATTATTTAATTGAATCATCATAATCATCCTATGGAATAAATATTATATTACCTCTTTTTGATAGATATGGAAACTAGGATTCACAGATGTCTACTAAGTCTCCAGTGGCTTTGGAGAACCACTGGTCTGCTTTCTGTCTCTATGATTTTGCTTTGCTAGAAATTTCATACAAGTGTAATCTTACTACATGTAGTATTTCATGTCTGGTTTCTTTCACTGGGCATAGTGTTTTCAGGTTCATCCATGCTGTTGCACGTATCAGTAGTTTGTTCCTTTTTGTTTTAGGAGTAAACCACATTTATTTATCCATCGACCGGTTGATGGGCATTTAGATTGTTTTTAGGGTTTATCTAGCTATTATAAATAATGCTGTTTTCACTTTTCTTGAGTAAATACCTAGTAGTAGAATTGCTGGACATATGGTAAGTATATGTTTAACTTTTTCGGAACCTGACTGTTTTCCAAAATAGCTGTATCATTTTATATTCACACAAGCAACCTGAGGGTTGGAGTTTCTTCATATCTTTATCAACACTTGGTATTGTTAGTCTTTTTGACTATAGCTATTTCAATGGGTGTGTATTGGTGTTTCCTTGTTGTTTTAATTTTCATTTCCCTAATGACTAGTAATGTTGAGCATCTTTTCATATACTTGTTCGTTATTTGTATATCTTCTTTGGTGAAATGTCTATTCAAACCCAATTTTTACGTGGTTGTGTGACTTCTTATTAAAGTTTAAGTGACTGTAGTATTTCTAAAGGTTGTAATATTTCTAAATATTGTCCCTTGAGTGCTAGTATCATGGTCAGATAATGTTAATACCTTCAGAGACCTTAGAGATCATTTTTAGTATTTCCTAAAGTGGTGTTCCAGGGAAGAAGGTTCTAGGAGCTATTAAAAAGGTTCTTTGGTTAAAGAAATTTGGAGAGCTGTGCTTATACTATCCCTTGCCTTGGAGGGTCATAATATATGTCACTATATTAAAGGCCCTGAGAAGTTCTGCAATAAAAATGTATTAGCTCTTCAACTCCAAATCTTTTAAACTTACCTGAACACAGATCACATCAGCAATTAATTAAGGTTAGTGATATTAGCATTTATTTGTAGAGTTTTTCTGAGCTGTGTTCTATGGATCTAGTTAATAGATGAACAATGAAGAGAGGAGGTCCAGAGAGTGTAAATGGTTTGCTCAAGTTAGTGGCAAAGTTGGTGGGGAGGAACATAGCTTTCTTGATACCCATCTTGGACCTCTTTCTGCAGTGTCCCCTTGGGTTGCCACTAGCTACTGCCAAAACTAAAAGAAAAATCAGCAAGTGAAGCTGAAATGTATATGGTCAATTCCAGCCAATGGGTTGGCATAGGGCGCCTGAAACTCCTTTAATAGAACTGGTTCTGACACAGTAAAAAATTGGGCCTTCCTCTGCTTCCTCTTTTTCTTGCAGGATTCTTTGGTATATTATTTCAGCAATTACTTATTTTTATCGGGTATGTAACAGGCAATGTCTTAGGAACTAGGGATACAGGAGTGAAGGAAGCATAGTCCCTGTGTTCATGTGGTCAGTTTGAGGATAAAGGTGTTCCACGAAATAAATGGATAGATAATGTCAGGCCAGGTAGTGTTACATGCTATGTAGAAAAATAAAGCAGGGTAGGGGAAAAGGAATAATACAGAGGGAGTGACTTTAGTACAGTCTTGGATGAAAGGAGGGAGATAGTTATGTGGCTATCTTTGGGAAGGAAATTTAAAGCATGCAAATGGGAAATGCAAAATCCCAAGCCTGGAGTGGGGTTGGTGTGTTTGCATGGGGCTCAGTGGAGTGACAGGAAGAAGAGAGGAAATGAGTGAGGTTGGGTGGGTCATGAACCACAGCGGGGATTCAAAGAATTGTAAGATACAACCAGTGACCCCCAGGAGTTTATAATTACGATAGTTTAAAAACTTGAAAACAAACTCTAGAATTGAATTCAATTCAGAAATGTCTTTTTCTACATGGGGTTTTCATGGAACTGATTCATAGTGGTTCCAAAAACAGGTGGCATGGGAAGGAAATTTTTAGATACTTTTGGGAACTGCGTATCATACGTTTATCTTGGAGATGCACAATGCACGTGCACTTGGTTCTGAGAAGTTCAACAATGAAGAAAGACCTTGACTTTGTTTAACTCAACATACACCAAACTATTTTATTGTGGAGATCTTTTGTTTTGTAAAAAATGTTTACCAACATTTGAGAGATAGTAGTATGGGGCAGTCTACTTTATAAATTGGTGACTTCCTCTTTGACGATCAAACTTCTTAAGGAATTAGTTTCTCCAGTTTCCTATAAACATATTCTTGTTCTGTTCACAGAAGGTGTCAAATGTGGCACATTTGATATGCATTAAGTTCATGGCATCAGGAGAGTGTATTAGGAGTTTTAAAAAGTTTTATCTTTATTTAAATTTATCCAACTGACACTTTTTACTTTGAAGTATTCCCCACAGTTTTATCATGTCAGCTGTAAAGATCAAACTTAATAAAGATGAGAAATGTATAGTCTTACTAGATCTTGGCTCAGCTGTTTGGGTAGCTCTTCTAAAAGTCTAGTCTTCTGATTTATGATTCGTCTGAAACATAATAGTTTTAAAGAGTCCATCATAACAACATTGTTAAAATGCTAGATAAATTCCACCATGGATATCAGATGAGAAATGTATCCTCTATAAATAATATACTTCAATACACATATGAAAAATGGAATTCACATGAAATTTTATGTGCTTCAGAATGAAATAATCCCTGATTCGTGTAGGGAGACCATAAACAATACTGTATGCATGTTTATGGAACAAAGCTGTGAGACTTGGCACATTGCCCCCAGCAGTGGTGCCGCTTCTGAAAATGGCAATAAAGTCCACCTGTTCTGACTCCGTTAGACCTTCTGCAAATGTACCATGGGCCAATGAAGCCCTGAGGCTGCCTTTAACATGTGACTTTCAGAAATTGGTCTCATTACCTTGTACCCCACATCACAGAAAACCCAACAGCTCAAAACAGATTTCTGAGGAAAAGAAGACAAATGAATAAGAAGCCAATCAATCAAGTCAACAACCTGCTTCCCTTCACAGGTACTTCTTCCTTGGTCACATGGTAATGATCAATGTGAGGTCTCTGCCTGGGATATTCTGGAAACGATGGTTGTAAAGCACTGGGCTCATGGAGGGGTGTGTCTTTATAAAAGTGACCATATGGATCATCTTCTGAAGTCATGCAGCTGAAAGAGCACTGCTTCAAGAAAGCGTTAGGGGCGCCTGGGTGACTCAGTCTGGTGAGCGTCCCACTTTGGCTTAGGTCATGATCTCTTGGTTGTTGAGTTCAAGCTCTGCGTTGGGCTCTGTGCTGACAGCTCAGAGCCTGGAGCCTGTTTCAGGTTCTGTGTCTCCCCTCTCTCTCTGCCCCTCCCCCACTCACATTCTGTATCTGTCTTTCAAATAATGAATAAATATTAAAAAAAAAAAGAAAGCGTTGACTTGGATGTCTGCTAAGACACTGGATTAAGGAGTTGTGTGAAATCAGGAAAGTCACACCTTCCTTCCAGACTTCAATTTTTCCTTTCTGAAGGGAACTTTTGAGTTCTGAAAGCTCTGTGATTCTACATTTTTTAATGCCGAAATTATTTTCAGGTTATTGTTACTTTAAATGGTTTAAAGGCTTAGTAAATAAAACTAATTCAGAAATTCTGTCTTGGCAAATGTTTCATGCTGCTATATTCAAAATTGCACATTTTTGAACCAGAAATCAAAAGTGCCAAATTATTATTTCACTATATCACCCTTTATAGTTATAAAACTTATGGGAATTTAAAAGTACATACTCATAGATATATATCAGTCTCCTTGAGCTTTTTGGATAGCCTGTTCTTCTAGCTCTCAGTGGGACATGGAGATGGTTTGCTTTCCCCATTTCTTCCAAATTGGGGCCACATGGCCGTCTCTCTCAGTTTCCGTTGGAATAAAATGGGATTTTAATCTATGAGAGTTAATTGCCATCAAGGTTGGTCTGTTCTTCTACTGAAACCAGAGTCCAGTTTTCTTAGTCTCAGCTTTCCCAAAAGGCCAGCTTAGTCTAATTAGCCTTGTAGAGGGAAGGACCTCCATGCCTGAAATGCCTGGGTTCTCAGACTTATCTGTTACCTCCCCACATCCTCCTGTTCCTTTCATGTCTACCCCTTTCTCAACAGGTAATCTATATTTTTACATCATGTGTGTGTGTGTGTGAAAGAGAGAGAGAGAGAGAGAGAGAGAGAGAGAGAGAGAACGCACAACCTGGCACCAGGATCAGCATCCTCTGAGCCGTGTCTGCTCTGCAGGATCAGCTTCATGACCTTCTTATCTGAGACACTGAGGCTAAATATCCATGTGGAGATTGACCATGATGGAAGGTTAGATGATAGGTTAAATCACTTTATAGTGAGCAGCTTTGAGCCCTTTGGCTGCTTTGTAAATGTATTACTGTTCCTTGACTTCATTTCTGTTCTCATAGCTGTTTTATTAGAAATTGCTCAGAGTAAGTACACCGCCAGTCTTGGTGCCATTTTGGTTGAATTCAGGTCCTTAAGGCAAGGGAGATCTCTTGTAATATTTGTGAACTTGTAGATGTTAGGATGAGAACCTCTTTTTGTACCTCATGTTTTGGTGACGTAGGAGACGTGGGTAAGAGGGAAGCTTGTGTTGCTCACTGGCCACTTCCATTTTTCTCCAGCGGGTGAAGAGAGGCTATCTGATGGGCTAGTTTGGGAGAAAGAATATGATACAGGCCTTTCTTTCCTTTTCTCTGTTTTTCTCTGTCCCTACTTCTTTTATACCTATCTCCCTGCGTGACAGTGCATTCTGGTCTATTTCTGGCCAGAGGTTTGTATTTGCTCAGCTCCAGGACCAGAGAAATGGAAAAACTTGTTAAATTCAAAAGGAAAAAAGGTAAATTCAAAGGTGAAGAACTATCAACACATTCAGTCATAACTTTAAAGCCACATCCTCCCAGGGCACCTGGGTGGCTCAGTTGGTTGAGCGTCTGACTTCAGCTCAGGTCATGATCTTGCGTTTTGTGGGTTTGAGCCCACGTCGGGATCTTGTGCTCACAGCTCAGAACCTGGAGCCTGCTTTGGATTCTGTGTCTCCCTCTCTCTCTGCCCTTCCCCTGCTCATGCTTTGTCTCTCTCAGTCTCTCAAAAATAAACATCAAAAAAATTAAAAAAAAAAAGCCACATCCTCTCATCCAGCCTTGCTTCCTTCCTCGCTTTCTTTGTCGTCTTTATAAGCAGCAAAGCTAAACTTGATCTCCAAATATTTGATTCCTATGTGTTTCTCTCGATTTTCTCCAAACACTGGAGAGATAGGATCTTTGGCACTTTGTTGCTTTGACTGAATCTCAGTTTGGAGACGTATGGGATTTTCTGCTCCTAAGTTTCCCACTTTTTGGAATGTTTTATAAAACAGAAAGAAACTTCCAGAAACTTTTTATAAATGCAAAGTAGATTAGCTTTCAGAGCCAATTAAGACAAATAACAATGACGCTAGGAAAGTTTACTTAGCAACACAACAATCCTCAGAATGGAATGATTTAATCATGTCCACTGAAGATGGAAAGGGGAATAATGACCCAGCCTCACTTTTCAGAAATGTCTAAAGTGCATAAACATATGTCCTTTTGGCCTGTAGTTTTCCAGTAATCAGTTTCTGGTTCTTACCCACCTGTACAAGAGTAGGGATTAGTGGAAAACTTTCAATTACACATCATACCACACGCATGCCATGTGGGAAATGTAGCATACAAAAAACACAATTTCTAGCTTTCAAAACAAACATAAGAAGGGATATTACACAGGGTAATTGTGGGAAATGGAAAAGAGACCGGAATGGTCATGGATGCCTGGGGAAATGTGATGTTAAACTGAACAGAGAGAGAACTGGCATTGGACAAGCGAGGTCATCCTTAAGTAGCCAACTGGTTGCGTTAAGGACTCTGTAATACTCTTCATGATCACCTGTAATATGTACTTATTTTTGATTTTGAACATTTCAGAGGCAAAAACATTTTGCATACAATATGATGCTTGCGTGATATTGTGATTGTTTGAACCCTAGAGAAAAATGCCAGCTAGTGAAGGTTTCTCCTTGTAGACTTTTTCTATGACACTTTAAGTTGACCTAAAAAAGTTTAATCTTTATTAATCTGGAACCATTTTGGAAATGGAAGTGCAGCATCTTCAAAAGTTTCACTTGTTTTTCAAATACGGTAACATTTCTTACAATTATGAAGATATGTATGAGTGGAAAGAGTTCCAAAAACTTTGAGTTTTTTCATAAATATTTTACATGGCTACAGATAGAATATTTTTCTTTCTCTGGTGAGCCTGGCAAAACTTTTCAGTCCCTGGAAGATAAAGAGGAGACTTAAAGCTTTGCGGGGCAGGGGTGGGGATGGGGGAATGTCTTCTCTGGTTGTGTAGGTCAAGAAGGCTTCATCCAGGCTGTTTCTGATAGCAGGTCTCAGGTGAGTGTGTTTTCAGTTGGAGAGTGAATTTTTGTCCCTTGATCTGGCACCTCCTAGTCTGTTGGCTGAGACTCTTTCCTGTGCACCTGCAAGAATGCTCAAGAAAGTAATTCACAGTTGTTCTTGGACTTCTTGGAAAATTCACAACAGCTTGATTTTAAAAACATGGATCCTGGAGTCCAGCCTGATTGTGAAGTGTTTTTAAGGTGCTCTGATCTGCTTTGCAAGCCCCTCATTTTAGACACAAAAATAAGTAAAATGTTCAAAACTGAGCTGTGCAGAGGTAGAAAGCAAATATTTGAAAAACAGTAATAAAAAGCTGAAAGTAATTGGGTGTGTGGGGAATAGTGTCTTGGACTGCCTTCCTTTATGATTTGCAAAAAAATTTACCAGATTTAAGAAGAAAGTGGAGTTAATGTGCTTTTAGCGACATTTCCCCAGCAGATTTCTTTAGAGTCAACTCAAATGAAGTCATGCATGTTTGAATGCAAAATACAATCTGTACATCGGGAAAGTCGCATTCTTCAAGAGAACATGTATCCTTGGGAGAGGTGCATGTGGAATAGAGGAGTAAGAAATGGTCATTGGTGGTCATTGGTGTGAAAGGCATTGCTGATTTGCTCCCCAATATCCACTTCACCTTTCCCCACTGAATGGCTGTAGTTGGTGGCCCCCTGTGCCCCCTGGCCAACTTCTTGAGTGGACCCTGAAGGGCCTGGACTGAGAGTAATTCTTCCTTATGGGCTGCTAGAGTTTAGTGGTTCACATTTGGGTATGTGACTAGTAGGGTGAAGCTCAGGGCTTTCATTTAACAGTTGCCAGAGTAGAAATGCTCTCTCTTCTAAACAAGTGATCTATGGATGAGAGGCCTGGAATTGCTATTGCCATTTTGCTAACCATAGGAGAGGAAGCCAGCTTGAATATAACCCAACTAGGACTAAGCCAGCCAAGGCATATGATTTTCTTAGTCATGGGAATTAGTTCAGAGCTCGATACATTATTGGAGCTGGTTCTTAATAGAGAAGCTAATGACTTCTGTTCAATGGTTTCAAGGTTGTAAGTTCTCACTTCCTCTGGGTGCTATGGTATGA
The DNA here is from genome assembly GCA_028646485.1 of Cryptoprocta ferox. Classification (NCBI taxonomy): domain Eukaryota; kingdom Metazoa; phylum Chordata; class Mammalia; order Carnivora; family Eupleridae; genus Cryptoprocta; species Cryptoprocta ferox. The sequence continues at coordinate 91,684,382 of CM053578.1, read as the reverse complement.
GAATCTGAAGCCATTTTGCTACAATGAAGGAAGCTGACCTGAGGGCAGAGCTATCACATGGAGGAGGCAGAGTCTGAACAACTGTAGAGAAACAAGGCTGAAATCTTGATCAAACTTCTCCTGAAATTTTTCACTTTCCTTAACTTTGAATTTTGTGACTCAGTATTTTCTGTTATGAATACATGAATTGGTTGAGTTGGAAACATGAATTGATTTAAATAAACTGGAATCAATGATATTCCCTAAAGAAGAGTTGATATGCTATATGGTATATGCTACCATACATACAAAAGTTAATTTTTTAGAAGTGTCCTAAGAGGAGCATTAACATGTAGAAAACAAAGAACAATAAAATATGCAAATCTAAATCTACACCTTCACTATGTAGGTCAAATGTCACAATCACTTAGTTTCAACTGATTTCCTGGAGAAAACACAAAAGCATATAATAAGAATCAGATGTATTACAAGTTGCATACAACTAATTGGATTCAACAAAATCTTGGAGATGTTTCTGCTTGTTTTTTGAGCAATCCAACAATTTAGTCAAAATAGAAACTGTCTTCTTTCAATTCAGAGCAACAAATGAAAAATATACAGTACAACATAAGAAAACAATGCAATTTTGTTCAATTGAAAGATACACACACATACCAAGAAAAACTCCAAACATATATACACAAACACACAGAAAAAATTATACAGTGACATACACACAAATAATTTACCCAAGCGAAAAACTAAACTGTCTCATATGCTAAAATCCATGGGTACCAATATGCAAAGGAAGGGTATCTGCCCTATTTCAACAATTATAGTTTGCTCTAAAATGACAATCCAAATAATTGAAATATCCAACGCTTATTAAATGTATGATAAATACTTTAATATTTGCATGCCTTTTCCTTCTTAAAAAAAAAGCAAAAAAGCAAAGGACAAAACCATTATATAAAATTGTTCTTCTTGAACAAATCAAACCTAACGTAAATCTAATGGAATTAGAAAATGCCTTGAGCTTTATTTTTTTATTAAAAAAAAATCTCTGAGACCTCAAGGCAGGAAGAACAAAGTTGAAGAAAGAAGAAGAAAGAGGGCTGGGTAGAAAGGAATAAAGAAAAATAAAAAGGAAGGCAAAGAGAACTTGAATTATGTAGCAAATGAATAGTGGCTAAATTAAAGTGTCAGAGGGAAATGCAAGCACTATTTTTTCAGGATCTTTATGCCTGACTATTAACATCATTATTATCATCAACCAATCCATCAGTTTAGTTATGATCGTGCTTATATCAAAAAGACATTTGAGTTAGCCAAATGAGTTATCTTGATAAAAAACTCAAAAGTTTTTGGAATTGCAAAAGCAAAACCAAAAATTGTTCTGAAAATGACAATTGTTAATGCCTGTTTTTCCCACAGCGTGGTCTAAGGGAAAAATGCCCTGCTGACTGTGTATGTTTGATTGGCTCTCATGTTTAATATCTTGTTTATCTAGGCCCTGTGCTCACCAGGGCCTAGTAAACCAGGTACAAGCATCTGATTCCAGGGCAGCAAAGCCATTCGCTCTCCAATAAATTTGAGCATGACCTGGCTCCAGGAGACAAACTGGACCAATCAGATTTTCCATCTCAAGGACTGAAGTAAGAAAGACAAAGGAATCTGCCAGTTGGCAATAAAGTAGAAGCTAAAAAGTTGCCTTGAGGTGAATCTGAGGCAACATAAGCCAAAACCATGTGCAGCCAAATGTCTGAAAAAGCAGATACTTGGAGAAGAGACAGAAGGAAGCCAACTGGGAAGGACTCTTCCTGCAGAGTCATAAAGCTTAGTCATACTGAAGACAGAACATAAAGAGCCACAAACGTCTGCTGGCTGGCATCCCTAGAGACACTGTGATCTCCCAATGCTTTCTGAGGTGGGGATCTATTACAGCACCTGTTTGGGGAGGGAGCTGGTTCCCCCCGCCCCCACAAAGTGATGCCCACTGTATCTTTGCAGGAAACTTCTCTATTACTTGAGGGAACTTGAGCATCTCTATTCTTGCAAACCAAAGGGGTTGGCTGAAATAATTCTCATCTCGTTTGGGGCATTTCTGCTTCTAAAGCATTCCTTCCTCTAAGCCTTCAATTACATCCAAAAGTTACCTGGGGGAGCTTGTTAGAAATACAATTTTCTTGGACAGAACTTGGAAGTTTCTGAATCTGTGGGTGTGGAGAAAGCCAGGAAGTCTGTATTTTTTCTGATGTAACTGTCCAGGAATAGGTGTTTGGGAACCATTGCCTTAGTTTAAGTGGCCCTTTTACTGGGAACCCTCTAATTCTGTTGTCCTCATGCTTTTTGCTCTCAGAATCTATTTTCATTTTTAAAAATTATTGAGGACTCACAGAGCTTTTGCTTATATGCTCTGTGTCTACCTATATTTATCATATTGGAAATAAAAATTGTGAAAATAAAAAATATTTTTATACATTTATTAAAAATAATAAACTAACTACATGTTGTATTAGTTTCCTAGATGCTGCCATAATGAAATGAATAGCTCAAAATCTTTATTTGTTGTCTCACAGTATTGTAGACTAGTAGTCCGAAATCATGGTGTAGGCAAAGTTGGTCTCTTCTGAGGGCTGTGAGGAAGAGTCTAATCCATGTCTCTCTCCAGCTCTTGGGAGCCTGAAGTGTTCCTTGGCTTGCAGATGACATTCTCTCTGTGTCTTCACACCATCTTCCTACTGTGTATGTCTGTCTCTGTGCTCAAATTTCTCTTTATAAGGACACCAGTCATATTGGATTCGGGCCCACCCTAATGATTTCAGCTTAACTTGATCATCTGCAAAGATCCCATTTCTAAGTAAGGTCACTGTCATAGACACTGGGAGTTAGGACTTCAACATTGTTTGGAGACATAATTTAACACACAACACATGTTGATAATACAACCTATTTTGTGAAAATAACCATATTTTCCAACATAAAAACATTGAGTGAGAAGATGGACATTGTTTTACATTTTTATAAATCTCTTTAACATCTGGTTTCATAGAAGACAGCTGAATTCAACTTCTCAATTTTCTGGGATATGCTGTTTTGTTGAAGTATATGGAGAAAATCTGATCTCATGCATAAATATAGTTGGAAAGGGAGAGGTATTTTAAAAGAGTTTCCAGATAGTTGTGGATAATTTTCTATAATACTGTACCAAATCTTGACAAATCATAGTTTTCATAAAGGTTATTATTATGTGGAATTTGAAACCATGTTGATAAGTTTTCATATGTTCTTACTTCAAAATTCAAGAGTATCTCTTGCAATTTGAAGAGGTCTTTCATCCATACATAATTTTGTAACACCGTGAAATTGTCATTTAAAAATTATTCGTTGCCTGAATTCTGCAGATTTCCCAATTGTGGAGTTTTCTTTTATGAGAGAATGAGAATGAAAAGGGGGCATATAATGTCTTAGCATTTTTGTGAAATAAGTTTTACTTCTTGGATCAACTGAAAGGGTCTCAGGAATCCCTATAGGTCCTTGGGCTATAGTTTGATAACTTCTGTTCTAATCCATTTTTGCTTGAGGAAGGCTTAGCCACATTTAAAGCACCACTTAAATTCTCTCTTCTCTATGGCATCTCAACTGTTCCCCATGAAGATAGAGTGACCTTTTCCTCTGTGCACACTTGCTATGTGGTCTTCTGGAGGACTCCAGAAGCTGGGTCTTGTTCACATTTTTCTCAGCACAGGTAAAGAACACAGTGGAACTCTATTCTAGTTGGAGCTGGGTTATATTAGTTATCTTACTTTTATGCAGAATAGCTTTTTATAATCAAGGGACCCAGATGGTAATTAACTGTTGTTAGCACTAATGTTTATCATAATGTAGTCTTCGTCAACTGAAGTTTTTTTCCTCTAACTTCCCTAACCTGAGAAAGAAAATAGTTTGTAAAACTAAGTAACTCACGTATGCTTTCTTGAAATTCTAAGCTTTTATAAGTGCTTTTAAGTACCTTAAGCTTTTATAAATGCTATTCCCTCTGTTTAAATTGCTGTCAGCCTGGCAAACTTCTACTCATCCTTCATGACACCAGTCAAGTCACCTGCCTTGATATCATGAGACACTGCTCATCTTGTAAAGTAATTTACTTATTCTCTACTGTGTTGTAAAGTCCTTTTTTGCATTTTTTTCTCTTGTAGGAATCTCACAAAGATGTCTGAGTGGTTCAGAGAGGGAAGTGTCTCACTTCTGTTGTGCGGTGGTGAAGGACAGGAGTGCTGTGCTGTGTTTCTCGTGTCTACATGAGTAGAAAAGAGCACTGTACCTTGGATGGGATTGTCCTAGTCATTTAAACAAGGTGATGGGTTATATTTTTGGTCAGACACCATTGGTTTCCAGAAGCAGAACTTCAACTCCAACTCAAGTAAAATGGGGACTTTGTGAAGGGAAGTTGGTTGGATGGAAGGGTCACAGAATTGAGGAACAGCCTCAGACGTACAGGGACCAAAGCTGCTCAGGGAATTCAGAGACTGGAACTAGGATGGCAATGCTTTCAGAATCCATTTTTCACCTTCATTTCTCTCTGTTGACCAGCTTTCTCCATGAAGCTAGAACCATTGCTCTGCTACCAATAGCTCTTGGGATCATGTCTCATCATCACTGCCATCCATAGAAAGGGACTTTTCTCCCAGCAATAGTTGAAAAATCTCAGAACCATCAGATGGCCTTGTTTTGGATTACCTGCCCAATTCCTGGACACATGGCCATGGACAGGAGAGTGGTGAACTAGACTTGGCTCAGGTTGGGTCATAGGCCCATCTTAGGGACAATTGCTGTGTCCAAGGTGGGGAGCCATGAAAGAAGATGGCAGAATCCTTTGAGCCTAATTATTAGAAAGGGGGAATAAAGGAGTGGGGAGAAACAGTTTCCCAAAAGAAGGCAAGTTCTGTTTTCACGAAAGAGGAGGGTCCTAGATAGGCTAATCATTAATTGTCTACCACAATAACAGCCTGGTCTGTCTTTACAAAATCTTTTGTGAAGACATTTGAAAACACCATGTTAGCCAGCCATGGCCAATTTAATCATGTTGTATGCTTTGGAGTAGTGACATCAATTAATGTCTGTGGCTGAATGAACTTAGTTATTTAATAATTGCATTTTAATATTTCAGGTTACATGCTTTCCTAGTATTGCAAATCAGCACTTCACAAGGAACTGTTTGTTATTATTTTCCTATGGTGAATAATGTGATGAAATTACACGGGTACTACTGGATTTTACACAGAATTGGCATTCACATTAGTTTCCACCAGTTTCCCCAGGATTAGTCTGGGCCATATAATATGGCCTTCCTAGGGGAGCTATTGACATGTAAAGATCTTCATAGGTGACTCAGAGGCACTGTGCAATTTAGAGGACTTGTCCCTTTGAGCCTATCTTTGGAAACCAAGTACGAGACTTGGCACAATGAATATAGGTTGAAAGATCACTTCAGAGCAAACCCAATGTCTAATTGCTTCATCCACAATAATCCAATGTCATGAATAAATTCATACTTCATTTTCACCTTCCTCCTTTCTTATTTATCAGTTATCTATTAATTTTTGATTGCCTATCACTTGTTGACAACCTGGTTTAATGCTTTGCACATAGAAGGTCCTCAAATATTTCTTCCCTCATCATTCTATTATATCTGCTTTAGCTAAAATCACCAATGTTGCTCTCTGGTTAAATGGAAGAGGGATTTTTTTTTATGTTTCAATCTACATTAATTTCCTCTATTAAACTATCTTATCTTTCCATTTTTTCTTTCATATCACTTAACATCATCTATAATTATGTAATTCTATTTTTATTTGATTAATGTCTTCTAATTATAACTTCATGAATATAGGTACCATATTTTTGTTCATTGTTGGGATAACCTCCATCTAACACAGGATTTGACATATGAGGTATTCAAAAAAATATTTGTCCCATGACTGAATGAATAAAAGAGAAAGTACATTTTGAATCAGATTCCTCCAGGAACTAAGATCTTCCTCCTATGCAACAGGTAATTATATGTCATGGAGGAGGGGTAGATGACAAAAGAATGGCAGGCAGCCAAAAGACAAAGGCAACATAGGTTTTATTTTTTAAATATTGTCTCCAAAAATGGCTTACACCTTGTGATGCTCTTGAATACTGTCTGTGAATATAAAGTCCATATGTTTTATATTTGAATGCATCGAAGCAGGAAGCATCTGGCTCCCCACTGTGAGAGCACTCACAGGATGGGTGGTGGTGACTACATGCTTCTCTCCCCATGAGTTTGCTTTACTTCTTCCCTTTTCAGACCAAAGAGATGGACCAATGGAGGCCAATGGTGTGACCATCTTCTAGGAGTGGTACCCAAGGCCTTTCTTCCATATACTTCATATGAGGCCAAGGGGGAAGACTACCCTGAGGAGAGAATCACTTGTACTGAAAACCTCTTCTTTTCTCTGAACTCCAGCATGTGCTTTTCAGTTAAATTGAAATCATTTTTTCCCAAAGGAAACAGAAAAGCTATATTTGTTTTCCAACACTTAATCTGTGGCTGAATGACATCAAAGTGTTTACCAAGTTCTCATCTGTGTGTAGCACTTTGCTACTTGTATTCTAGTTCCAGCTCTGCCACTAATTAGCTGTGTAACTTGGGCATGTCATTTTGTTTCATTTCATTGTTTTACTCTAACTTCCTTATTTGTAAAAAATCCAAAAGGTCGGAGTAAGGTCTTTCCTGGTCTAACAATCAAGGAAGAGAAACAGTCATGGTATCTCTCTCTTTTTTTAAATTTTTTGTAATGCTTATTTATATTTGAGAGATAGAGAGACTGAGTGCAAGCAGGGGAGGGACAGAGAAAGAGAGAGACACATAATCTGAAGCAGGCTGCTGGCTCTGAGCTGCCAGCACAGAGCCCAACATGGGGCTTGAACTCACAAACCGCAAGATCATGGCCTGAGCTGAAGGTGAACACTTAACCACCTGAGCCACCCAGGTGCCCCTGGGCATTGTATCTCTTATTTGTAAATTTATTCAATATAACAAAGCAACCATTGCTCAAGGAAACTAGGAAATTTATTTATTTATTCATTCTACAGTCCTGTCTAGACCTCCAGTGTAGTGAGTAAGAGCATTTTCACTGGAGCCTAAAGCTTGAATTCTGGCTTTGCTACTTCCCTGACTCTGAGCAAGTTACTTAACCTTTTTGTGCCCCATCATCTCAGATGTAAAGAGAGAATAATGGCACTAGTACTTAACGCAAAGGATTGTTAAGAGAATTAAGCGGGAAAAAATGTGTAAGGTGCTTACAATATATAATTGATATTCAATAAATGTTAGCAATTATTATTTATTGAGAACCAACTTGGTGCCAGGCACACTGTTAAGCACTGGGGATATAAGACTAAACAATGAAGCAGTTAGATTTTACGAAATCCAATCAAACCTCTAAATCAGTGGTCCTTAAGCCAGCCTGCACATTAGAATCAGCTGAAAAGCTTGCAAAATTCCTTCTTGCATCACTTTGTGGGAATTGGGGCTCAAGAAGGAGCACAAATGCCGATACTCTGGCTACTGTTATTGTTGTACTAATCATCCTTTGTTTTTGACCCAGGAGTCTCATGTCTTCTGCCAGTATCCATGGAACTGAGGCAGACTGATTTGTTAGCTTGCAAGAAGGATGAAACCTCAGATCCTTCACAGTTCTTGACATAGCCTAGATCTAATCATGAATTTACAGTAAATACAAGGGAAAGAGAACAAATGAACAACACTAAGAGGATATAATCAGCCAAACTCAACATGTGGGACTTCTACAGGAGAAATAATTCGGTTTCTTCAACAAATAAGTAACATGGAAATAAAAGCTGGAGAACTGCTATTGATTAAAGAGACTTAAGAGACTAACATCAACTGAATGACATGCATGAACCTTGTTGGACCATTGTTCAAGTAGAATTTACCATTAATTCATTCAATAATTCATTTAATTGGTCTAGGAGCTAGAGATACAAAGACGAAAGGCATAATATCTCAAGACATCATGCCCACAAGTATATAGGAGCTATAATAGAAGTAGGTACTGGGTGCAGTAGAGGAGGGAGTGGCCATTAATCCAAGGGGACTAGGGAAAAACAAAAGCAAATGAACAAAAATAATTCATGCTGGAGCTGAAGTTTTGAGCTTCATTTTTTTTTTGAAACATAACTTATTTGGGACTTTTTAAACAATCACACGAAATTCACTCATTTCAAACATACAATTCAAAGTTTTTAAGTAACTTTATCAAATTGTGCAACAATCATCATACATCAGTTTACAAACCTTTCTTTTGAGTTGAATTTGGAAAAGTGAGTAGGTATTTGCTAGGGAGACAAGGGAGGAGAAAGCTATTCCAGGAAGAATAGAAAGGAGGAGCAAACAACTACAATATTAACTAATATTAATAGAATTTTCATTCTGTGTCAAGCTAAAAGCTTTATATGGATGATTTCTTTTACTCTTCATAACAGCACAATGATGTAGGTAGTATTATTATAACATTCATCTTGTAGATGGGGGGGTGCTAAGGCCCAGTGAATATGTTGCCTTAGGTCACAACATTAAGTGGTGGGATGGCATTGGAATTTAAACCCAGGTAGTCTGACTGTAATGATTATTCTTTTTTTTTTAAAGGCTTTTGAGGTGTTTTTTTTTATGTTTATTTATTATTGAGACAGAGAGAAACAGCACATGAGCAGGGGAGGGGCAGAGAGAGAGGGAGACACAGAATCCGAAGCAGGCTCCAGGTTCTGAGCTGTCAGCACAGAGCCTGATGCGGGGCTCGAACCCACGAACAGTGAGATCATGATCTGAGCCAAAGTCGGATGCTTAACCGACTGAGCCACCCAGCCGCCCCTGTAACGACTATTCTTATGCATTCTGTTTTTCTGCTTGAAAGGTCCTGGTCTAAATCCAGAGGAGTATGAAGGAGTTTCAAAGGCTTGAGTGCAGAGGAGGTAAGAGTGGGCAGGAGAAGTGGGCTTGCTGAGGCAGTGATCCAGCTTCTCTGGTATGATTGATGGATTGATTATAGAGATGAAAAAGCAACAGGAGGAGCAGGTGATACTGAATCTGAGAGTCCTGTGGGTCATTCAGGTGGAAGCATCTGGAAAGTGTTTGGATGCACACAAGTGGGACTGCAAAAAAGATATAACTCTCATGTACATATAAATGGTAGCTGAAGCCAGGAATGTAAATGAGACTATCCAGAAATGGCACAAGGAATGAAATAAGAAGGCATAGGACAGAACTCTGGACAATGTGAACTTACAAAGGTAGGACAAAAAAAATATTTTAGACTGAATTGTCCGTAAAACAAATTTCACATGTTGAAGCACTAACCCCCCATAAGACTGTTTTGGGAAATGGGGCTTTTAGGAGATAATTAAGGTTAAATGAAGTCATAAGGTTGGGGTACGAATCCAATAGTATTAGTGGCCTTAGAAGAAGAGAAGAGAGAGAGATTTCTCTCCGTGTACACGCACCGAGGGAAAGCTATATGAGGACACAGCAAGAAAGACACCACCTGCAAGTGAGGAAAAGAGCTCTCATGAGAAACTGATCTATCGGACCTTGATCTGGGACCTCCAGCCTCCAGAACTGTAAGAACTAAATCTTTGTTGTTTAAGTCCCCCAACCTATGGTATTTTGCTATGGCAGCCTGAGCAGACTAAGATAAAAGAGGAGCTAGTTGCATAGCCTAAAAATGGGTCATCAGGGAAGGAGAAAAAGTATCAAGTGCAGTGTCATGGTAGAAGTTTCACAAAGGGAATAGTAAACCGTATATACCTATACAGTTTATAGGTCATGATGTCTGACACATATTCATTAGATTTGACAAATTACCGGGGTGTGGAGGTGGTGGGGTGGAAGCCAGATTATAGTGGATTGAAGAGTAAATGTGAGTCAAAGAAGTGGATTGTCTAGAGACCTTTTCCACTGGGCTCACCTGTTAACGTTTCAGAAGTTCAGACTCTGCTACCCCACTAGACCTACTGAATCATAATCCCATCCACTAGACCATTCCTTCTAGGGAAATACTTGGGAATAAAAGGAGAGAGGATTAGACAATAGCCAGGGGAAAGCAGAAATGACTTTTAAAATGTGAGGTACTTGAATCTATTGACAGTCTGAAAGGAAGAAGTCAGTTGAAAGGGAAAGACTGAAAATGAAGGAGAAAGAAAGGATAACCAATGGAGTTTCCAGGTGGAGAAAATAGCCTTATTTGAGAGTAGGATCACTTCTCCCTTTGGCCTGGGAAAAAGAAAATGTTGGTTATATAGACAGAGAGTTAGGAAGGGGTTAGGAGTTGAGGGGGTATGTGTCCAGCAATAGGGTTTGAGGAAGAATCTGCTAGGTGATGATTCTAGAGAGATTAGCCAAAGAGACCTGTAAAGGTGACACTTGGCTGCCAGCTTTTACCAAATGAAGGAAACATTGGAGGCTTTGAACTTGAAGTGTGACAGGATCCATTTTGTATTTGGGGGAAATAATTCTAAAGACGGCTAGAAGGATGGATGGGTGGATTGCCAGGCAAGAGATTAGGAACCACGACCTGAGTTAATATTTGATTCTCAGGACCGATTGGAGTAGAGTGAGTACTGAATCAGAGTAGTAGTTGAAAGGTAGGGTCGAGCTATCTCGTCTTATGTAAATCAGTGTAGCTCAGCAATAAGCAATGGGGAAGAAAAGGAAAGAAGGTGTGAAGGTTAGTTCTTCTTGAAAATATAGAATCCAATTACCTTATGACCTCATTAGTTTATTTAGTATTTATTTATTTTTTGCAATTATTCTTCTTTGGACTCTTTTTTCTTTCTTTCTTTCTTTCTTTCTTTCTTTCTTTCTTTCTTTCTTTCTTTCTTTCTTTCCTTCCTTCCTTCCTTTCCTTCCTTCTTTCTTTCTTTCTTTCTTTCTTTCTTTCTTTCTTTCTTTCTCTCTCTCTTTCTTTCTTCCTTCCTTTCTTTCTTTCTTTCTTTCTTTCTTTCTTTCTTTCTTTCTTTCTTTCTTTTTTTTTTAGGATGAGAGAGCATGAGTGGAGGAGAAAGGGAGAGAGAGAGAAAGAAAGAGAGAATCTCAAGCAGGCTTTACGCTCAGTGCAGAGCCAAATGCAGGGTTAGCTCCCACAACCCTGGTGTCATGATCTGAGCCAAAATCAGGAGTCAGGTGCTCAACCGCCTGAGCCACCCAGGCACCCCTGGATTCTTTCAATTGTTTTTGTTTATATAGTCCTATTAAACCAGAATAGAAACTCCCACTAAAGTTTCATAACAGTTGTTACGTCATAACCCAGGAATTAAAACACTTTGATTTATGAAGTAAAAGCAAGACTATTAGGAATATTTTTGATTGTTGAATACATCTTACATTCTTGTATTCCTCAGCTATCCATTTTTAGTCATATCCCAGACACTTTTTTGGGGAAGGGTTTCTGAACTGGTCTAAAACTATATGGACATGAATCTGTCAATATTATAGTTTTGGAGACTGAAACAGGGAGGTGGGGGCGAGATAGGGAGAGCAGCACGGTGTGAGTTATAACTGAGAGTTTGCCAAGACCCAACAGTCTGGGTTTATTTATCGTGTCTGCTTCTTGGTGAAATTTCACTGTGCGATACAATTTTATTCTCTAGACCTTTGGTTTTCAAAAAGTAAGTCATCAACAAAATGCAAGTTCCTGCAGTAAAGGGACATGGTTCTATAAGTAAAGCTACTTGATTATACACCCAAGCCTGCCTTACTTTTTGGTAAAAGTTGGCCAGGGTTGGGGATCTCTCATTCTATGTAATTCTCATGTGATGCTAGAACAAATGTGCTGTAGAGGATTGATAACAGCCAGGGTCAGATGGCCTGTGTTCGGGTGTCTAGCTTCCTGCTTCCTTAAACCAGTGAGCTGTCCTTTCTAAATTTTTTTAATGTTTATTTTTTGAGAAAGAGAAAGAGAGAGAGAGCGCGCACGCACACACACACATGGGGGAGGGGCAGGTAGAGAGAGAGAGAGAGGGAGAATCCCAAGCAAGCTCTGAGCTGTCAGCACAGAGCCTGATGTGGGGGCTCCAACTCACAAACCATGAGATCATGACCTGAGACGCTCAATGGACAGTCCCCTAGGCACCCCCCCAGTGATTTGTCCTTTTAAGCTTCATTAGCTTCATATGTAAAGTGAAATGTGAATGACCAGAACCCGCCTCTGAGAGCAGTCGGAGGTGAATGTGATCATCTCCACCAAGCCTCGCCCCAGTGCCCGGCTCACAGAATCAGTTCAGCATTGTTAGTGACTTTTCACAGAGAGCTGCTGAGTTTTCAGCCAGGAGAATTCTTTTTCGATTCAGCCCAACAGTGGTGTAACTAGGAAGCCTAGAAGAATTAAGGGGGGAAGAGCTGAGATGAAGATATTTCTAGATACAAGAGTCAGAAGATTATTTCAGGGAACGGGAAAAAGGATGAACAAAATTGACAGTGCTGGAAAGAGAGAAGTAAATAGGAGTCCCGAGCACTGGGTTACAGTGGGGCGAACAGTCAGCAAATTGAGTTTCAAGGTCACCCAAGCGGCCCCAGCTAGTCCCCGGCTCTTTCTGGGCCCCAGTTTTATCATAAGTAGAATAGGGACCATATTTCCTGGCCTGCCTGATCCGGAAGATGAGTGGCGAACATCTGATGGGAAAGGGCTTTGTAAATATAAAGGGGGGTACATATGGTGCATGAATGCAGGTGTTTAAGAAATGAAAAACAGGGCATGTTTTTAACAAACCCTACAAAATTGTTCACCTTCTCTTGTTCAAGGATCATTTTTTCACTTCCACTCTACCAGCACGAACAACAGGGGAACCAGTCAACTAATCTGGCAGTTCAGTACTTGGCATCATTCCCTGAAGGCAAGCAGTCGGCCACGGGGAAGATCTGTTTTCAGGAATTTTGGCCTGGATTCTGTCGTTCAAGTTCCTGGATGTGGGACTCCGGACTGGAGACTGCATCCCTCTGGGGTCTTCTTCCTTAGCTATAAAATGAGAAGACGGGCTGCTCTTTTCACCTGCCCGGGTTATTTTGAAGACCGCACACATTGTGAAGGATCCAATAGAAATGTGTTAAACCAACAATCCACTGATAAACTCATTTGAATTGTAGATGTTATAAAAACTAGGTATGGCTCCCTCCCCGGGATGGAATATTATGCCACCCCCGGCCAGTTGTGTTTATGAAGACATTTGATGATGTGGGAGAATGTTCATAAAAAAACAAAGTGGGTAAAAAAAAAGACATGCGCGCACCCACACGCGAGGAAAATTCAAAACCCAAGAAGTATATCAAAACATCATCGGTGATTGTTTTTCTGAGTATTAGCGGTTTAGGTGATTTGCCTGCTTATTGTTGCTTCTTCCAATTTTCCTGCATTTTCCAATTTTTCTCTTTATCAGAAGATAAAGTACATACTGCTACTTCACAGGAGAAAAGAAAAAAATTATTTAACAAAATGAGATGACGTGTGTCGAAGATCTGCCGAGTGCCAGGCACACAGGGTTAGGAATTCATAGATGTCAGTCGAATCTGAAAGAAGCCTTAGAAAAAAAAAAAAGAGACCTTGGAAGGAAGATATTTGTCCAAGGCTCTGCCAGCAGATGACGCTGTTCAAAAGAAATAGACGGAAAGACAGGACCCACGAAACACGCCACCACTACGATGCGTGGGCACGAGGCTTCCAGGGGACGTTAGGGAAAACTTTGACCCTTAGCCCCTGAAGGGGTATTGTGACTACTTCTACTTCCTTCAAGACAAACAATTCACATTTCAGCTGCTCTTCTTCTGGGTACAATCAGAACCACGTGAAAGACTTAAAATATCCCTGGGATGACATGTTACAGAGCAGCTGGCTGGCTGGAGGGGCCCCGTAAATGTCACAAGGAAACTCATACCAATAGGGAAGGCAGGAGACAAAAATAATAGCAATAATTCCTTGCATTCACATGGCATCTTTCACACAGATGTTATATCCGTTAAAACTTACGTGGCGAGCATTATTCTCCCTGGATTACAGATGGGGAGGGGACTGTAATCCTGTCATTCAGACTAAAAGTGGAATAAACATGTAATTATCTTTGAGAGGAAATCTTTCTAATGTAACCCTTTCCTCCTGCAGCTTTCTGTTGCTTCTGAGTGAATGGGACAGGTCACAGTCTTGGGTCTGGAGTATCCACTGCAGGTATCCAAACACTGAAATGAGATCACCTCTCAATCTTTTTCCCCCCAGACGAAACATATTTAACTTTTCAAGTCTCTCTTCAGAAGCCCGAGCCTCCCCTTTCTCATTTCCCTGCAACCTGGAGGTGGTTTTCGAGTTGTGTAACAAGAACCAGTGCCTGACGCTTCGGCCCCAGTCGGGCAGGGACTTTACCTGAATAAACTCACAGTCTTGAGGTTGGCTTTGTGTTTTCGCAGCTGGGCCTTCCACGAAGATACATTATTTTTGGTTTTGGCAATTTTTCTGATGAGGCAATGACTTCTATCCTCTTTCTGATTTCCAAAATCTTTTTTTTTTTTTTCCTCCCCCCTTTGGATTTGGGAGTTAAACTTCTTCTAAAGAGGCAAAGTATCCCTCTTTCTTAACCTAGCAACTATTATCATTTTGGTACATTCCGTTTCGTCTTTATTCATAGTAATCTTTTGACACGGTTAAAGTAAGACTGTATATGCCATTTTGCATTCCTTAAATTGTATTCTGCTTTTAAGAGTCACATTACATTATAAGCATCTTTCTCCATTGCTTCTTGGAAAATAAGGAGAGTGCTGACTATATAATCAGGATTGTAAGGTTGTAATAAAAGTTGCTCAGTTATACTAATAGAAGATATTAGAACTGCCTCCAGTGTTTCAGTTACTATATATTTTTCTTTGTTGAACATCTTGCACTTGACGTTATTTTAGGTTATTTTGTTGGGAACTTAGTATGCATATTTTCAAATAGTTTTCTCCAATGACTGAAGCTAATTACAGTGTCCCCAATAATGCTTGACAATGCCACTTTCACTACATTCTTGTTAGAATTGAGTTTTATTATTTTTTGAGTTGTTGAAAATATTTACCTTGTTTTACAACCTAATTTGTATTTCCTTTCTTTTTCCTTTCTTTTTTCTTTTTAATGTTTATTTATTTTTGATAGAGAGAGAGAGACAGATCATGAGCGGAGGAGGGGCAGAGAGAGGGAGACACAGAATCCGAAGCAGGGTCCAGACTCCAAGCTGTCAGCACACAGCCCAGCAACAGAGGGGCTTGAACTCACGAACTGTGAGATCATGACCAGAGCCGAAGTCAGATGCTTAACTGACTGAGCCACCCAGGTGCCCCTTTTTCTTTTCTTTCTTTCTTTCTTTTTCTTTTTCTTTCTTTCTTTCTTTCTTTTATTTTAAAGCAGACTAAATAAATGTATTCCTTCTTTTTTAAGAGTTACATATTGGATGAAGGATGTGGTATAAACATAAATGGTGCTAAAAATCTTGATATGAAAATAGCAATAATAAAATTTGATGTGAAAACAGTAGTAATAATGAAATCCTGCACTATAAAACCCTTCTGTCTCTGGACGTCCAGTGTGCTGTCTTATGCTTCAAAGTGCTTCTGCAGGGTAAATGAGGAGTGCTAGCAATGGGTTTTTTTTTTAAAGATGAGGAGAGTAACAAGATGGTATTTGGCGTCATGACTTAGAGAAATCGCTCTCTTGTAGCAAATGGCACTGATCACATTTTCTCACTGTATT
This sequence comes from Cryptoprocta ferox, assembly GCA_028646485.1. NCBI lineage: Eukaryota > Metazoa > Chordata > Mammalia > Carnivora > Eupleridae > Cryptoprocta > Cryptoprocta ferox. The sequence continues at coordinate 91,668,591 of CM053578.1, read as the reverse complement.
CTCAAAGCAACAGTATGTCAGGCTCTGACTAAGCCTTATTCAAACTCTTCAGGCATTAGCACTTTTCCCTTTGTGTTTTAAATATACAGATGATTATTTATCCTATGGCCCGATAGAGGAGGAAAAAAGAATCAGTTGAGCCAGTTTGGCAATATGTAGGAGTTGGGAAAGGCACTTGTGAATTTAATCTGTTCTTAGAACTAAAAAGATTTTCATACCCATCAAAAAGCCAAACAAGTTTGTGCATGTAGACACCAGCTCAGACAGACTGATCATTGTTAGTGATATATTTAATATTTGGACCTAACTCGGATCCCTATGAAACCTTATTTACGATTTAGCTGTGTGAAAAATCCTGGCCACAAACCAGAGATTTGAAATTCTTTGACGGTCTGAGGATCAGCTTTTCCAGAACTGTGTTTTCTCATTATCTTTGTGTGAAGTTGTCTTAGCTTATAAATTCAGATGGTTTCTCTCGTTGACTATCACGGGACCATGTATATTTGTAAAACGGCACCTACGTAAAAGTCAGCTCCTCCGGAGGCTCATGGGAATATGTTGTTTGTCTTTAAAGTCAGAGCACAGAATTATATTCTTCAACCATCAATAGCCCTTGATCCTTTGTCAGAGTGGGACCCTCTTCCGTTACACTGCTGGGAGAGAATTGATTTTTAAAAATATGCTGTGCAGTGATTTTTTTTGGAATTTAATGAAATATTGAGAAAATGACCAAGTATCTAAACAAAGAGAACTTGCTGCATTATTTATTTCTCTACGCTACCTCTCTCCCATAACTCTGTGCCTTGTTCAAGTTTATGTGAAGCGGAATGAGGATTGAAAGCGACTCCAGGACATGCTCCTCTTACAGTTCAAAAATGTGGACCGGATTCATGTGTTGAAATGCTGCAGATCATTAAATAATAAAACCTTTTCAAATGAGAGATAAAGTAATAAGAAGTGGCAGTGGAGAGAGAAGAATGTAGACAGCAAAACAGCAGAGAGAGGCTCTGATAAGATCTTAGGGAATCTGAGACCAATTGGATTCAGGCTTGAGATGCCCTCCATCTAGTGCCTCAGTGCCTTCTTCAGCCTCTGCCCATGACTTGGTCCTGGCACTTTCCGGTAACTTCTGTCGTGAAAGACACCTGGCTCAGTTCTTCCTTCCCTTATTGTCCGTACCTTCTCCTTCTGGAGGGCTCTAAGCCTGTCTACCTGCTCCTGGCAGCCTTGGGTTGTTGTGAGGCTAAGACCCTGCTCTCTCTGTTTCTGCTTTGACCACCTGAGAGTAATTACACAGCCTCTCCTACCTAGAGCTGAACCGACTGGTTCCAAAATTATATTTTCCTGGAACATCTTGTTGAACTGGAATGCTTTGGCAGTTAAGAAACCACTGCTCACACCTGAACAAATCAGACTGTTTTTCCTGAAATGTAGTCCGTGTTCATTCCCCCCGGCACTACGCTAAGGTAACCAGCAGATCCAGTTGTCTGGCTGAAGCCGACTGCAGTGAGATCATTATATCATCATAGAGCACAAAGTCAAAGATTGCAGAAAATCAAGAGTTATATTGGTTGATATTGATCTAATCATGCAAGCAGGTCAGATGAAAAAAGAAAATCAGAGAAAGGAAAGACTAGTGAGCATGTCCAAAAATAGTGGAAAAGGTGAGTCTACCTCCAACACAGTTGATTTTCCAAAGAAACAGGATTCTTGAAACATAAAGTAGTTCTTACGTGGTGTATAACACATACATGCGCGAGCACACACACACAGAATATCTGTTGCCCACACCCTAACTCTTTGGGTGGAAAGTAAGTAAGCTCTTTCAAGATTCAAAGTTCTACTCTGGATTTGTCTTACCATTATTACTATTTGCCACTTCTTTTCCTCTGGGCAAAAGGCAATAATTCCATGCTAATTTGTAGGGAAATCAGAGAAAAAAGAGTATGGCCAACCTAAGTCAAAACAAATTATTAAAAAGCACTTAACTAAATGAACCTTTGAACATGGTTCTCCCATCTCCAGACCTAAAGGTAATAATTTTGAAAAAAAAAAAAAAAAAGAAACGAAATTGGACAACTTTAAGAAGACAAGTGTATTAGAACTGAAAAGCATAATTTCCCCCCTTAAATTGCATTTCTAGGGATCGAGTTGGTGCCATACTTGCTTCTCACGATAGGGGAAACTACTCTTTAACTGTTTTGAAGAACCACTGAGATTAAACACTAAATGCATTCTGGGTTTGGCCCCCTCTTTGTCTCCTTGTCCAGGAGAAAAGTCCCCTCTCATAGCCCAAAGAGTGATAGTGGAGAATCCTGGGGTCACCGCTTGCAACCAGTGGTAAACTGTGCTAATTTTGGAACCCTGGGACTTGGCATACTGGTTGGGTACATTAGACATGGCAGCCAAATGCTTTTCAAATGCCACATGGAAATAGATAGTCCTTCTCAAGTAAACAAATAAATTCAGCTAAAGAAAACCCAGAGATGAAACACATTCCTTTTGTGATTCAGTCATATTTCATTCAATCAAGCATTTGGGGTTTTGGTGAATGTCACTCCATCCCTTCTCAGCCTGCCTCTCCTTGCATGGATCCATAAGTATATGCCCCAAAGCAGTAGAGTGGTAACAAACATTAAGAATCACCTTCTGAACTTTGAGAGTTTACTTCCTTTTTTCTTTTTCTTTTCCTTGTTGGAAAAGAAAATCCCTATCCTCGGATTCATGACAACCTTAACTTTAGGAGATGTAATAAACATTCGGCAGGCTGATAGACCCTGGGATGAAATTTTAGACTGGGGGAAGCTAAACACAAGTTGGGCTTTGGATGGTAAATGGGGGTATACATATTTAGAATAAATAATCAGATTCTACACACTTACACGTGAGGCTGTTAATCATGGCTCCAATGGTGATTTCTTTCACAGGCTGAGAGGATGGGGATACCATCTCCTCAATGATAACCAATCACATTCCTTCCTTTTGATCCAACTGACAAATACAGTAGCTGGTGCTCACTGATTTATTTTATGTAAGCTTACATGCAATAATCAAAGCTCTGAAAAATTAACAGCAATAATATGGTTCACGCCAAGGGCATACAACAGTAGGTCTTCAATACTGCTCGGAATATATCTTGGCTGTGTTTCTTGCTGATATGTTGCTTCAATTGCTAATGTAATGAATCCACTTATTTCAAGAGACAGTTTTAAACCACAGTTACATTTTATTACTCTCTTAAAAATACTTCTTACGAATCCCATATCATTGAAGAATGTGTTGGTTCAATCGTTTATTGAATACAGCCCTTGTCCTATTTATGACCCACAACTGATGCATTGGCCCCAAAACGTGATTTCTCTGAAGCCCTGAGGAACAAGCATCTGAGCTCCTATGGTAGGAAGGCACGTCATAGAATCATTTTACTGCTCTAACGATGCTCCTCTTGCCAGCATCCCAGATAGGAAGTACGGCTTCTCGTGGCTTATGTTTTAGCAGGAAAAGCACAGAATGTCTTAGAAGGTAGCTCTCATGGGTGTGAAACATCTCGAGTTGCTGAAGTTCTAATGGACTTGAAAAAGCCTCTGGAGAATCAAAGGAACAAAATGATGTAATGGTCTTTAAAAGATAAAATACAAATAGAATGAAAAAAGCTTTAATTCATTTCAGAAAGACATGTCAACTCAGTGTTTGTGGATAAGGTTGCCAGATAAGCTTTCTTATTTCAAAATCAATTTTGGGGGCGGGGGTGGGGGGGTTAGGAGGGTGGGGGAATCCTGGAGCAGCAAGAAGGATATCAGAGAACCAGTGCCATCTAGTGGTTATATAGGATAAAGACAGGATTTCAGCAAAGGGAGAGCTGGTTTTTGGAAATGTACTGACTGAAAATGTACAATCAGGCCAAACTATAGATACTAGAGAAGACTGGTTTGAATTTTTATCCCCATTTACTCACTAAGTAACGAACATCAAGTGATGTGGCCGCTGTTTTAAATAATTCTGATGAAGGCTAAACAGAAAAGAGTTAAGCCCCTGAAGTCACATATAGCAAATAGGCCCTTCAACATATTTTAAATATGTGAACTTCGCTGTGTTTCAACTACATCTGAGTTAAAACTATCAAATGATATTTAAGAAGGAAAAGTTGCATCTATTTCAAAATATCATGTTACTGAGCGTTTTGTTACCTGTGAACATAAGCAGATGCTAAAGGTAGACTACTGTCCTCAAGGTCTGTTCAAGAGGAACAGAATAGAATCAAAGGCCCGCAAATTTGGGTGGGAAAAAATTACGTCTTTACTTTCAACATCCTAAGTCTGAAATTTAGCATTTCCTTTAATTAAGAAAGTGGGCTAGAAACCACAGCAGTGTTAGCAATAGCTGGGACACTGACACCAGAGAAATCAGGTATTTTATCATTGTACATGCCCTTCGCTATTTATAAAGGATAGTAGTTGTTAGGACTGATACATGATATTGTTTTTTAGTGGCTAATAAATAAGCAAATACATTTTTGTGTCATCAATTTAGTTTTAAAAACATTTAAGGTATACCTGGGTGGCTCAGTTAAGCGTCTGACTCTTGATTTCGGCTCAGGTCATGATCTCATGGTTGGTGAGTTTGAGCCCTGCATCTGGCTCTGCTCTGACAGCATGGAGCCTGCTTGGGATTCTCTCTCCCTCTGTCTCTGCCCCTCCCCTCCACTTCTCTCTCTTTCTCAAAAAGTTAATAAATAAACATTAAAAAATAAAAACATTAAATAACTGCTTTCAATATAATTTATTTTCTTTGTACTCCTATCTATGTATTTTATTTAAGGCATTTACAAACTTCACTCTGAGAGGGGATCCATAATTTTTTTAGATTGCCAAAGGGGTCAATTGTTCAGAAAGGTAAAGAGCTCTGATCTATAGGGATGGCTAAATCATAAAGTTGAAACACACATAACTTAGTAGTTATGTTACAGTCCAGTCTTCTGATTCAATTACTTGAAACCAACTTTCACTCTCCTGGGTCTTTTACTTAGCCTCTCTGTGCCTTGGTTTATCTATCTATGCCACCAGTCTCATAGGAGAGGTGTGAGCTTGCAGTGGGTTGGTATAGGTGATGTGCTGATGTGAGCACCTGACCCGTAAGACATTCTCAGGGAGCGTTAGTGCTTGGCATCGCACAATGCAGTTATTGAGTCTAGAAACTGCTAGTCAAAAATGACTTGAATTTATAATCTAAACTACCAGCAGTTTTTATTAACAATATGCCTTGACAAATAATTATCTAGGAAGTAAATATTTCAAATATTTAATAAGTAAAAGCATATATTTCACATTTTCTTAACTAATACTTGTGATAACCCTTAAAAGGGTAATAGTATCTCCATTTTCAAAACCTCGGGGAATTGTTTTTCACCTACTTAATCTTCAAAATCCAAAAGCTTTAGGAGTTCTCAAAATGTACTTAAAGATAAGACTCAAAAGTTGAAGGAGGGTCTATAGCTTTATGTGTAAACAGAACTCATTTAGAAGGCCATGCTAACCTAATCTGAGGGTTTATTCCACACCAGAATGGGAAGAAGAAAGAGTAAATGGAGTGCTTTCACACGTATGAACTTATTTGAACTTATCGGATCTATGGCTCATGGCTTTATGTAAGTGTGCACCATGTTTTAGACATTTGGGTAAGAAGAGTGAACAAGATAAAATCCTGTCCTCCTGGAGTTTCATTTCTAAAGGTGAGGGTGAGAAAAAGCTAAATATGCCCATTTGGCTGATGGAGAAATGAGAGTCAAGGGATAAATATCGAATTCATATAAGTTTATAGAGCTACTGAGACACAGCAGAGGTTTGGACTCGAGTCCTTGCTGGAATCAAGACACTTGCAGTGCTTTCTGGGAAAAGACCTGTGAAAGTGAAGATTCCTTTGGACACCGACATTTTGTAAACAGACTGTTCTGCCACACTGCGACCATGAATATGACCCTCCTACATTTTGTTTGAGACACAACTGAATTTTAAGGGCAAAGCATTGAGACTGGCATCAGGAGATCTGGGTTAGACTCTTGGATTTGCCACTTGTTAGCAGTGTGGCTGAGTTCTGGCTTTCTCACATCATAGGAAAAAGAGCTGTCTCACAACACTTTTGTGAAGACTCACTATGTTCATGAACATCTGAAACATCTGCGGCTGGTCCACAGTAGGTATGCGGTAACTCTGCAGGATAGGGCACTATCAGTTATTATTGACTTGTGGAATTAACCAGGGAGGCAGTGGGTGCCATGAAGGAAATAGCTCTACCTACCTGTGTGGAATCTTACCTCCTCATCTCTAAGGTAGGTAGCATGTCAAACTGGGCAGTGGTTGAAGTATTAGCCGTAGACCATAAAAGACCTAGCAGTGTTTCTGGCATACAACAGTCATGAAATCATACTTATTGTGATTATTACTGCTCATGAGTCTAATAAAGCATGTATTAGTGAGGCGATTTGTAAAATGTGTTACAAATTTGGATTGAAATTCTGTTGATGTGTTTAGTACAAAGACTTTGCATCAAGAGCCTAAGAAATGAGAAAACATAAAATGGGTAGAAATGTTTAATTTAAAGGAGAATATAGGAATAATTAGGACTTTGTGATATCTTAATGAGCATCCCTCCAAAAGCCTGTCTTCAGATTTTGAATATTTTTTTCTGGCTTCATGTATAAATGAGAACTCATGTATATACCACGCATGAGGTGTTGGCTATTTCTAGAAGAAAGAGCACGTTTATGGGGGACCAGACTTTCCCACTGATCTCACAATTACCTGCTAAGTGTGGGTGTATTAATAGCACAGCAGGACTGAATATCCAAAATTAGAAGAGTTTCCAGGGGACGCCTGGGTGGTACAGTCGTTAAACTTTGGCTCAGGTCATGATGTCACAGTTCCTGAGTTCAAACCCTGTGTCAGGCTCTGTGCTGACAGCTCAGAGCCTGGAGCCTGCTTCACATTCTGTGTCTCCCTCTCTCTCTCTGCCCCTCTCCTCCTTGCACTCTGTCTCTCTCTTTTTCTCAAAAATAAACAAACATTAAAAAAATTAAAAATAAATAATAGTGTGAAAAGTTTGGTCCTATAGGCACAGACATGAGGTGGGGGGGCAGGGAGGGAGTTAAAGGGGTGGGGAGATTTTTACACAGTATTAGGAAAGCCAGAATTCAAATGTAAATCCCTGGCCTCGGGGCATCTTTACAAAGGTAGCTCCCAGGAACCGATCCGTGGGGCTGGGGCTGGATTTAATCCTAAACACAAAAAGTGTCTTCAACAAAGAGAGGGTAGGTAATAAAGAATACATTACGGTCATCAAGCTTTTAGGCTTTCTGTTTGGTTGAACGGCGATTTCCTCCTCCCAACAAACGTTCTGTCTCTGTCTGTCCCCCAAATCCCATCAGCTCTCCTTACTGTGGGGTAGTTGGTCAATTAGGATCTCAACCTTCACCGCATTCCTCTGGGAAAAGCAAGGGCCTTCCCGGGCAAGAAGGCTCAGGGAGATAATGGCCACACGCTGAGCTATTCTTTCAAATGAAATTGAGTTCTACCGCTGTTTGAAGGCGCTCCAGGAGGCCAAGCCTGGAGGCTAACCTTGGGACATCCTGAACAGCTAGTTCCAGGGTGCAATCAGACCCGGTTTCCCTCCTCCCAACTGCTTCCGGAAACTTCTCTCTTCTGGGATCTTAGGCGATTCCTGCTCCTTCTGAGCTGCTCCCTCCTTAGTTAGGGAGGGCACTCTGCTTCCCTACCAGGCTCACCAGCTGGATCTCTGGCGCTCTAATAGTGATTTGGTTTGCTTACCTCTTGCCAGCAGCCTTTTCCTGTTCCGCTGCCCTTCACTGCCCCCTACTGGCCAAAGTGGTTAAACTTTCGTTAGCCTTTGAGGTTCATACTTCTTCCCAGAGAAAACAGGATTACAGTTTTCAGACATGTACACAGGCAGGCTTCTAAGCGGATAGGTTAGAGAAAGAGAGAGAGAGAGAGAGAGAGAGAGAGATTGTAGAGGCTGAAATAATGTTCTTGTTTCTAATTGAATCTTAAACATAGGCAATTATATTGGAAAAGGTACTACTCAGATAATTTGGTTTTACTGGATTAAGCAAACACAAGTGATTTATTCCATTGGAGTAGCGTCTCTTGATCCTCATGTGCTAGTTAATTGAATGACTCTGCATTTTACATAGTTCGGAGGGTCTCATACACTAATCAGAGCTTCTGACACATATTCTCAGGCACAGGAGAAACAGTTTCTCCTGATACCTGGGTGTGCGTGGGCTGTAATTTGGGTGCCTTGGAGAGTTTTATAATCTCTCTTGCCCAATACAACAGCTAACCGCCAATCACAAGGGTTTGAGTTATGTCAATTCTCATACAAATGTTGCTACATGGTCCATATTTCAACACAGTCAGATGAATCTCACCGGCTTTAACAATCCATTGCACACTGAGGTGATTTCTGGTGGAGGCAGGTATTTGCAGGCCACCGTGTCCTTAGGAACATGCTAGAAGGTGAATGTGTCTTTGTTGCCTTCTCCCATTTTCTGCAGTGCCTCCCACCTGTGTCTTTGAGGACATCTAGGAACCCAAACCATCTCTTGCCTGAATCAGTCACCTTTGCCTTTTTAGAACTGCTGAGCCTCTCAGATGTCACGGTGTGTGCTTCAGGGGTCTAGAATGCGTCCGAAAGTCTGCATTTCTCATAAAATTCCAGGTGATGACTATGCTGCTGGTCTTTTGTGGACCACATGGAGTAGGGAGGCAATCAAATCATCTGATTAAAGGGATTTCTTCTAATTAAAGCGTAAATGAGTCTTAGGTCCAACACAGCTGGTATTTGCATTTTAATAGGAGTTGTGTTCTTCCCAGCAATACTTGGAGATTTCAGGAAGAACAGTGGTGTGTAACCTGGACTCTCCCTTTTTATCCTCCTTCTCTGAAGAGATGGGGTGGGGGGTAGGGTTAATTGCAGGAAATTTGCAAAGGCAAGTCTTTGGCTTACCATCCTTTTTCCATGCCTCTTTCTAACTCTTCCATCCAAAGCTCATCTTTTCCCATGCCCCTTTTCTACTTTGTGGTTCAAGGACATGAAAAAGCTACAAATTTTCATAATGTTATTTAATATTTAAATTCTTCTGCATGATAAAAATGTTTATAAATTGTTGGTAATGGATGGGTTCTTATCCCAATTTTGCCACATAATTGGAGTGCATATATGACATATCTCTTGACTAAATACTTAAGTAGCTAATATTAGCTTCCAAAAACTAGTTAATCGTCAATAATCTTAGAGATGAAAGACCAGTAAAGAAACAAGGTCCAGAGTCTGCACTATTATAAATTAACCAATATCTATTTAATAAGGATGTTGCTCTAGAAGAAAGAGTCCTGGATTGGAGCGCAGAGAATTTGGTTCTGTTCCAACTCTATGCTGGCTGGCAGAGTGATCCTGAGTGATAGCATCAGAAACTGGGCCTCAATTTTCCCATCTGTCAGACTTATTCATTAGTTGAATGAATATTTATTGAGAACTTAGTATGAAGTCATTAGCCATCTAGTCATTACTCAACACTCAAATATTGATTAAGTTCTTAATGTGTATTTAAATCACAGGGTGTTTGAGGTTGGATTTGTTTGCTCCCAGGAAGTGATTGAGGCATAAGGAGGACTCTCCGTTTTGCTATATACTCCTTGACGTGGTAGGTGGCAACCCTCCCCTGCTTCAAGTTGCTTTCCTGAACCTGAGAGTATGTCTGGAAGTCCTGAAGACTCAGCAGGTGGTTCTTGTAGCAACTTTCTCTTTTGGGTGATGGCCAAGGAAGGTGTCCAGTTGCACATGAATAAACTGTGTCTGGTGAGCCAGGGCTGTTATAACCTGGGTGGGCTCAGTTGTGAGGGATGCTGGCACTGGCCAAGAGGAAGTGTTGGAGAAACCCAGGACCAGATGGGACCGGGACTGGGGAACTTCCTCAGCTAAAGCGCCCTCTCCAGAGCCAATGGTACAATTTGCAGTGTCAGAGAGGTCAGCCACGTCACGGCTCCTGAGGATAAGCACATTTGGAATGGTGCCGCTGCCAGCAACTGGGAATAGACACAACAAACTACAACTTCCAGGGGAGGGACAAGGGCGAGGACTCTGCAAGGTATTGGAGCCTTGCCCAATGGGCTATGATGGTTCTAGGCAAAACTCCAGACCCAGCAGTGGACTGGAATACTAAGCAGGAAATTGAGAGCTACAGCCTGGTGCTTGGGGCTGCGACGGCAAGATGAATTCCAGACTCCACACACTGGTGTTAATCCTGTCCTGGTCAGGGCTGATTGACTCAGAGTCTAGGCAGGACTGTGTCTATAACTGCCCAGGACTGGGAAGGCAGGGGTTGTGAGGGAGGAATCAAAGTGGGATGTCTGGTTGATATCCCCAGGCCCACTATTGCTACCTCCTCTCCACCATTTGCTGGCATGTTGTGTTAATGCTGGTAGGGAATCACCTCTTTGTCTCAAGAAGGTTTTTAAGCAAGAGTAATTTTGTCAAGTGTTAATACTTCTGAGAAGTGTAACATCTTAAGCCCTGCTTCCCTTTTCCAGTACTGAAAATTCTGGGGCAGATGTACGGTCTATGTCCTCCAGGCAAAGACCATCAGAGACACACCTGTAGTCAAACAAGTTGAGCAGATCATTACAAGTAGAAAGATGTAGACTGTGAGGAACTGTGGGATGTCTTGGTGAGAAGGTATCAGAAGTGACTTTTTATAGAATCTGGGCTTAGGTTGGATGACGTTAGGGGAAGGTCGAGGGAAGCAGGGGTTTATTCTAGAGTGACTTTTGTCAGAAAACAGGGACAAGTCTATGATTGGGCATCTCAAAAATATAGTCTTATCCACAGGGAAGAGAGTTAGAGCAAGAATAAAACTGTAATTGGTAAAGAAATAGCAGTCAATCCTATTAGCCAGGAGCAACTGGAATATTTGGTATTTTGTTGATTGCATAATGACCATATTTTTTTCCATACTTAGATAAAATTATGATGTGTTCTTGTTCTGTCTCAGTTTATCATGCCTCAGAGTGACTGTGTCTGAGGTCAATGTTCTGTGATATCTTTGATGCCCAACAGAAGACACCATGCTCACAAGCTGTGAGCATCAGACCAGCCCCTAACAATACTTAAGCCTCACTGGAAGTGTCAGACCAGTTCTCAGAATGTCAATATACTCTGGTCCATCCTTACCTAGCAGGTTGGAAGAAACGGGGTTTAATATGTATAGTTTTGACAATAAAATATTTGGGGGCACAGAGAAACTCATGTTCTCATGCTAATATTTTACCATCAGTTCTCACACGTGGCTTTGCAGTCAGGAAATATAGTATATTCCATAACATTTTATTAATCCCAGTCAGATGTTGGTATTTACATTTTACAAAAGGAGAAGTGGAATGTAGAAAAGTATAGAAAGTTAGGAAAGTTATCACAAATCATGCGAAAAGTGAATCAGGCACAACAAAAAGGAACACAGGTTAAACTTCTTTCATTATACACTAGTGGTTGGTCACCAAAGTCATGGGAAGGCTGCCTGTTGCTAATAATCGCATCCAAAGTGGCTTTGTAGGGGAGCATGGTGTGTGCAGATGATGAAGAACATGGTGATAGTCTTCAGAGTTGGGAATGCGTCATAAGCATACCTGACTTTTCTTTGACATTGGTATATTCATTCTTTAACGCGGTATAATGCATTGTATCATTATCTATAAACATTTGTGAGCCAACTTATACTAGTGGCCAGTTTTGTCTCTTTGGACAATATGTCCTTTGAGTTTAGTGCCTATTCAGTTATGGAGTGTATCCTTAACCCATTTATTTACATTTTTATTTAATTCACTAGATCAGGCTCACTTGAATGCCAAGGACAGTATCTTCATGAGGTACTAGAGTGGAATACTGAATAAACGACTATAGGTGAATGATACTTATTTCTTGGCCAAGGAACTATATCGTTGCAGTACTGAGATTTTATGACACACTCAAAATTTCATCACCACCATGACTACAATTATGATTTCCAAATTTCTTTGATCTTAAAGAAACCCCTCTCCATTGAATGAAAACAAATATCCACAAAAGACTCAGGCATGAATGGTTGTAGCAGAGTTATTCATAAAAGATCAAAGTGGAAACACCTTAAATGTCCATCAATAGATGAATGGATAAACAAATTGTGGTATATCCATACTATAGAATGCCACACAGCAATAGAAAGGAAGTAAGTACTGATTCATGCATCAACACAGATAATTCCCAGAAACATTATGCTAAGCAAATTAAACTGAACACAAAAGATGACATCCTCTATAATTCCATTTATGCAAAACTCTAAAAAGACAAATTTCATTTAGAGTGACATAAAGCAGATAAATGGTTGCCTGGGTCTGGGGGAAAGAGGTTGATTGGTGGGAAGGGGCACACATCTTAATTATGATGGTGATTGCTTAGATATATACATTGGTCAAAACTCACTGAACTGTGCACCTGAAATTGGTGAGTTTTATTGTATGTATATCACACCTCAATGAAGTTGGTTTTTAAAAACTTTCTCTTGACTCCACACCCCTCTTCAGCTACCTCCCCTTTCTTTGCTCTCCATTTAGTGACACTTCTCAAAAGAAGTGTCTATATCCATTTTAATCCCTTTCCTCTTATTCTCTTGAGAAGAAAAGACCCTTGTTAAAGTCATCAATGACTTCAGTGTTGCTACCCGAAGGGTAAATTCCAAGTCCCCATCTCAGTCAACCTTGACAGGGCTGTCCACTCCCTCCTCCTGGACACACTGTCATCAGCTCTCAAATAGTTACCATGTCCTGGGCAGCTCTTCTTCAGGCCTTTTCTCCACTTCCCCCTCATTGCTTTGACCATTGAATTATGGGAGCTTACCCATACCCCCATTGATTTCATCCAGTCTCAGGGTATATGAAATGCTATCTTTATGCTCATGATTCAAGTGCACACCTGTCTTCCTGGACTCTAGATTCATATAACCAACTGTTACTCATCATGCCCACTGGAATGTCTATTTATACTCAACATGTCCCGTTCTGAACTCCTAAATCCCACAGGGCCTAGCAACTGTGCTTCTTACACTGTGCTCCTCACCTCAGTAAAGGGCTATTCTGTTCTAGCTCCTTATGCCAAAGCTTTGGAATCCTCCTTGGTTTCTTTCATATCTCCCACTTACTCCATTGAGATTCTGTTGACTCTAGCTACTCTAGAGTTAGAATCTAACAACATTCATTGGTCTTATTTTAACCCAAGCCCTAGTTGTCTTGTACTTGAATTATTACAATGGCAGCTACTTGATGTCCTTTGATGAGTAAGCAATTGACTTTGTGCTCCTCTGTAGTCTAATCGCCATATAGAAACTACCATAAATTTTTTAAAATGCAAGTCAGATCATGCATGCTGTGGAAAACAAATGTTCCCAACTCTGATGCTCTAAGTCTATTGCTTTAACCCCTCCACCCATAATGACCTAAAAGGCCCAACAAAATCTGGCCTCTGTTGTCTCCTCTTTGCTTACTCTGCTCCAGCTACACTAACCAGCCACCTTGCCACTCCTGGAATGTACCAGGCATCCTTGTATCTCAGGACCTTTGCATTTCTCTTCTCATCTGCATTCCTTCTGGATTGCTCTCTCCCAGATACCCACATTGCTTACTCCCTTACTCCTTCAGGACTTTGCTCAAATGTCACCTTCTTAGGAGAGATCTCAGGCAGCCCTCTTGAAAACTGTAATTATTTTCATGTCCTTCTTCACTGGGATTTTCCATTTTCTTTCCTGTTTTATTTTCAAAGAATTTGTCATTACTTGACACACTATATGTGTTTGTTTATGTACACTTTTCTCCACTTGAATGTAAGCTTTTGGAAGCAGGTTCCCCCCCCCCATTTCTTTAGGCATTTTATCTTTTGAGCATACACTACAGTCTGCACATACAAGACTCAACTAATATATTGTTAATTTGTGAGTGAAAGGCCACTGAGGCATGGGAGAGATTAAGCAAGTTGATAAACATCATCTAAAAGACATAGAATTGCTTTTAAGAAAATTCGGTACCCTGGATTCTTACACTATAGAATCACACTAAAATTCATTTTTTTTGTAAACCTCACAAGTATGTATAATAAACTTCCCCACATTGGCAAGCTGGTTCTAGAAATTACTCACCATTTCTAAGTTGATTGACTTGAGCAAAACATTCTGAAAATTTCTCAGGTATGATCATTGCCTTGTCAAATTCTCCATTGTCAAGAGGTTTATGATCATGGATGAAAAAAATATTGTCATTCTCCACCAGCCTCAGAAATAACTATATTTGTAGGTAGTTTTGCATTATTTCTGTGTAAAAAAGCTGAAATGATGCTCAGTGATGGAAAGACTGGTGTGAAATTTCTGCCCAATTTCCGCAAACAGGAGCACTTGGGGATGAGGTCAGAGATTCCCAGGCTTGGGTCTCCTTGGGCAGAGTGGTCCCTGGTTGGGGGGTTGTAAATCTGGAGCACAATCTCATGAGTATGTCCTTGAACTAAACTTACAGGTAAAAAAACACTTTTGAGATCCACAATACCCTAAATAAGAAAGAGTGGGCAGGTCCCTACAATGTGGTTTTGGAGAAATGGTTTAAGCCTGCACACAAATAAAGCAAGAATTCTGACATATTCTTGTGATTAAAGATAATAGTTTTTTAGTGACTGTAAGCTTACTCAGGTGTGCTGTTTGTTCAGTATGTCGTAACGCACCACTTAGGTCCGGAGACCATGCAGGTTTGGTCGGTAATTACCTTACAGAAAACCAGATTACTTATTATTTGGATGTCAGCTACGTGAGAGTGTGCCAAATAGCTCTCAGACAACTGGGAGTTACCAACAATACTGACCTGAGGAAACCGTCTGCATTTTTCATGTCACATGTCTTGCCAGGGTGGGCAGACTGGTTCAAGGGAATGAACTTCATTCCATACTGCAGTAGGCCTTCACTGATCCTCCTCCACCCCGGCTAGGGAAATATCAAGACAATCATTTTCTCTGATGGGCTGGTGCTCTCTGAGACAGCTCCTGAGCCTTTAGCCAAGAACAAATGATCTGACATTTGTCTCTCTGGCAATCTCCTTTGCTTGGGAACTTCGAAAGTGCCGTAGACATTATGACATCAGAAAATTCGATATTCTAAAATTAGATCTGCTTTGAAAACTTGAAAGCAAAGAGAAGATACATACATAGGAATGTATATATATACATATATATAATATGTATTATGTTATATACACATACCGATGTAAACATGAGTCTTAGAGGTATTTGTCTGCTTTCTATAGTGAAGGGCTATTAAAAGTCAGGAGTTAGCCTGCTGGATTGAAACCCTCTTCAAACTTCTACTTGTTACTTAATCTCTCTAAACTGATTTTCTTCTCCCTAAAATGACGATAAAATAGTAATTTAGTGTAGGATTTTTTTAAGGACAAAATGAAGAAAAATATATGTAGAAGTATCTGAAAAAGAGCAGCCAGGTTCAAGCAGAAATCCAAGTGCAGGTAGATTGGGGTTTCAGCTGACAGGACGTTTTTCAGATCCCCTAATCTCACTAATACTGTTCCTTCACTGGCAGTCTATGACTATTACTGTTGCTTTATGCTCTGATGTTTAGGAGGCAAAAATCATCCAACTGATAAATGATTATTCTAAGTATTTGCTAAATGCTTACTAAGTACTTACTGAGTGCTTACTGAGTACTGGGGTAGGAGTGAGGGAAGGAGAAGGACTTAAAATATGAAATTTGTAGTTTAATTGGTGAGATTAATATGTATTTATACACACCTGGATATAAGTCCTGATTTTTAAGAAAGAACATGAGGTATGGCGTTCCATCCACATTCTGTTCTGGCCTGCCACTTATCAAATGGATCCTTGAACAATCCAGTTAATTCTGACCATTAGACGCCTTCATCTGTGAAATGACCATAACAGAAAACAGGTTTGTGGTCAGGATAAAATGAGACCATGTACGTACAACTCTTTCCTAAAGGGTGTCTACATATTAGCTATTGTCATCAGGAGTTAGAAATTGAAATCTTATGTAACAAGTGTCTAATTGGGCAGAAGTAAAAAGTATGCTGAGAACAGGGAGATCACCGTGGGTAGAATAATCTCAGACAATTCTTAATGGAGAAAATGGACCTCAAACTAAGCAGCAGAGGAAGGATATGGTTTAGGAAACAGACAAATAGGCAGACTGATAGAGGGAAGTAAATTTTCCAGGAGGAAGGCAGTGTGAGCAAAGGCCTGGAAAGAGGAATGCAAGATACATGGCTAGTACCTATGAATACATCAGTCTGGCTGGGATATAGAGTTCAAATAGGGAAGTATTGGCTGTCAGCATAACATGGTTGCTGTAGGGTGTGGTGATCAGAACTGTTAAGAGTAAGAAGGCAGATAGCCCAGAGGTTGATTCTGAGCTCTGCTGTTTACAAACTGTGTAATCTTGGGCAAGTCAAATTTTCTTTCTGGAAATGATGGCTAACTCTCAGGATTGTTGTAAATATTACATGGGTCAATGCATATAAAGCATTGAGCTCTGTGCCTGGTATTTAGTAATCACTTAGAAAATGCTACATATTTAATCATTCTGACACTTTCACATTGACCTTCACTCGTTTTTCTCAAACAATCGAAAGCAGGACATATTTAATTACTCAGGGCATGAATCACAATCATTAAAAACACCCACAATTCCATCAGCCAAACAGATCAGTTTTATTTTTTCAGATTCCCTTTTGATCACTTCTATATTAATATATTTTTCATTGTTTTAAAAATAATTTGAGACGAAAGACTGTGTTTTTCCCCAATTATACATTCAAATGCCATATATAGATATACATATATATATATATATATTTTTTTTTTTTTTCCTAATCTTGAGTCTACTGGAATTTTGGTAAACCCCAACACTTGAAGATATCTTTGAAGTTTCAGACCACTTCTATTTTTGCAAGGGAGATTTTATGTCTTAAATTTGTTTTTTGCATTTCTTTATCTGTATCTCACATCTGACTCTTTGGGAATACTATAACACAGGAAACGACCTACAACAGTTCCAATTCCACCCTCCCACCCCAGGTAATATCTGGCCATGTCTAAAGACCATTTTTGGTGACAAAACTGAGGAGTGGTGGGGAGGATGGTGCTATTGGTATCTAGTGAGTAGAAGCCAGGGACGCTGCTAAGCATCCTATAATGTACGAGACAATCCCTCCTCTCCTAACAAGGAATCATCTAGTCCAAAATGTCAGTAGTGTTGGGGCTGAGAAACTTTGACTTGGATAATTTCTTTCATCCTCATTTTCTTGAGTTAGATGTTATGACATGGCCAAAGGTACATGCAATAAGGAACTAAGCCGTAGAAAATGTAATGTGGCCATTTCTTTCCTTTACTCCTTTGTGTCTGTGTTAACTGCCCTAAGCCTATTTTCATTGGCCACAGAAGAATAGGAGCTACTGGAAAACCCTGCGTTCCAACCAGCAGACACAGTCACTGTGTTTGCATCTAATTTGGTGCAAACAAGTGTATCATCCCTGTTCAGTGTTAGTAAGTTGTGGATCAAAACATTCAATTAGAACATATCCAACTGCCTACAAACATCATCTAACAGACTGTACTGGAGGCAAGGTGCTGTTATAGATGCTGATCATACTCTTAATATTTCTGGTTCCTTTCCAATGAGACATTTCATCAAATTTAATAAGCCTGTAATTCTAAAATGCACATTATTTATTTCCCAGTAGTGTGCATTCCATTGAAAAAGAGCAAAAATGCTTCCAATTTTAATTGTAAGATGCCATTTATGGTAAGATACATGCCAATTTCAGATATGTTAAAAATGTGGCAAAAACATGCATTCTGAAGTTTATAAACCACGGTCCTTATTGCCCATATTATTGAATGAGCACATTAAACGTTTTTCCCATTAAACTTGCTTTCCTTTAAAAATACCATATTTTTTCAATATTTGGATTTTACTTTTGGGTAACCTCAACATTTCAAAACTGTAGTGCTCTAAAATGTGACCATAGTAAATATGAGTCAAAATTGTGTTCAACCAGAATAGATTGCCTTTCTGAGCTTTTCAATTCTTAAATACTTCCATTTTCAAATAAATTATTTTTCTTTGCATTTCTTTTCCTCTTTTGTTTCTTTAGAGTCCCCCAATTTCCTTTCAGCGTGTTATTGGCTTAATAATATTTATCTTTCATATTGTGTAACATGTTTGCTGTTCCTCATGGTGATCGTATCACTGTGGTCTGATCTAAGGATGATCATTTACAGAGTCTCTGGTCTCTTGGTAACTGAGTGTCGATGTGACAATTGCTGTTTTATGTTCCAAGAACACAGTGGTAAAAAGGCAGTGTCCCCCATCATGGGGGGACATACACTTAGGACATACACACACACACACACACACACACACACACAATGCTAGGTAGCATTAAATACTATGAAGAAAGAGAAAAAACATTGGCTCAAAAATGGTGGGAGTAAGGTGGAGGAAAAAAATCATTCCAGGCTGAGGGAAGAGCAAGTGCAGGTGTTCTACACCAGAAAAGGCAAGGAAGCCAGTGTTAGTGTGTGAAGGTTTCAGAGACCGGGAAGGAGTTGAAGAGAGGCTGGTACCAATCATGAATACTTAGACTTCCATGGATAGTCTTTATTCTGAGTGGATGCAAATCAGTGAGGGGAATATAGGATAGCGGTACAATCTCATTCATGCCTGCTCAGGTCACATGACCACCATATGCCATCAGACTGTGAGCTGCTGAAACAGGAAGTTGCAGTTTCTTTACCCAGTTCTCAAATCAAAGTCAATGAATAGACTGGGAGTCCACTGGCAAAAGGGCAGTTCAGTTCCCTTTGAAGAACGGCCATGGATTGTGTCTTGATGGGTGGTTTGAATGGACTGAATGGATAGCTTGTGTCCCCTCAAAATTCATGTGTCGACATCCCAGTGCCCAATGCAATGGTATTAGGAGGTGGGGCTTTGGGGGAGCTTAGATTATGAGGGTGGAGCCCCCCCTGAATGGGATTAATACTTTTATGAAAAACACACCACAGAGCTTCCTACCACGTGAGGACATAGTGAGAAGTTGACAATGTGCAACCCAGAAGAGGGCCTTCACCAGAACCTGAGCATCTTGGACTCCCAGCCTCCAGGACTCTGAGAAACAAATGTCTGTTGTTTATAAGCTGCCAATTCTGTGGTATTTTTCTGTAGCAGCCCAAAAGGACTAAGACAAGAATGTTCCAGTTGATGTGTTAAATATTCTCCCAAACTTTCCCCAAAGAGGCCTGTGGTCCTCTCACAGGTAACAGGCTACTTGGGACAAGGGAATGCCCAGACTTTCCAATGTCCAAGGCTGTCTGAGCTCTCAGGAATACCAGGGGAACCTAGATTACCATCAAGGCCCTGTACGTAGAGTGGGGCTTTTGGAGACCAGGTGATACTTAGAGGTCTCCTCCAACGCTGTCCCCTAGTGGGGCCCACACTAGGAATGTTCATTTCTGGGGACATCTAATGGCTGCTGAAGTCACTAAACTTGAGAGTAGGAAATAGCAACAGAGAGAAAACTATGGAAACCCATCAGAGGACAAGGGGTAATAACCAGGTGGTGGCTGGACTATTGCCACAGGGGACAGTAGCGATGGAACTGGTCTGATGATGCGGGCTACAACAGCACTGGGATTCCTGAGGGAGGAGAAATGTTCCAGAAGCACAAAGCAAGAGGGCATTTACCTCACTCCAGGCCCACTCTGGAAAAAAAAAAATAGCCATCACTTTATGAAAGTATGAATGAATACAGAGCACTGTGAGATGGAGACTGTGAAGTATAATGCTGGTATTCACTCTCCACTCACATGCTGATGAACCTTACTACCAGGAAGAGCTAAGAGATGGATGTCTCTGCTTTTCTGTTCAGACCACGTTCTGCTGCTAACCTTCTGATCTGTTGTGGTGTGTCCTGCTGGTTCATACTCCATCCTGATTCATGAGGATAATTTAACCTCTTGGTTAAACTCAACTCAAAGTTGAGACTTTAAGGGATAGATTTCTGCCATGTTCTTTTTCTGTTAGCCTCTGTGTGGGTCATTGCAATGCTGGAGTATCAAAAGGTGTGTGTGTGTCCTCTGATGCACACTGAAAAATACCAAGTTGTGGTGTTCTCCAAACAGCTCCCCAAATGGCCTGTCTCCTCTCTGCCTGCAGAGGTGGAAAGGGCTGTCGTCCTCTGTGCCATTGCAGGTGGGTGTTTAATTTGGCAGGCTGGATGCTGCCTGAGAAAGTCAGTCTCCCCCGAAACTGGCATGAACTGAGGGCACAGCATGGGCTGGACCCTGGGTTCAGGCTGGTTGAAATGCCACCTTCTTTTATGTTCTCTTTTTCTGTTGTACCACACATCGTCCTCCTTAACCTCCAACCTAAATTGTAGTTGAAACTTCTGTTGTTGCCTCCCTTGGGTTTCCCTGTTTCCCTGTCAACTTCACTACACGTAGCTGACGGTTTATGCATTTCCCAGTATTTCCTAGATCGAAGTTGCAAGAGCCAAATGGAGAGTATTTTAGCCTTAGGGCTAAAATTTAGTAAATTTATTTACTAAAATAAATTCTATGCACTCCTGTACTCTTTTTAGATCTGAGCTGAGCAGCTGACTGCTGATTTGGGGGGACCCTGGGTACCTGCTGAGGCTTAAGCTGGGTCACCAGAGTCTGTCTTGTCTGCTTTCACCAAAGACCCTCCATGGGCATCTTCTTTTCTATGTCTGTTGACACCGGAAGGCTCCAAGACTTCTTCCTAGCTTCCTAAAGGGATCTCTATACTTTTCTGTAATTTCATGTCTTATTGTCAGTGCTAAGGGCTTAGGGCTATATTCTACTGTGGCTGTTTGACCTTTAATTAAAGGAATCTGCCACCACCACTCTATTCAATTACCTTGCCAACATTAAGGGGAGGAGAGGAGGAACATGGTTGTACAAGGCAAGACCTTTCAGATGTGTGAGGGCCAGAGGGTGGCTCAGAAATAGAGTTCTCATCCGTCTTCCTACCCTCATTTGACTGGTTGAGGCAAGTTATTTTGGATGCTTTTTAGCTAAGTTGCTTCAGCAGATAGAGGAAGTGAGCATGGGTGTGTGCACGTTCACGCGCATGTGTGTGTGTATGCTAGAGAGAGAAAGAGAGAGAGAGAGAAAACAGAAAGAAATAAACAGACTTGAAAAGAAGCAATACAAAACATAAAAAAGGAAGCAGAGAAATAAACGTTTCCCAAACTCTTAATAAAGTTACAATGAATTGTATTTCCTTTGTTTGCCTAGTAAAGGTCACGTGTCTTTATTTACTTCTCCCTTTTATTTTTCCCTTGAACTTCCCCAGGGATCAGCCCTTTGCATCTCTCTCGCTCCTTCTCTCTCTTTCTTGCCCCACCCCACCCCCTGCACTATTTCCTTTTCTCCCCCTCAGATTTAGTACAATGTGTCCAGCTTTGGCCCAGGAGCAGGCTCCTTGTGGCTTATACTGTCAGTGCACACTGCAGTCCCTAGTCTGTTTGCCTGCCTTAATCTATGGGAGTTGCTCAGGATGTTCTCTGGAATGTTTTATCATGGCATCTCCAAAGCATTTAGTGTCTCAGTGGCCAATACTTGGGATCCCCATCTTAAATGTGGTCTGCCTTGGGGCGCCTGGGTGGCTCAGTCGGTTGAACGTTCACTCTTGATTTCCGCTCAGGTCGTGATCTTGCAGTTCGTGAGTCTGAGCCCGATGTCGGGCTCTGCGCTCATAGTGTGGAGCCTATTTGGGATTCTCAGTCTCCCTCTCTCTCTCTGCCCCTCCCCCGTTAGCTCTATCACTCTCTCAAAATACACATTAAAAAAATTTTTAAAAATGTGGTCTGCCTTGTCTAAAAATCCCAGGGTGGGGAGGCATTTGGGGTCTGTAAGGTAGCAGACTTCTCCATAGCTCTGAGGGCGGTGATGCCAAAACAACAGCAACAACAGCAGCAACAACAACAAAAGCAGGGTTGGAAAACCTGTGAAGGACCTGCAGGCAGAAGAATTTGTGTAAGAGCTTAGGTCTTTCTCCTCCAGCAGCTGCCCATGTGGGAGAAGAAGGGCTTCCGTTCTCAGGCTTCCCAGCCAGTCCTCCGCCGACCAGGAAAGCTGGGTGACAAAGGGTCTCCAGATGTGCCAATTCTTCTCCAGCTTGGAAAGCAGCCAGAGTGGTGACCCGGGAAGTCACTTTGGCCACCAATACTGCCAGTAGGACTTTAATATGATTCATCCAAAATATAAGATGAGACTAAGATCCCCAGATTCTGTGCGAGGCACAGGTTCCTAATGATAAAGATGATCAAATTTGGCAGGATTTGGTGCTCCATTGGACTTGGGATGGTGGAGCAAGGAGGGGGTAGAGGAAGACTCCAAGGTGTCTGGTTTAGGTGACTAGGAGGAAGGTGATGATGTTGGTGAACAAAGGCACCAGAAGAGGAGCAGGTATGAGCAAGGTTGGGCAGGGAAGGTGGGGAGTGATATGTTTGTTTGGGTAGGTGTTGGGTGGAGCATACCATAAGGCATCCAAGTAGAGATTCCAGAAAGTGGTGGAAGTAGAAGTCCAGGATTTAAGAGAGAGAGCTCAGAATTGGAAACTTGATCTGGGAGTCATCCACGTAGGTAGAGCCAGTTACTAAAGTTGCTTTGACTTTACACTTCCTAATATGGATTAAGGGAATATATATCTGCTGTGCAGTAATACAAATGTGTATTGGTTTCTGACTCTGGTTCATTGCACAGAGCTCCTAAAAGCATTGAAATTTCCTAGCTGATAAGAATAGTACCAGGAACATCTTCTGTTCTAATATTTGTTCTTTGACTCAGTTCCTGCCTCCAAGCTCCTAAATCCCTTGGAATTTCCTAGGTGATAGGAGGGTCTTTTGTTCTAATGAAGCAATTCATGGTGGGCTATTCAATAGCTTCCGGATGGGGGCTTGCCACCGGAAGGACCAAGCCATGATTAGAAACTTGGAACTTTCCAATCCACCCTCCATCCTGCAAGAAGGGGAGAAGGGCTGGGGGCTGAATTAATGATCAATTATCCCCGTGTAATAAAGCACCCATAAAAATCCCCAAAGTACTGGGTTTGGAGAGCATCTGGGTCGGTGAACATATCTCCATGCTGGAATCGGACATGAGCTCCTGGTAGATAGTGTCAGAATTGAATTAAATTGCAGGACATCCAGCTGGTATAAAAGAATTGCTTGATGTGTGGAAAACCCACACATCTGGCGTCTGAAGTATTGTGTGTGAGAAAAGGAGAAACCCAAGAGTGTTTTTCCTTTACATCTTCCCTGACAAATTCATGGGGTTATTGAAATAATCAAATGACATAATTTTCATGAAAGTATTTTTAGCATGCAAAAGGATGCAATTATATGATATAAATAGTATTGTTTGATCACTGTGTTTATAATATGACAATATGGAATGTAAAGTGATAGAAGATGAAACCCTTCTCTCAAAGAGCTTGCAATTAATGAAGCGTCTGGAAAACAAATCCCTGTGCCTTCAAAACACATGAGGAAGGTTCTAGGATTTGGATTCTCCTAGGATTTGGGAAGGAAGGGGTACAACATGGGGAATAACTCCTGGTGGGGAAGTGGTAGTACTGAGCTCTACGTCATGATCAAAAGCCTGTGTCCAGGGTTGTACAAGTGTTGGAAGAAGCCTTTGTCTGAACTGAGTGACTTTTTAAGGCTCCCTTCCATTATGCAGGCTATTTGTAGGGTACCTCCCATAATCCCTTCTCCAAAGGGATTGATAGTATCTGTTGGTAAAGTGTAAAAGCCACAGCCAGGACTGCCTACATAATTTGTGAAGCTCAGTGCAAAATGAAAACACGAGCCTCTTGTTTACAAATATTTGGGAATTTCAAAATGGTGACAGCAAATCATGAAACCAGGTTGGAAGATCCTTCTAAGCGTGAGGCCCCGTGCTACTGTAGAGGATGCCTACACATGAAGCTGTCTATAGTGTTTCTGGAATCTACTATAGGGATGTCACAATGTGAATTTAGGGGAAGGGCTTGAGTCTCCATGCACTCGATGAGAAGTTGTTAAACCATTGCATCAAGCATCTCTTATATGTTGGGCCAGCCTAGGTGTGGGCACAGAGAATATGAGAATAGATAAAGCTCTCTTCTCTTGAGGAGTGCCTTTGCTTGCTTAGTAAAAGCAAAAATGAAACAAAAAAATATATATATATATAAATATATAATTTATAATTAAATATATAGAAAGAGATAAATATTATGGTTTGGTCTCTGTGTTTATAATATGATGCTTAGTATGGAATGTAAAGTGAGAGAAGATGAAATCCTTCTCTCAAAGACCTTGCATTAATGAAGGGTTTGGAAAAAATACCTGTGCTTTCAAAATAATGAGGAAGTTTCTAGCATTTGGATTCGACTAGGATTTGGGTGGAAGAGAGGAGTATAGGTTATATATACATATACATATATGCAATGTATATTCTTGTCCAGGGGGGTCTTTCCATTAGCAAGATTTCCCACAGCACACGCCACTATGGAGTCATGGTAATGAGGAAATAATGGTTCCCTGGGGGCAGCCAGGAGGGGCCATGACAGTCGAAGCCCTGCCTGGTTCTTCTGGCTGTGGGCACTGTTATTTCCTCTGCATGCCACTGTCTGGACAATGTCAGGGAGCCCCGTGCTCCAGTGCAATCTTCTCTGGCACCAACGTTACTCAATCACTAGAACTTTCCCACCCATATTCATGTCCGCCCTTCCTCCAGGGATTTCATGGGGTTCTCAGGTATCTTATCTCTTTTCATTGTCCTTACATTACAGCATCTTGGGGCTCACAACAAGGCCAGGACACAGGAGCCATGGTCAGTGGGCCAGACCACAGCCTCACAGAGCATATTTGTGCAGCTTTTTCATCTTTTCAAATCTAGGCAGACATTTGAAATCTAGAAGGGATTTGGCCAGTCTTTTTTTTTTTTTTTCCTTCCAGAAGAGAGAGACAATGTTAGGACCAGCCTGAGGAAGGTGTGGCTGTTAGACCAGGTCCCTTCTCTGCTTCCTTATACCTCCCTCTGCAACTGAAGATGTGATTCTACCCCATGCATCTGCCCTTCTTTCCTCTCTCCTTCCTCCTTTCCATGCCCTCTCTCCCCACATGGCATTGTCTAACCTCTATATCGCCTTGTCCCTCATGGGACCCCTTTCCTCAGGCTGAGCTTTGCCATTGGGCTATCAGTCTATTTTGAGAGAATTTAAAAGCCACAGACCCCCAAAACCTAGTGCTGAATTTATTGTTAGGGATGGTGTTGCCTTCAAGTTGAGAACTGGGAGAAGAGACTTTTCAGAGGCATCGGTGCCCCAAGAACTTGGTCCTCTCTCTTTTTTAAATTACATTAAATTTTAAAAAATGTTTATTTATTTTGAGACAGAGAGAGAGAGAAAATACTTGCAATCATGAGCAGGGGAGTGGCAGAGAGAGAGAGAGAGAGAGAATCCCAAGCAGGATCCACATTGTTAGCCCAAAGCTGGATCTCACAGAACTATTACATCATGACCTGAACCCAAATCAAGAGTTCGAGTCTTAACATACTGAGGTGGTGGCTTTTTTTTTTTTTTTAATGTTACAACAGGGCCTCTCTTGAAGAGTCTGCCTTTTAATCTGTTGTAAATTTTGTAACTGACTGTTCCCCCTTCTGAACGGCTTGCTGAGAACCAAATCTACTTACAATTGCACAAGCTTGCCCAGCATTCACAAATGTTTTCTAGAAATAATTTGACCGAACTCTACCAAAGTGTATAGGGCTTTACCGCATGCAATTGGAATACTAACCTTTCCCTTAATTCCCCCTTCCTTTTTCCCCTATGAATTTCTATTTTTCTGTTGATGTGGTATTTGTACCATATGCTGCTTTAAATGTCTTTTTAGAGAGGCAACGTAATAAATACATTCGTAACCCAATGCATAAATAGAGAGTAAATGAATTTCTAACCTGTCTTCAAAAACCCTCTCTCTGTTTCTTTTTTGTGTGCTCCCCCATTCCCTTCCCATCGCCCCAAAGACGGGAAAACGCCAGGGACAAAACAAAATGCCCTACATGTTCAGGAGTATTTGCGGGAGAATAACCAAAGAACACGTGACTAAACCATCCAATCACAACAGTCGTTGCCCAGTGTTGCGTCAGTGGCTGGCTGGTGTTTTGCAGGCAGAGGCAACAGGTGCACAGGGGGGAACGTAAACCCCACGAAGGGAGAGAAGGAGTGTGGGCCTTGATCATCTCCAAGCATCTGCTCCATTCTGGCCACAGGTAGAACGTGCTGCTGACGAGGAGGGCGGGGGTTGCGTGGGAGGTTGTGGAAATTTCTGAAGGCTGTTAACCGGATAGACAACTCTGATGTTAAGATAACTTAGATCTGGAGCTGGGGTAGGAACGTGATGAGCCTTTAGAGTCATGTCAGCCTCACAATTTATGGGTTTGGGGTGGAGCCACACTCAGCAGTAGATGCTGTCCCGTGCGACATGTTCCATAAATTTATATCTTGCTGCCGATACAACGCACAGGGCAGGTGCATCTCAACTTTGTGCAACTGCTACGTTTCTGGGCATTTCCATGTAAATTGAGCCCTTGTGCAGTAAAGGGTGTCATTTAACATACAGCTGGGCAGCTCTTCGTTCAAAAGAACCCCGGAGTGAATCCTTTTGGAAGCCATGGTTCCTCTGTGACTTAAGTCTTCACGTTCGAATTTATATTTTCGCTTAATTTGGGTTCTAACTTAAGGAGTTCCTTTGTAAGTCTTCACTTCGTGGAAGTAAATACATTAGTGCATATCCTATAATATTTTCCCCAGGGGCAAAATGTTCATAGATGTGTCATGTTTGTAATAATATTTTAAGCCAATGATTTAATCATAGACTTAGGACCTGAGATACGGATATTGTGAAAGGTTTCTTCTCATTAGCACTTAGAAAGCAGGGACAGCCGGAGTCTAGTTTGTTCATCTAAGAAGGACTCGCCTGGCTATTGCTCTGGGTTGTGGTTGAGTTCTTTGATGAAAGCCCGCAGAGGGCTGTGGGGGATGCCACAGGAAGAAATTGGCTTAAATTGTCCCTTGATTCAGTCACTTCTCTTAAACCTGTGTGACCTTGAGCTGGTCTCTTAAAATCACTGAGTTTCAGTTTCCTCAGCTGAAAAACGGGTAAATGGGGCGCCTGGGTGGCTCAGCTGGTTGAGCGTCAGACTTCAGCTCAGGTCATGATCTCAAGGTTCATGGGTTCGAGCCCTGCGTCAGGCTCTGTGCTGACAGCTAGCTCAGAGCTTGGAGCCTGTCCTCGGGTTCTGTGTCTCCTTCTCTCTCTGACCCTCCCCTGCTCATGCTCTCTCTTTCTCTCTCAAAAATAAATAAAAACATTAAAAAAACGGGCTAAAATATTACATAGGCGCTCTGGGAAAATATGGAAGAACAATTTTCATAACACACTTTATAAAGTGCCAGGTATAAAGCATATATTAGTCATTGGTAACAGGGTGGTTTTGTTTGTTTTTGTTCCTGTTTTTGTTCTTTTTAATTGACCTCTGCTTTTTAAACAGTGGTTTTCTAGAAGGCTCTGATTCAGGCTTTTCTAATCGAGCGTACCCAGCTGTTTTAAAGCTTCCCAGGAAATTAGCAATAGTCCTTAGAAAAGACCACCTTTGAAAGGGTGTCCAGTAAAAAGATTTCTAGAGAAGAGAAAGTTCGCCCTCTAGTGTGGCCCATGAGAAAGACAGAATGTGAATTTATGACCTAGACGCAATGTGGTTTTTAAAGAGATTGCTCTCAGAGTTAGTAGTTTAGTCTGCCCTTTGAATTAGAACCCTCACTTCCTTACTAACTTAGCTTGGCTACCAGATATTCACTTGATTGTTCCTCAAATGATCTATTTGTGTTTTATAATAGTAAATTTCTGCTGACTTTTAAAGTCATTGAAGACAAGTAAGATTTTCAGAATTAGTTCAATTTTATCATACTGGGTGGTATTTTTATCGTCAGAGTTGAAATGTGAATGCTAACCAGAATCCTGCCTTGACTTATTTTGCTTTAATTTAATTTCAAATTAAATAACCTCAATCAAGATTATGAACTATAGTGACTGATGCTGTGTGAGACACATGGCAGGGAAAGGAACGCTCTCATAATTTCAGAATGATGATAGGCATTTAATCACATTAGCGTACAATACACTGATACATGGCAGTTTTTTTCCATGGAATGACTGGCCGCTCATATTGTTTTAAATTGACATTGGGTGCATTTTCCCCACGCTTTGAACTTTATGCCAACATCTTTCATTCCTTTTTGGAACACCTCAATAAAGAAAACATAGCAAGTGTAAGTTTCATAAGGTAAAATGTATACATATTTCCCTACTTTCATTTTTAAAAAATGCTTATTTTTTGAGAGAGGGAGTGTGAGTTGGGTAGAGGCAGAGAGAGAGGGAGACAGAGAGAATCCCAAGTGGGCTCCACACCATCAGCACGGAGCCCGATGCAGGGCTGTGTTATCTTACGATGAATTACTGTTGGGCCCTTATTAGGACTTGGTGGATCTGATAAGTCTCAGCTCATAATGAGTCATTCTGGCAACAT
This sequence comes from Cryptoprocta ferox, assembly GCA_028646485.1. Lineage (NCBI taxonomy): Eukaryota > Metazoa > Chordata > Mammalia > Carnivora > Eupleridae > Cryptoprocta > Cryptoprocta ferox. Next base: position 91,639,832 of record CM053578.1, on the reverse strand, counting down.
GATTACTTGTGGTCCCATCTCTAGCAGGGCCAAACAGTCTGATGGAGATTGTGTTTCAAAAGGTGTATAATTCTCCACTGGAGAAGACATTTGGTCTTACTCCAGAACCCCAAGGCCCTGCCTGTGGTGTAATTTCCCCACTGAGGCAGGGCCACAGGCTCTATACAGAGTCTTTTGTCAGTATGGATACCCTGAATGGTACAGCCTTTGCCAGATTGTTTTTCACCAGTGGTAGTCTTCTTGTACTACTGCTTGCACCTGCTTCAGAGAGCCCTTTCCTACTCGGGGCTCCACTCAAAGGCCACAGCTTTTCCTCTTACCCCAAGTATGGGCTGTGGATTATGTGGATAATCCCAGCTGTGGATGATGGTGTCCCCAGAATCCCAAGAGGCCCACAACATCGCACTTCCTTCTTTGTTATAGAGGTGCATGATGTCATTAGCTGCCTTTGACTTTGGATTGGATGTCTTGGCATGCCCCTAATGAATCTTTAAACATTTTGCGGATGTGGCCGTTTCTGAATCTGTACAAGTTTGATTTCCTAGCGTCTAGCACACGTGTGGCCTGTAGCATGCAAGCTACCCTTTTACTCATCCAGCCCCATCGACATACTATCAGTATGTATAATGCATTCTGTTATTTATTCCATGTGAATGCAGACTTGCTCTTCCTCGTTTCTCATAGCAGTAGAAAGGAACACCTTCACCAAATCAATGGCCACACGCTATGGAGCTGAGACAAAAGTGTTGAGCAGTCAGGGTTGAGCTGGCAGTAGTCTACGGTTCTCCCCTAGGAATCTTCCGGGTTCTGCAGGACCCCGAATGGTGAGTTAAGTGGCGGTATCATGGGGGCCATGACTCCACGTTTTTAAGTTTTTTTTTAAAGCTTATTCATTTTTGAGAGAGAGAGACAGAGTGTGAGCGGGGGAGGTGCAGAGAGAGAGAGGGAGACACAGAATCTGAAGCAGGCTCCAGGCTCTGAGCTGTCAGCACAGAGCCCGATGCATGGCTCAAACTCACAGACCACCAGATCTTGACTTGAGCCGAAGTTGGATCCTTAACCAACTGAGCCACCCGGGCACTCCAGTGAAATACATTTTTTAGATCCTTAAGGAGATGTGAGCTCCTAAAACATGGGGAATTTCCTCTGTGATGAGAGTGACCAAGGTATCTTTTATTATGTTAATGAGGTGGCTTTTGGACTCCATCTCAGGATGGGGACTGGTTGTTAGTGGAGCCAACCAACCCTTAGAGGTTTGGAACTTTCAGCCCCACACACCTGACTCCTGGGAGCGGGGAGGTGGTAGAGATTGGGTTGAATCACAACAGCCAATGACTTAATCATTGTAATGAGGCCGCCATCAAAACTCAAAAGGGTGAGATTTGGAGAGCTTCTGGGTTGGTAAGCCCGTGGAGTCTTGGGAGTGGCACACAGAGAGGGCACGGAAGCTCTATGCCCTTTCCCTCTACCTTGTCCTGTGCATTTTTTTCTTCCATTTGGCTATTCCTGAGTTATATCCATAATCAACTGGTAATCTAGTAAGTAAAATGTTTATCTAAGTTCTGTGAGCTGCTCTAGCAAATTAATTGAACCCAAGGAATGGAGTTGTGGGAGCCTCTGACCTATAGTTGGTTTTTCAGAAGCACAGGTGACAAGCTGAGTGGGTGACTGGCATCTGATATGTAGGGGGAGTGGGCAGTCTTGTGGGACTGAGCCCTCAACTTGTGGAATCTGATGCAATCTCCAGGTAGTGTGGGGATTGAATTGAACTGTAAGACACCCAGCTGGTTGGAAACCACCTCGTAGCCAGCACATTGGATTTGGGTCTCAGAGCCTGTAGCAGATTGCTTACGTCTGCCACCCTCCAGGGGTACAGTATTGCTTTGGATTTATTTTCTTGGCCAGAGGGGATTAGCTTCAGAGACTTCTACCTTGTGCTCCCCTCTTTGGTAGCTCTTATCCATCAGAACAAAGTGATGACTGCCAAGCATGTTGATCTCATTTACATATTTTGGGACAGGAGAAATAGCACAGAGGAGGTCTGTAGACCCAGTGTGACCTCCTGTATGCAAATGTGGCCAGAATTCTATTTATTACATGGCTTCTACTCTAACAGGGAAGAAGCCTGGGATGCTTCAAGTGTCTGGGTCTTAATTTCCGATCTTGTGCCTAATCATTCTTTTTTTTTAAGTTTGTTTTATTTATTTTGAGAGAGAGAACGAGCAGGGGAGGAGGAGAGAGAGAGGAGAGAGAGAATCCCAAGTAGGCTTCATGCTGTCAGTGCAGAGCCTGACTTAGGGCTTGAAACCATGAACTGTGAGATCATGACCTGGGCTGAAACCAACAGTGGGATGCTTAACCAACTGAGCCATGCAGGTGACCCTGTGTCCAGTCATTCTTGAGGTGTCTGGGAGTCTGGTCTCTCCAGTATGCAGTAACACATAAAAGGCTGTGGATCTCTTTGTAGAAGGACTGGGAGAATCACCACAGTGTGTACTTGGCAGGATCCTTCCCTCTGGGAACCTGGTCATCAGTTAGAAGGTTCAAGGGCAAACAACCTGGCTCAGGTCTAGAAATGGAAAAGAGATTGAGACTATTTATGGGGGTGGCTGCCCTCAGCCTGCGGGTCATCCACCCTAGTTTTCCCCTGCTGGTACAGACTGAGTAGCATTTTTGTCACTTGTCCATTTATTTCCCCCCAGGGCCACTTTATTCTCTTGACCATCTCTGTAACTAGTGCAGGTGGGATCCCTTGGCTGCCATGGCAATTTTGCAGCCATCCCGAGACCTTCCAGACTTCTGGTGGTGAAGACCTACTGCCAGATCTCCATTGTTTTGGCATCCTCCCATTGCACTGCTATCAGGGAACCAAGTTCTGTAACAGCCTGTCCTACTATCAGCCTGCAGAGGATGCACCCCTGAGCGTTTTGGTAATGCTGGTGCCTTCTCACTGGCACATTCCTATGGCCGTGGTGTGTGTTGTGTCCTCTGGTCCCTCCCATGGAACTGACCATATGCAGTATGTCCATTCCTGCATGTCCACTTCCCTGAGCCTTTTAATCCTTTCCTCCACCATCTGCCACCATAGTCCTGTTCTTTGGGCATTGGCTATTGCTCTTTCATGCCTCCAGGAGCAATGCTAGTAACGATTTAGCACTCTCTCCTGGGATCATTGCCAGGGTGTTAAATCCTATCTCCTGTGACAGATTGTTGGGATTCACTTGAGTCAACAATTTTATGTCCTGCCTCCCTGAACCAAGCATTCTCAGAATTCAACCCCAGGTATGTTTCCCCTGCTAGTGTAGTCTTCTTAGTCTTAACACTCCTCTGGGATATAGTTCTTTCCATCCTTATCAGATCAGCACATTCCCCAGCTGGGTCATGCAATGACTTCACCCTCATTATAAACTCAGCGGCCAGGATCCTGAGAGGGCACCTACCAGTTTTGTTTCTAATAAAATCTCCACAGAGCTTTCGCTGGATTCTAGACTCTTTAGGGGCCTGGCTCTCCCTTTCCACAGGACTTTACCTCAACTCTTGGAACATTTATTGGATTACACAGTTTTTCCCCACTAGACTGTAAGCACCATGAGATGGGCAGGAGCAACCTTTGCTTTTTTCACTGATGTATCCTCTCAGCCAAGGTCTGTGCCTGATATTTATTTATTTATTATGTGATTTTATTTTATTTTTATTTATTTACTTTTTAGTTTTAAGTTTATTTATTTTAAGAGAGAGAGAGAGAGAGAGAAAGAGAGAGCAAGCACATGTGTGTGCATAAGCAGGGGGCGGGGGGGAAGAGGGAATCCCAAGCATGTCCACGCTGTCAGTGCAGAACCCAACTTGGGGCTTGATCTCACGAACAGTGAGATCATGACCTGAGCCGAGATCAAGAGTCAGATGCTTAACTGACTGAGCCACCCAGGTGGTCCTGACATAGGTATTTAATGTGTGGCTTGAATAGGCCAACAGGTACTGAGTGTTCACCGCCGAGGGGTCTCTGGTTAAGCTCTTCCATGTGCATTAGCTAATTTGATCTTCACCGTAATCCTCGAGATAGGAACTAGCATTCGTTTCTAATTTGCAGAGAAGGCTGTTAGCTTGCCCTCCCCTAAATCCTCACAGCATCCTATCCATTCCACTGTCATAGTAATCAGTGCATCATGTACCTTGAGTTATTCTGTATCTTAGACTATGAGCAATATGTGGGTGGGGAATCAGAAATACAATGAAGTTTTGTGTGTGTTTATGATGGAATGAGTGACTAAATTAAGTCTCAGAAATTACCTAGAGGGGTTTAAGCATTTTATAATTTTATAATTTCACTCTCTGTTACAGGCACATTGCGTTATACATTGTTCTTAATTCACGTATGCTGTTCAAGAAAGGTCAGAGCTTTTAATTTGAAGTTCATTAAGCCAGTATTGCGCTCACCTTTACAATCATCCGCTACTAGTAAACAAGCCATATGTTTTATGGACCAGGATATGCAAAACTTTATTCCACACGAGGAACATGCTTCTTTTATGTGTGCCCTCCTCTTGCAAATGCAAATCAATTTTTTATGTCTGTCGAATACCAGCACACATTCCAGTGATTAACAGCCCAGTGTTAATGTGATGAAAGAAATTAATTTTAGATGTGTTTGGAGTTTAAAGTAATTTGTGTAAAAATAAGATCCTGCTGTGATTCAACTATTTCCTACCAATCTGAAATATGCTGCCCTGGAAAATGCGTTATTGGCACATTCATCATAGATCACAGCTCATTATTTCAAGGGCTGACAAGTGTCTTGTTGCTCATTTATTAGGGAACTGAGCCTTAATCATATCTGTGGTTTTAAGAGTTTCTGTCCTATTAGATTTGTGACTTTTTTTTACAGAAGAATTTTAAAAGGGAAAAATCTCCCAGACCTAGAAATGAAAAGATGATAATTTTATAGAGTACTAAAAAAGAGTTATAAGGACTCACCTACATAGAAAGGATGGCTCCTATTTTATTTTTATATTCTGATGAGCAAACTCAATTTTTTGATTTCATTCAGTAGCTCTAAGCACAGTTATATTCTGAGTTTGTAAAACTTCCTGCCTTCTTGAAATTTCACAGCACTTGCTTTTCCTTTTTTTTTTTTCTTTCTGGATTTTCTTAAGGATCAAACAGGGAAATAATAAGTTAGTAACACAACGTCAAGAATGAATTTACATTGTACTTTCACAGTGGTGCTAAAACATTTTTGTTTAATTGTTTCAACAAATATATGAGTCTCTACCATGTATCTGTCACTATTCTGATATGGCCTTAGCCTGATATATCAGTGAAGAAAATGGCCACAATTGTGTGCCTAGGGGGAGCTTACATTTTATTAAGAGCAGACATTAAACAATAAGCATGATAAATAATAAAATTATAAACTGTGTTTGAAGGTGCTAAATGCTATGGGGAAAATATAATAAGATAAATAGGAACAGGAGTGCTGGGGAAGGTTTGCAATTTTTTTTTAAGTGTTTATTTTTGAAAGAGAGAGAGAGAGAGACAGAGCACAAGCAGGGCTGGGGTGGGGGAGGGCAGAGAGGGAGGAAGACACAGAATTCGAAGCAGGCTCCAGGCTCTGAGCTATCAGCACAGAGCCCTAGGTGGGGCTCAAACCCACGAACTGTGAGATCATGACCTGAGCTGAAGTTGGATGCTTAACTGACTGAGCCACTCAGGTGCCCCAAGTTTGCAATTTTAAATGGTGTCACTCTTAATGAGATGCTGACATTTGAGCAAAGACTTAGCAGAGGGGGAGTAGGCCTTGGAGATATCTGGAGAACATTCCAGATATAAGGAACAATGAGATCCAAAGCCCTTGTTTGGGTCTTTGTTTGGAATGTTTAAGGAACTGCCAGGAGGCCCATATGGGGGGAGAAGAGTCATCAAGGAGGAAAGTCATAAGACATGAGCTCAGAGAGGGACCCAAGGAGCCAGATCAGAGAAGGTCTTGTGGGCCATGATAAGGACTTTGAATTTTACTCTGAGGGGAATGAGGGAACCGGTAGGTCTAGGAAGGGGACTGACACTGGGGCACCTGGGTGGCTCAGTCGGTTAAGTGTCTGACTTTGGCTCAGGTCATGATCTCGCGGTTTGTGGGTTCAAGCCCTGCGTCGGGTTCTGTGCTGACAGCTCAGAGCCTGGAGCCTGCTTCTGATTCTGTGTCTCCCTCTCTCTCTGCCCCTCCCTTTTTCGCAATCTGTCTCTCTCTGTCTCAACAATAAACATTAAAAATTAAAAAAAAATAAAATAAAAAAATAAAAAAAAGAAGAGGAATGACATGGTCAGTCATGAGGATGACACTGCTGGGTTGAGAATAGACTGAATACAGGGGTTGAGATAGGGAGACTGGTTAGGAAACTTGCAGCAATTTAGGTGCAAGATGACGGTGACTCAGATCAACGAAATGATAGAGGAGGTGATTAGAAGTGACTGGATTTTGGATATAATTTGAATGTAAAAACAACAGATTTTCCAAAAGATTTGGTATGAGATGTGATAAAAAGGAAGGAATGAAAGAAAGCCCCAAACATTCTGGCCTGAGCTAGTAGCAGGATGAGGCTGTCATTAACTGAGATGGGTGAGACTGGGGCTTCGGGGTGGCAGTGGTCATGGTCGGGGAGGTCCGAGGCTCAGTTTTGAATCCATTCAATTAGCCACACCTATTACACATTCAAGTGAAGATCTTGAGGAGTGAACCAGATAGGAGATATATCTTTGTAAACTATCATTATGTAGATAATAATTTAAGCCATGAGATTGGTTAGAGCACCTATAGAGTGAATGCAGATTAAAATGAGCCGAAGTGTAAGGACCTCTTTCATTGTGTATTTATATTTTATAGCTGACATGATCATTAACTAGCATAATGCGACAACAAGTACACGACTGGCACAAGCAGCTTTAGAAACAAACGCAGTGACTCCTGCGAAGTGGGTGACTCACTTGTTGAGAGCAGAGTTGAGTGGGAGGCCACTGGGTAGCGGGCAGGATGTTAAATAGAGGAGGTGAAAAGAGTTGGTTAATCTGGTAAGGTGGTTAAATGGAGATTATTTAAAAGGATTAAATTTTTTTTAAGCTTATTTATTTTGAGAGACAGAGAGTGCAGAGGAGGGGCAGAGAGAGGGAGAGAAAGAATGTCAGGTAGGCTCTGTTCTGTCAGCATGGAGCCCGACTAGGGGCTCGAACTCACGAACTGTGAAATCATGACCTGAGTTGAAATCAAGAGTTGGACGCCTAACCAACTGAGCCACCCAGGCGCCCCTTGGGTTTTTATTTTATTGATGTAAATAAACCAAGAAAGAGAAGAGGAGAGAGAATCAACTTCTTCATTGGACTGCTTCTTTCAATCTCTAGTCCACGACATACCCATGCAGAACCAGGGCGTGTGCTGGTTTTCATCTCTTTGGCCTCCTATTCTCTGTCCCTCTGTAACTTCCAGAATGCATGGTCTACACACCCTTGCATTCTGGCTTCCAGGTGGGTTCTTCTAAGGGGAGGCACCTGTGGGAGACTGAGGGCGGGAGGAGGGAAGCCTGAAGACTACATTACCATGACTGAGGAGGGAAGCCTGGAGAATCTGTCCCCCATCGCTGTTGCAGTTCATTCAGTGTCTATGTCTCTCCAAGACCACAGCTTCTGTCCAGTGGTGGCTTTAACTCCCATCCGGGCTTCTGTTACCTATTGCATAACATTTCCTCCCCTTGCCCCTTTCAGACCTAGGGAGCTGATATTCGCTTCCTGCTGCTGATAGTCCTTGGGGGGGGGGGGTCACCATCCATTGTCCACACCCTGTCAAAGTTCCTTCATTAAGCTTTCCTCAGCTAAACTCTGAGAATGCTATTTTGTGTGTGTGTGTGTGTGTGTGTGTGTGCTGGGATGCTGGCTAATACAGGGAATGGCTCAATAGAGTTGCTTTTAGCTACATAGTATAATAAGCTAATAAATATAAACTCCCACTTCTTCCTCCTCTTCCTTTTTCCTAATATCTCTCCACTGGCTCATCTCACAGAAGATCAAGGAGAAGTCACTGAGGAAATGCACATCAACCTAAGAAAAAAGAGTTCACAAAAATATGATTCTTATTATTATACGGGAAGATATAAAGACTGTCTATAAATAATATTTCTTATTTGAGTTGAACAATAAATGTCACTGAGTTATTCATCTCAGGAAAAGATATTTGTTAAAAATGAGGCTCCAAAATGCCATTCCCGCTTACAAATTTATGAGGAAGAAATTCTAGAATGTTGTTCTGCTGCATTACTCCACAAAATAGTCCTATGTACGGAGTCCGCAATAATTGACAACCACCATTCTTTAATTCATTCAATAAACTTTTATTGAATATCTTTTATATGCCAGCCACAAAGATAAATACAACATAATTACTACCTCAAGGATTTTACAGTCCTGAAAGAGAGCTATATTGACAGATAGTTCCGATACAATGTGATAACTGCTTTGATGGAGGAGAATACAGGGCACGATGATACAAAGCAGCAGTGAACAGAGGAAATCAGGAAAGGCTTCCCAGCAGAGGTGGCACTTGAAGTGAATGCTGCAGGATGAGTAGGAGTTAGTTAAGGAGGGTAGCTGGAGGACAGGAGCTTTGGAGGGACACTTGAAAGGCTCGAGATACGGGATTTGGAATCTATAATGTATAAATAAATAGATACGAGTAAAGCCAAAGATGTGGATGGCATCTTCCAGGGAAGGGGACAAGAGCAGAACCAAGGAGTGCTGCAATACTGGTAAATTGGGAATATAAAGAGAAGCCAACAAGGGAAAAATCTGAACAAAGGAAAAGCTTAGCAGAGGGGCTGGAGACAACCAGAAGAGAGCAATGTCACAGAAGTTAAGGGAAGGCTTCAAGGGCTGAACAATGTCAGGTATGACTGTAAGATCAAGGATACTGACCTAGGGGTAGTTTGGATGGTGTGAAGTTGAAGAGTGGGATCCAGTGCTTGTACATCAATATTGATTGTACATCAGTATTTTGGGGGGATTAACCATGAAGGGAGTGAGAGAGACATGGCCTAGCTAAAAGAGACACCAAAATTCAAGAGTTTTCTGTGTTCAGAAAGATATGAATATGTCCAAATACTGTGAGAAAAAAAGACAATAGAGAGGGATAGTGTAAGAATACAGAATAAATGGGGAGCTACTATGGAATAAAATATGGAATAAAATCTGTTCCCGCCCTGACGGAGAAGGAAGGGAATATTATCACATGCATGGACAGAAGAACTATTTCAACTGGAAGCAGCAAATAGCCGACTCAATCTCCCTTAATCATAAGAAGAAATTCCTAGGTTTACCTAACTGGGAAGTCCTAGGACAGGGTCTAGGAGTTTATCGAATAGTGTTCTTTCTTATCCCTCAGTTCAATTTTACTTAAATTATCATATTTGCTATTTCTGTATGGAAGAAAGCTGGCACTGAGGGGGCAAAGACTAAATTATCCTGACAGTGCTTTTTCTTTGCGAGTGAAAACTTCTATGTTTCTGGCTTGCTCCATCAACATTCTTAGGAGGTAATGCAGTTGGCCCAGGGTGAGTCACTTCAGAACCTTGAACTAATTACTGTGACCAGGAGAGAGCATATTCTCATTTGCCGGGTCGGAATCAAGTGCTGGCCCTGAAAGCCAGGTGAAGGTAAATGTGGGATCATTCTCAACTGAACCACATTAAATGAGCACTCTTATTATAGAATTGAAGAAGGGCTGTTCTCAAACTTGGTTGCACTTCGAAGTCTTCTGAGGAGCTTAAGAAAAAAGCGTGAGAGTCCTCACAAGTATTGAGTTAATTGGTCAGAAGTGAAGCTCAGAAAAGGAGTTTTTAAAGGTCTCTCTTAGGTGATTCTACGGTGCATCTGGAGTTCACATGATTGCCATGAACAAAAGCCTGCTGAGAGACAAACATTTGTCTGTGCTAGACTTTAACCAAAAAAGTAATGTCTTCTTCTCTGGCTGCAGGAATGAGTGAGAGTTGAAAGGAATTCTGGGAGCATGATAGCAAATGAGTTTGGACAGCCTTGCTTTTCCCTGTGAAATAGGGGGAAGCTCATTTGTGAAGAGAAGGGGGCTACTGTACAGGAGGTGGTGTGAGAATATTGGCGAAGGTTTGGAAGAACCGTGAAGAGTAACTGGAGGGCTAAATGGGGGATGGGCATTAAGCAGGACACTTGTGATGAGCCCTGGGGGTCCTATGTAAGTGTTGAATCACTGAATTCTTCTGAAGTCAATATTACATTACATATTAACTAACTAGAATTTAAATTAAAATTTGACAGAAAAAAATTAAGAGTAACTAGATAGGTTTTGACCAGGGACATGGGAATTCTACCTAGAGCCACCACAATTTAGTTGTGTGGACGGCAAAGTGAGGTTGTACTAATACTTGCACTAACTTCTACTGACCCACATATTTAGCATTGTAGATGCCTTTTATTCCTTTTTGAAGATCTAGTTTTCCATTTGCAATCGTTTGCTTTCTTCCACAAGAACTTGCTTTGACATTTCTTGTAGTGCAGGTCTGCCTGGTGCCACATCCTTCAACTGAAAGTGTGTTTTCTGGCCTTCATTTTAGGGGGATAGTTTCACTGAACATGGAATTCTTGCTTCACAGTTTTGTTTTTTTCTTTTAGCACGTTACCGATGGCGTTCCTTGTTTTCGGCTCTCCGTTGTTTCTGATGAGAAGTCAGTCATACGTTATATTATTGTTCTCTGGTATGTATCTGTTGTTTTTCTTCAGCAGTTCCAAGATTTTCCTTTTTTATCTGGATTTCAGTTTTTCTGTGAGTGGTGTGTGTGTGTGTGTGTGTGTGTGTGTGTGTGTACTTATCCTGATTAGAGTTTGCCAAACTTCTAGAATCTGCAATTCACAAAAATTTTTTTTAACGTTTTTATTTATTATTGAGAGACAGAGAGAGACAGAGCATGAACATGGGAGGGGCAGAGAGAGGGGGAGACACAGAATCTGAAGTAGGCTCTGAGCTGTCAGCACAGAGCCCAATGCGGGGCTCGAACTCACAGACCGAGAGATCATGACCTGAGCTGAAGTTAAGTGAAGTTGAACACTTAACCTACGGAGCCACCCAGCACCCTTAGAATCTGTAATTCAATCTTTTCCATCAAATTATGGCAATTTTTATCTATTATTTTTCAATGGATTTTCAGGCTCCAGTTCTATCGTTTGGTATTATCAACCAGATCCTTGAGTCCCTATTCATTTTTCCTGTCTCTATTCTTATATTGGATGCTTATCTATTGACCTGTCTGCCTGCTCACTGACTCTTCTGCTATCTCTAATTGCTGTTAAGTCCATCCATGAATTGTTCATCTATTGTATTTTCAGTTCTGTATTTCTATGTTTTATACTATCCACTTCTTAAAAAATTTTTAAATGTTTATTTATTTTTGAGAGAGTGAGAGACAAGAGTGTGAGCAGGGAGGGGCAGAGAGATAGGGAGTCATAGAATCCTAAGCAGGCTTCAGGCTCTGAGCTGTCAGCACAGAGCCCAATGCAAGGTTCAAACTCACAAACTGTGGGATCATGACCGGAGCTGAAGTTGGATGCTTAACCAGCTGAGCCACCCAGGCATCCCTATACTATCCACTTCTTTCCTGGGATTTAATGCACACAAAAACTGCTCTTGAGGGCACCAGATATGCACATTATATTCCGAAGATGGCTTTTTTTTGAGATCCCAGCCATTCTGTTGTCAGATTTGGCCTGTCTCTGGACATCCTGTTAGGATAAAAAAAAAAAAATAAGACCCAGTTTATTAGACACATTGTAAGTTGACTTGTTGTTATGTTGACCTTCTTGCTCTTACTTAACTTTCAGATACAGACTATTCATTTCTGAGGTCCAGCATATCATTGTTCCTATGCTGTTAAGCACCGTGGAGTTCAGAGGCAGGGCAGAAGAAATCCCAGAAGTACCTAGTTCCACTCCTAGGCTCCGCTACAGTCCCCTTTCCAGCATCTCACCCAAGAGCTTTAGTCTCTGTTTGGATAGCTCCAGAAACGTGAAGTGCGATGCCTTGATAATTCTCTTTATTTTTGGACAACTCCAGAAGTTAGAAAGGTCTTTCTTAGATTAGGCTGAAATACGCCTTCTTGCCTCTTTTTCTCCAATTTTCTTCATTTTTTTCTAAGAACCCATACTCTGCAGTACTGGCTTTGGAGTCCTGGTTTTTTCCTTCTCTGGGTTTAACACGTTCTCTCACTCGCACTGCTATTTACGTGACATTGAGCAGACCCTTCTTGATATATAGTGTTTAGAATTGAACACAGCACTCCCTGTGTGATCTGAGTAGCCCAATCTAGAGCCAACTGTGCTCTTTCAGGCTGTGACCTCTACCACTGCCTGTTTTCAACACTGTATTCATTGAACCCCACCTTGTCCTTCTTTCCTGCCTCAGATTTTCGCTTGGAAGGTTTAGAAGTTTATACAAACCAAAGAGTTTAATATCTCAAATTCTCTTATGCCTATCCCTTTCCTCATTTCAAATTGTTTTTATGCCAAGTGCTGCTATTATTTCCATGCAGGATTTTTGATATTGAATTCTTAGAAACAATAGATCAGCGGGCTGGTGAAAGCTGATTCTGTGGCTGCCTTAAAACTGAGGACTGGGGAAAAAAGTAAACACTGCCTTTTCTAATCGCTTAAGCATAACAAACTCAGAAATATTTTTGTTACTTCGTTAAAACGTCTCTGCTTTTGGATAAAAGGTTCAGCCCTAGCCATTGAAGAATTCTTGCAAGTGGATAGTTCTGTAAAAAGACTATGCCATGGGGCACCTGGGTGGCTCAGTCAGTTAAGCGTCTGACTTCGGCTCAGGTCACGATCTCACAGTTCGTGGGTTTGAGCCCCGTGTTGGGCTCTGTGCTCACAGCTAGCTCAGAGCCTGGGGCCTGTCTTTGAATTCTGTGTCTCCCTCTCTCTCTGACCCTCCCCTGCTCACACTGTCTCTCTCTCTGTCTCTCAAAAAATAAATAAAACATTAAAAAATTAAAAAAATGACTATGCCATGCATCAGAGTATTTGCCACATTCATTTATATCCAGAAGAAGTCATAGTAATGTAAAAAAAATTAAATATGCAAAATTGAAAAGCTACAAAGGAAATAGGAAATTTAACCTGCAAAAGAATGCAGGTGGTGAGCTGCTGGATGGTTTTCTGCTTTGCCTATGTCTTCTGGGAGAGATATATTAAATGGGGTAGGGAACCTGCTCAAAGAGTAGACGCTGTTGATTTTGTGCTGGATTGACTCTCCCTATATTTGGTTAAGATTATGTATTTATCTGTTTCAGCCATCCCTCTTAGTTCATTATTGTTCAGGTCCTTCAGGAAATGAGATCTTCCCAAGGAAGGATCTAATGACCACATTCACTAAAGGGAAAGTAATAGAATTTTTGCTGACTGTTTTTTTTCCCCTCTCACCATTAATGCTTCCTTATGATCGTAATGAAAACCCTGAAATATTAACTCGATTAAATGTTTTATAGTGAGAAGGAATTACCATTTTATAGAAGTTGAATTTCTGGCCCAACAGGGTTTTAGTGGGTTGGCAAAAGTAAGAGAGGTGGTAAAAGAATCAATGAACGAAACACAAATCTCAAGGCGAGGACATTGGAGGGATTTTTAACAGTCATATTTTGTTCTGATTAACTCTCTTCTTCCCAGAAGCAAAGAGGATGTCCTTTGTTGGGGCAATGCAGCTAGGACAATCTGTCATCTTTAATAATACCACTTATAATAAGAAAGCCATTTTCAGGCTCTTTTGTTTTAATTAGATGTTGGGTAGCTATCATCATAGCTCATTCTATTCTTTCTTCAAGAGCTCATATATTATAGCTTTTGTGGAAGTAGAAGTCTTATTTCATAGACAACTGTCTAAAGTCATTCTGGCTAAAGCATGTAACTTATATATTATTCATTAAAGGACGAATTTTTTATTTTTTATTTTGTGGTATGAGTGAGCCTGCCCGCAAGAGCAGATCAGGGGTGTGAATAGACCTCTATTAATCTGGCCAGTCATAAGCATGGATTTATTTTGGTAGATATCAGAAGCCTCTAATAGTTTGAGGAAGGTAAAGGCTATAGGTTTCCTCCCCTACAGCCTTGCAACCATGTGTTATAACTTCATAGTGAAGTCTTCCACTCAGGCAAGCAACTGTCAGCAAGCAGCCAGAAACCAATCGCTGGCTCTTCCTGCTCTTGTGGTTAGTGAGGTCCCAGTCTCTGTCCTTCAGTCTCTGCCTTTCATTGTGTCAGACCATCTGGTAGCAAGTTCTCTGTGTGAAAGGTTCTCTGGAGGCAGATTCAAACCTATTCCAACAGCAGGATTCCACTAATCCTCATGTTGGAAGAAGGTGACAGAATCCTTCCTGCAGCTGTGGGATTCAGGACTGAACTGGAGGCCAAGGACACCACCTGGAAAGGTGTCAGGCTGCTGGGCTGGCTAGATTCCTGTACCTAATTCACTGCAGTTGAATATCACTCATTTCATCCATGAAATATTATTTCTTTATTTTTTAAGTTTATTTTTTTATTTTGAGAGAGAGAGAGAGAACAGAGAGAAGGGGAGAGAGAGAGAGCAAATCCCATGTAGGCTCCTCACTGTCAGCACGGAGCCTGATGCAGAGCTCAAACCCATGAACCGTGAGATCATGACCTGAGTTGAAACCAAGAGTTGGATGCTTAACCGACTGAGCCACTCAGGTGTCCCCATGAAATATTGTTTCTAATATTCCTTACGCAGATACGTAAAGTTTAGAATGCTGACCTAGATAAAGATAGTTCAAGGGTTTGTGGTTCAAATTCTAGGTAACTATCATGAGTTATTTATCATTTAGGCTGCTTAAATATTAACCAGTTTTCATTCTATCTATCTGCCTAGCATCTATCTATCCTTATTTATCTATCCTCTATCAGTATCAACATCATAATCATCATGATCATGATCATCAAATCTATCCATCTATCTATAACTCACACTGTATGGATTCATGAGATATTAAATTGCCATGAAGCTTCTACTTCCCTCTTGTTTCATTGTTTTCCCTCCCTCCTTCCCTTCTTCCTTCCCTTTTCCTCTTCCTCCCTCCCTCCCTCTCTCCCATTTTTTCTTCCTTCCATCTTTCCCTCTTTTCTTTCTCCAAATCTTTGTCTCTTTCAACAAGTGTTCATTGAATGAATTCTTGAAGAGTCAGAAGACCTGGACTGGAAACCAACCATTATCACTTTATTAGTAGTAGGGTGACCATTGATCCTGATTTGCCTGGGGTTGAAGGGTTCTCCAGGACCTGAAACATCCTGTATTAAAGTGGGAATAGTCCCAGGCATACTGGGATGGATGGTAACCCTACTTGTAACCCTGAATTATTTAACTTCTAAAGCTCAGGTCTCTTACCTTTAAAACAGTATGTGATAATACCTACCTAATAATGTTGTGGTGAGAAACTAGTAAGAGTTTATATAAAGTGTGTGAAACATAATGTCACGACATAGAGGACACTTCATTTCCTTGGCATCAGCTTTTTCCCCAAGGAAAAGACCTGCTGGTTGGATGAATAATTTGATAGGCATTTAAAGTAGAGATAAAATGACCTGGAGGCATATGTGAGGGGAAATTGATGGCACATGACCTGTTCCCTAAGGGGGATTGGATGGGGCGGCGGCCTCGCTCTGTCTTGCTGAGAGGTCTTCATGCTTGGGGTCTGGATAAGAGGATAGGATAATTTCTGGAAGCTCTATGCATGAAGATGGTCATGTCATGAGAACTGAAATGTCTAGTGTGGAAATGGATGAAGCCTTATATGATGTGTGATGTGTTTTTCCCTTTTCCTCTGAAATTCTTCCTAAAGAACATACATCATGCCTTTCTGTGTTTGTGGTTACATCTTATTTTGATGGTGATGGAGAACGGAGTGGAGCATCAAGAAAGGCACAAGACAAGACGAGAGGCTGCCCCCTGAAGGATAATGATAGTGCTTATCTCATAGGTCTGTTATGAGGATGACATGGCCTTTTGTGTATGTGACACAGTGTCTAGAGAAAACTCACAAAACAGTGCCTGGTACATTTTAAGTACTCTGTAAATGTTATTTTTTGTTTCATTATTATTATTTAATTACTTATTATTATTATTAGTATCGTTATTATTAGATAGCCTGCTCTCAATCAACACTGATTTCCTTTTCCCTTCTCTTGGGCCTTGCCCCCACTCTCTGTGCATCCCTGTTTTTAATTAGCGCTCAGTGTTGGATTAAAATCTAGATGCTGTTTTTGCAGGAACCTCAAAAATCCTGGGTTATGTAACCCTTGTCTGTGTTGGAGATACTGCCTCTCCTTGGCTTAGCAGGGTCCTGACAAAGTCTCTCTCCTGTGGAGACCAAGCTGATTCTTTTCAGAGGCCCCATTTTCTCTTTTTCAGAATTCCCCAGGTTTGATCTCAGACATGGTTGAATCTCATATATTTTTATAACTGCTTGGTTCTTTTTTTTCCAAATTGGAGGAGAGGAAGTAAAAATAAATTTGGTAAAGGCATTCCAGCCGACATGACGAGCAGGAAAAATAAGTAATTTTTGGTAGTTATTGGTGTCCTGGATAGAAGCTAAGTCTTTTGACCTCCAAGATCTCATAGGTCAAGCATCCACATTCAAAGCCTCATGAATAATTGAAGTAATTATGGAGATAGTTCTGTTAGAAATCCCACTTGATTTATTCAGCTTCTGGTTGTCTCACTTCTGGGTTATTCATTCAGAACTGCTTCTAGATAAAAATGACAGCTTCAATTACCCAAACCCCAGATCTGTGTATTGATGCCTATAAATTTGAGTAATTTAAAGGGTGGCTCTTTCAGTCAAACCCGGAATATATTGTGATCACATAAGAATCTCAAATGTTTTTATATCCTACCCCAAACTCCCCTTTTATAATGGCTAAGTTATCACTAGACAGTTCCAGAATGCTACCGTTAAAAGCTTAAATGATGGTGAGTGAATCATACCCAGTCAGCAATGCAAGGTCAAGTTAGACTTTATATGGGACCTGTATTAGCCTTGGTAGAAAGGACTTCCAGGGACAGGAGGCAAAAACACTATTTGGAAAAAAATAAATTTTCCTTAGAAAAGAAATCTATCTAGAAACAATGATAGCTACTGGATACTTGTTTTTTTTTTTTTTAGCTTTGTAGCATAATAGCTAAAGAATTCTTGCATAGAATTGGATGAGGTTACCCATCCATTCATGTTTTTCAGTGTTTAATGTAGATGAAGTATTTTGGAGGCATAAACATGCTCTTTAAATATTAAACCTAATTCATCAGTCAGAATAGTTTCGTCTGCTGTGTTGAAAATCAACCTGGCGATTCATGCATGCCTGAAGTCAGAATTTCTGACATCCGAGAGAAATATGGAAACACAGAAGGATCTATTAAGTGTTTCCTTATGCTTGTATACAACAATAACAGAAATAAGCATTTTAATACTTTTAGTTATATAAAGTTATATGAAGAATGGAGCTCATCTTCTTCATGTATAGAAAAGTATCTATACTCAAATAAAATGTGTTATTCTCAACCACTTTCTTTTTTTAAATTAATGTTTACTTATTTTTAGAGAAAGACAGAGTGCAAGAAGAGGAAGGGCAGAGAGAGAGGGAGACACAGAATCCGAAGCAGGCTCCAGGCTCCTAGCTGTCAGCATAGAGCCCGATGTGGGGCTTGAACCCATGACAGGTGAGATCATGACCTGAATCGCTTAATGAACTGAGCCATCCAGGCGGCCCTCAACCACTTTCTAGTAAAGTCATCCTAGCAGGTTTGTCTTACACAATCGTTCTAATGCTTCTCTCTCTCTCTTTTTATTTATTTTAATTAATTAACCAATTAATTTTATATTTTAGTTAACATATGGTGCAATATTGGTTTCAGGAGTAGAATTCAGTGATAGTGATTCATCACTTACATACAACACCCAGTGCTCATCACAAGTGCCCTCCTTAATGCCCATCACCCATCAAACCCACCCCCCACCCATCTTCCTCCATCAACCTTCAGTTTGTTCTCTGTAATTAAGATTCTCTTGTGGTTTGTTTCCCTCTCTTCTCTTCCCACCTTTCCCATATGTTCATCTGTTTTGTTTCTTAAATTCCACATATGAATGAAATCATATGGTATTTGTCTTTCTCTGATTGACTTATTTCACTTAGCATAATACACTCTAGCTCCATCCACATAGTTGCAATCTCTCTCTTTTTAAATTAATACTTTATTTCTTAGAGAAGTTTTAGGTTCACAGCAAAAATGAGGCAAAAATCCAGAGGGTTCCTACAAACCCCTGCATGCATACATGCTTAGCTTCTCCCTTTATCAGAATTTCGCATCACAGTGACACATTTATTACAATTGATGAGCCTACAGTGACACATCATAATCAACCAAAGTCCATAGTTTATATTAAAGTTCACTCCTAATGTTGTAAATTCTGTGGGTTCGGACAAATGTATAATGACATGTACTCACTATTAATGTATCATACAGAATGTTTTCACTGCTCTAAACATCCTCTGTGCTCAGCCTATTCCACCCCCATAGACCCCAGCAAGAAGTTTTGCCTTTTCCAGAATGTTGTCATATGGTAGTTTAAGTCACACGGTATGTAGACTTTTCAGACTGAGTTCTTTCACTTAGTAACATGCACATAGTGTTTCTCTGTGTCTTTTTATGGCATGAGAGCTCATTTGTTTTTAGCATTGAATAATATTTCATTGCCTGGACATACCACAGTTTATCTCTTCATAGGCATTTTGGCTGTTTCCACATTTTGACAATTATGAATAAAGCTGTTATAAACATCTGCGTGCAGGTTTTAGTGTAAACACAAGTTTCCAACACCTTTGGGTAGAAATCAAGGAGCACATTTGCTGGATTGTATGGTGAGGATATTTTTAGCTTTATAAGAAATTGCCAAGCTGTCTTCCACAGTGGCTGTACCATTTTGCATTTTCATCAGCAATGAATGAAAGTTCCTGTTGATCTACATTCCTAGCAGTATTTGGTGTTGTCAGTGCCATTTTAATAAGTGTGGAGTAGTATCTCGTTGTTGTTTTAATTTACATTTTCCTGACGACATATGATGTGGAGCATCTTTCCATACATTTGTTTGTCATCTGTATATCTTCTTGGGGTGAAATGTCTTCAAAGTGTGTTGCCCATTTTCAAATAGAGTTTTTTGTTTTGTTTTGTTTTGTTTTCTTTTTATTTATTTTTAAATGTTTATTTTTGAGAGAGCAGTTTTTAAATTTAATGAAGGTCAGCTTGTCAGTTACAAAGTCTAGCTTATCACTTACTTCTTTCATGGATCAATCTTTGGTGTTGTATCTAGAAAGATTATTGATGCCATCTCCTGTAACTAGATAACTAAATGACTTTTGACATTTGAGTTTGTGATCCATTTTGAGTTGATTTTTGCGAAGGGTCTATGTCTAGATTCATTTTGCTCCATGTGACTATCCAGTTGTTCCAGACCCATTTGTTGAAAAGACGATTTTTGCTCCATTATATTGCTTTTGCCCCGTTGTCAAAGATCAGTTGACCGTATTTATGTGGGTCTATTTCTGGGCCCCCTATTCTGTTCCATTGATCTGTTTGCCTGTTTCTTTTGCCAATAGTATCTCTTTTTTATTTTGTTAAAAACACATTTTGGTTTCATACATCTCCCCCTAAAAGGCAAACAATTTGTGAGTGATGACATTTTATTTGCTAGGGAAAACTAAAGATCTATAAAAAATGAACTAGAGAAGACAAAAATGTATTTGGGGGACGATTTTTTCATGTCCGAAAGGAGTGTGATCTTATTAAGAGCTCCACAATCAGTGCTGATACAAATGAAACACAAGAGATTGGTTTACCTGACAATTCAGTCTGAGAATTATATAAATATTTCTGTTTTTAATACGAATCTACTTAACATGTTTGGGAATACTAAAAACTACAAGCATTGAGAGAATGAAAGCCATAGGCTGGGAGATAATATTTACAAAAGACACATCTGATAAAGGACTAGTATTCAAAATATACAAAGAACTCTTAGAACTTAACAGTAAGAAAATAAACAACCTGGGGCACCTGGGTGGCTCAGGTAGTTAAGCGTCCAACTTCAGCTCATGATCTCACTGTTTGTGAGTTTGAGCCTGACATCGGGCTCTGTGCTGACAGCTCAGAGCCTGGAGTCCACTTCAGATTCTGTGTCTCCCCTCTTTCTGCCCCTGCCATGCTCATGCTCTGTCCCTCTCTGTCTCTCAATTATAAATAAATATTAAAACAATAAAAAAAGGAAATAAACAACCTGATTAAAAAAGTAACAAAAGACCTGAATAGACATTCCTCACCAAAAAAGATATATGGATGACAAACCAACATGTGGAAAGATGTTCAACATCATATATCATCAAGGAATGGCAAATTAAAATGAGACACTACTCCAGTCCTATCAGAATGACCAAAATCCAAAACACTGACAACACCAAATGCTGACAAAGATGTGGAGCAACAGGAATTCTCATTCATTGCTGGTGAGAACGCAAAATGGTACAGCCACTTTGGAAGACAGTTTTGCAGTTTCTTACAAAGCTAAATGTATGCTTACCATGTAATCTAGCAATCATCCTCTTTGGTATTTACCCAAAGTTGTAGGAAACGGACGGCCACTGAAAAACTGTGCATGGATGTTTATGGCAGCTTTATTCATAACTGTCAAAGTTTAGAAGCAACTTTGGTGTCTTTCAGTAGGTAAAAGGATAAACTGTGATGCATTTAGACAATCGAATATTGCTCCGTGAGAAGAAGAAATGAGCTATTAAATCATGAAAAGCTATGGAGGAAATTTAAATGCATATTCTTAAGTGAAAGAATTCAATCTGAAAAGGCTCCATACTATATGGTTCCAACTAAATGATGCTCTGGAAAAGACCAACCTATAGAGATAGTAAAAAGAACTACGGAGACAGTAAAAATATCAGTGGTACCAGGGTCGGAGAGAAAGATGAGTAGCCAGAGCATAGAAGATTTTAGGGCAATGCAACTATGCTGTATGACTGTATAATTGTGGATACCTGTCATTATACATTTGTCCAAATCCATAGAATGTACAACATCAAGAGTGAACACTAATAATGTGAACTGTGGACTTTGGGTGATAATGGTATGTCAGTGTAGGTTCATAGATTATAAGAAATGTACCACTGTGGTATGGGATGTGGATAGTGGGGGAAATTGTGCACATGTGGGGACAGGGGCGATGTGGGAACTCAATACTTTCCCCTCACTTTTGCTGTGTATCTAAAACTGCTCTAAAAATAAAGCTTACTAATTAGAAAAATAAAACAAAACTACTAAGCATAAATTTATTCTAAAATCTTCTTGAGAGAAAAAAAGAATTTATATAGCAAGCATGTAAATATGTCATAAATTCTATTCATAAGTGAAAAACAACATTCTCCTTAGCGAGCTATGTTTTGGCTGGCATTATACTATAAACTTTAGATATTTACTTAATGCTAATTATAACAATACATTGAAAGGAATTTATAAGCAACAAAATATGTCTTATGTCTGTATTTCCCTCTCCCATCTATTCCTTTTTTCTTCTTTCCTTCCTCTTCCACTTTCTCTTATCCTCATCCTTTTTTTTCATAATAAAGCAAAATGTTCAGTGTTTGAAAAATGAGAATATTCATGTTTGCATTTTCTATTAAGAAGTGAACCCATCCAAAATCTCAGGAGAATGATCTTGTTGAAGACTTCTCAACCAGAAGTCCATGTAAATATGTATACTTTTCAGAAGGCTCATGCTTTGTGGTTTTTGTGTTCCTAAAATAAAATGACATATTGGGAATTGGATACAAATAGCTCATCTAATGAGCAGCTCTGTTCTCTCTTGAATATCATGAGGGTAATCAAGGAAGTGACCAATTATCTTGGCTTAATATTATATACTTTATAGAATGGGTGGTTTTTGAGTACATCTGTGCACATATTTGTTGGAAGAGGGGAATATATGTGACCTGACCCTACTGTTTTTGTACTTATGAGTCTATGTTTTAGACTTTTCAACAGTGTTTTCTAAACTGGAAGTTTTGACTTATTAGTGGGTCATAACATCAATTTAGTAGATTGCAACCAGTGCCTTTTTTTTTAAGATTGAATAAAAGCTATCAGAATATATGGTCCTTAGGAAGGGTAAGTAATAAAACATGAAGCTTTAGTTTTAGGATTAGTTATTGAGTTAAGGTATACATTATATATATATATATATATATTGAATTGTGGCTTGCAAGCAACATAGATTGAGAACCACTATTTTAGATCACTCATGTCTCCTTTTATCCATTAAGAATAAAAAGTAATAACAATGCCATTACCTTAAATGTACCCAGTTACTCTTTCTTCCTACGGACTTCATGAATGATATGATATCATTTATAGTGACAGTGGTCTTGTATGCAATGCAGAGAGCAGCTGCCACAGATGGGAAATGAAAGCCCACAAAAGACTCATATGAGGGTTGTGAGTGAGCTTGGCCAGAAAGTCTTTAAGTAGATGTGCACGAGCATGGAGGTGGAGATGAAGCTAATCCCCCCACTTTCTCCTTAATTGCATGTAGCCCTTTTTACCACCTGCCCAAAGTGTGCGCTCAATGTTTTAAATAAATCTGGTACAAGGGAGAAATACCCAAGCCCTCTAGAAGTTGTGAAGAAGCCTGGAGATTCAAGTGTGCATAAATATTCTGCTCCAGTAGTTCTTGGGTTTTACTTGTGAAACCTCTAAGGATGATCATTAATGCTTAAGTGACTGTTATCTTCATGAAAGGTTAATTTAGCAAGAGAAGAGAAAGACAATTTGTGTGACATTCATCAGGTTCTGGATTAGAGTGTCCAACTGAGGTTCATGCTGCTCAGCAAAAACCAAGAGAGGCTTCAAACAAAGAAGATAAGGATGACTGTTTCTCAACTGTTACAGTAACTCACCATCCAGCATCGGGCTTTTCTGTAACTATTGGTGTTCACTCCCCAAATGAGTGGTTTGCTCCTTAAGAGTTCATGACTCCTATTTTACTTGTAGCACCCCCTAAATGACAAGCTCTGGCACATCTTTAAATAACTGGCTGGTGGTCACTGGTGAAAGAACACCTTAGGGTCAATAAACAATTGGGACTCCATGGTAAGTGCTGAACAGAAGAGAGAGGCAGAGGAAGGGCGTAGTAATACAACCAGTGGACATTTGTTTTGTGTGTTACATCCCAGGCACTTGACATGCTAAGGAGTCTGAGCACTTAATTCCACCCTGGCTAGGAGCAGGCGTGGGCATGTTTCCCTGTACCACCAAGCCATGCTTTGATGCCAGCTGGATGTCCTACAGTTTGACAATCGACTCAATTCTGACACTATCTACCTGTACACAGTCAGATTCCAAAGGTTAAGGGCTCAGTCCTACAAAATTGCCCTGCTCCCTACCTGCTTGGACAGAAGTTGCATGCCTAGGTTATCACCTGTGCTTCTGGCTATAATTTGGAGGTTCCAAAGACTCTCTCCTTGGGTTCAATTAGTTTGCTAGACTGAATCACAGAACTCAGAGAAATATTTTGCTTGCTAGATTACTGGTTTCTTATAAAAGGATATAACTCAGAAACAGCCAGATGGAAGAGACACATAGGGCAACATATGAGGAGGGCTTGGAGTTCCATGCCTTCTCCAGGCATGCCACTCTTCGCAAATCTCCAAGTGTTCAGCAACATGGAAGCTCTCTGAACCTAGTCTTTTGGGGTTTTATGGAGGCTTCATTACATAGACATGGTTGATTAACTCACTGACCATTGATGTTGATTCAACCTTTAGCCCCTTCTCCCCTCTCTGAAGGTCTAATCACATGTTTGGTTCCCTGGCAACCAGCCCCCATCCTTAGATAACGTATGGGGCATTCCAAAGTCACTTTATCCTTTTTACTACTTAGGAAATTCTGCGGGTTTTAGAAACTCTTTAGAATGGGGATGAAGACCAAATATATATCTCTTATTATAAATTACAATATCACACATGCCTTATCTCCACCCAACCCTTTAGAGTTGTATTCACCACACGTACAATTATTTCCACTTTACAGAGAAGAAATTGAGACTCAGAGGAGTGAAGTAATTTGCTCAAGGTCACCCAGTGGCACAGCACCTAAACTGAGATTCTAGATGGGCCTTGCTTTTTTTGAGCCCTGGTCTCTTCTACTAAAGAAAGATAATGATATCTCCATCATTGATTTGTGAGACTTCATTTGAGTGGGGGAAGTTGCAGGAGGCGTTGAGTCTGTGTCTGGCACACAGACGAGCCGGTAGGTTGGTTTCTTTCTAGAGTGAGTATTTCTTACCCTGAAGTGTGTCAGTCAGTAGTTACAGACTGCAGACCATGTCCAGGCTCATCCAGAGACTTGCTGGGTGGAGATGTATATTGGGTGCTGCACTAGCTTATCCACTGGCAGCAATAGACCCTTGGGGGTCAGCTATGGACCTGACACAATTTTCACTTTGCTGCTGCTGATTCCCAAGCCTGAGTGCACAGCCTGCAGACACGGGCCAGACTCTGGGAAAGCCCTCCTTTCACAGCTGCTGTTTCCTGCTGTGATCTTTCACTGTCCCCTTCCCTACATCTTCAGAGAACAAGGAAGCAGGAACTTAGCTCTAATGCACTATGAGTAAAAACACCCCTCTGTTGCCTTCTGTCAACTGTATAGCAACACCCACCATCTGTTTTATGATGCTCCAGCCACGCATGATTTCCTCTGTTCCTTGAATACCCCAGGTTCTCTCCTCCTAGCATTTGCACCTGCTCTTCCTTCCCTAAGAAGCTCTTTCCTTTTCTTGGCTTTTTACATTCTTGGCTCTTCTCATCCTATAGATCCCACTGGAATGCCTTCCTGACAGCTTCTTCAATGGGGCCAGTGTCTTTCAAGTATTACTCTCTAGGAATTCCCTTTTTTTATTTCTTTATTTACTTTAAAAAAAATTTATTTATTTATTTTTGAGAGGGTGGGGGAAGGGGTTAGAGAGAGAGGGAGAGAGAGAGAATGTTAAACAGGCTCTGCACTGGCACTGACAATGCAGAGCCAGAGCCTGATGCAGGGCTCAAACTCACAAACCATGAGATCATGACCTGAGCCAAAAACAAGAGTAGGATGCTTAAGTGACGGAGCCACCCAGGTGCTCCTTTCTTTCTTTACTTTTAATAATATTTGAAGTTGTAACATAGACTTCATGAGGCTATTTTGTGTTTTTGTTTTTTGTTTTCTGTTTTGCTCACAGTCTCCAGTGCTGAGAACACAATTTGATAATTGGTATTTGTTGAGTGAGTAAATGAATGCATACATTGATTTACTAGACATTATTTCTTTTGTTGGAACATGAGCTCCTTAAAAGCAGGACCTCATCAGTCCAGTTTGCTTCCGATCCCCAGGGCCTAAAAAAGTATCTAGCACAATACAAGGACATAATAAATAGTTCTAGTGAATCAACTAAACTCAAGCGCTACACCTACCAGGCCCACTGTTCATATTACCAGGGTCCAGGGAGAAAGTAGAAATGGACACCTATATACCATATTGAGTAATTAAGTTAATGTATTAAATAAAATACATTCTGTTCTCCTACCTTGATAGATAATCTTTTATCATAATATAGGGAAACAGAGTTTTGGATTCTAAGATTCCCTAGAGTTCCAAAATTGCATACTGAAATGCAGTGGCACCGGCAGGCTTGGCCCTGGCTGGCCATCCACGTGGACGGCTCACACTCTTCTCCTCCAGCTCTCTGCTCCATCCCACACTTTGAGGATATTAAATAAGCACATGTTTGGATACTTCTGGCCATATGTTAAAATTGTCTCTGTCCCTCTTGCAAACAGTTACCCCTTGGATGACCCTCAGGCCTGAAGGTCTACCAACAGAAGGATGGACCCCGGAAGGAAGCCTTATGCAGGTCTTGCAAGTGGACAGCATTTGAGCAGCAAACTCCAGGGTGCTGGGGCACGGCTAGGGGGTGGTTCCAGGTTCTGGGTTGGTACGATTGTGCACTCCCCACTGTAGGCCGATGGGGCACAACTGGAAGTGGGGCAGAACAAGACCATCTGGAGTTCATGGCCTTGATCCCAAGATAGTAATGTCTGTGAAGATGGGGGATTAGCTGATCTGAATGTGAGCAGGCACAGAGAATGGAAGGGCAGGAAGAAAGAGAGGAGATTGTCTGTAACAGGTGTGTGGTTCACTTGACTACCATGCCAGCCTCCTTGGTTGGTGTGATCTCTGCCTCCTAATGGAAGACATTGGGAGGGAAGTTCATGCTTGGAAGCAGACAGAGGCAGGATGGCAGGTTTCGGGCTTGGTTGGTCCCAGAGCACAATTTCATTAATGCCATCCAAATCAAGCCAGATAGGTTAATCCTGCAGGTGAATCTGCTTTATTTCTCACTAAAATAAAACTGATGCTAAAAAGTGTTCTCTCAATGGCATTGGGTAAAACCTTGAGGGGGAAAAGCACATGTACAGAATAACCTATGCTATTAAATGTAACACTGAGGAGAAATATCCTTAATGAACTCATGGAGGCCCGCGTGACCTCTGAGTTTATTTGGAACACTTTGTCAAAAAGTTTAATTCCAGGAAAGGGTTTCTGTCTTTGAGCACCTTCTCAGAGCAAACACATGTTGAGCACTGGAGCCCCAAAGTCGCACAATTTATGAGCCCAGCCCTTGAGGAACATGTCAATTTTGAGATGATCTAAGTGAAGATTTATTGCATGCTCTTTTAGATTCATGCTCGCATCTCGTGCTATTTATTAATTATTTTATAAGTAGAATCTTGAAAACATTTTACTTGGCCCCCTAAAAGCTTTTAAGTGAAACTGAACAGGTGGGAGATTTCATTAAAAGAAATAATTTAACTTTTTAAAATAAAAAGTCTACCAATGCAAATATTGAGTGTCTTTCATTTTCATTAATTTGACTTAAAGGGTCTTAAAAAATGCATTAAGGTTCCACAGTGTTTCACTCTAATTGTGATTTATCTTTCTTTTCTCCTCTCACCTTTATCTTTCAGGCTTTCTTTTTCACTCTTTATTTCCATTTTACCTCTGAGCAGTGTACAAGTCATCACCTTTCTCAGTAACAGGGGTTGCGATAGTCAATAATTATGTGATTTTAAAAAATGATAAGTTCTTCTAATTGCTTTAGCTAATAAAATGACATAGAGCCGATAAGCCTGAAACATGCTGCTTAATTGCCTTTGCTAAAGATAGAGTTGGCTGGCATTACTTATAGTCTTTTAGCTTTGAAGAGGCAACACAAGTGTTGGAGAAAATGACTTCGAAATCTTGAGGAAAAATGGCACTTAGGTTCTCTTTTTGTTGGTAGGAGAAAGATATAAGCACATATTCAATACAACTCTGTTGAATAATCCCATAGTTTCATAAAAATCATTCTTTTCTAAGAGATAATAAAGCAGAGCAATGAAAGAAAAAGATAAATCAGATATGATGAAAATTGAAAAAAATGTGTACTTCAGAACACACCATCAAGAAAGTGAAAAGGCAACCCACAGGATGGGAGAAAATGTTGGTAAAGCATATAACTGGTGAAGGACTTGTATCTAGAATACATAAATGAGTCTTTAAGTCAACAATAAAAAGACAACTAGTCAAATTTTAAAACAGGCAAAGGAAATAGACATTTCTCCAAATGGAGGAATAAATATTTCTCCAAAGAAGATGTACAAATGGCCTGTTAGTGCTTGAAAAGATACTAATATCATTAGCCACCAGGGAAACACAAATCAGAACCACAACGAGATACCACTTCACACCCACCAGGATGGTTGGAATCAAAAGGACAGAAAATAACAGGAGATGATGAGGATGTGGGAAGATCATTCTATACTTATACACGGCTGAGGAACACGTAAAATGGGGCAGCTGCTTTGTGAAACAGTTGGGCAGTTCCTCAATGATTAAATATAGGATTATATATGACCCAGCAATTCCACTCCTAGGTATAGAGCCAAGAGAACTGAAAATGTATGTCCACTCAACTTGTACACGAATGTTCATACCAGCATTATTCATAATAGCTAAAAAGTGGGAATAACACAAATGTCTTTCAATGGATGAATGGATAAACAAAATTTAGTTTTTTCTTGCAATGGAATATTATCTGGTGTTACAAAGGAATGAAGTACAGATACATGTGGCAACATGGATAGACTTTGAAAGCACTATGCTAAGAGAAAGAAGCTAGTCAAAAATGGTCACATGTTGTATGAGTCTGTTTATATGAAATGTCCAGAATAGGTAGTAAAGATTAGTATTTGTCTAGGGCTGAGGTGGTTGGGAAGAAATGGACAGTGACTACTCAGGGGTAATGGGTTTCTTTTTGGAGTATGAAAATGTTCTAGAATTAGAAACTGGTGATGAGATACACAACTCAGTGAAAATATAAAAAAACATTACATGCATGAAGTTTTTTTTTAACTTTATAGTTTATTGTCAAGTTGGTTTCCATATAACGCCCAGTGCTCTTCCCCACAAGTG